>CM029015.1:29967772-30112046 GCA_016801055.1 Panax notoginseng | reverse complement strand
TCCTTCATTAATAACCACATAAATAAATAAATTCCTCATTTTAAATCCACATCAAATAAACATTTCCTTATCATATAAATCAATAATTAATTACTCACAAATAATATTACTGAATCATAATTCTGATAACCAGGCCATTCCTAGGAAAGAGGGGGCTTTCCAATAAGGATTTCTCCTTACTGGCGCGCAATTAGGTGACCAAACCTCTCATTGACAGAACTTTCTAGACATTGCCAATAATGTTATCTAATAATATTATTCAAATAATATGAATTATTGATTTGATAAAGGGAAATACTGTGTAGTGACAATTATTGAAACAACAATAATATAAAATATCAACGCATCAATTATTGAATCAATAAAAAAAATATTGAACATTAATTACTGTAACAATTATTGAGTAGTGCCTTCTTACCTAAGAATTAATAATTCAACAATACTGTGCAATACCGTGTGCTACTGTGCAACCACGCGTATTACTGTATTTTAACCACCAGGTAATCCAACAGTGTTAATGATAACAACTACGCCGTTATTTATAAAAACTCAAGCTTGTCGTTTTCTTTATCCGACATTTATTCCATTATGGGGCCCACAAATGACTGCGCCGTCGTACGGATATTCCCGACAAAAAGAATATTCCACGACCAAACGAATATTCCCCGACAATAATGATTATTTTATAACCACTTGCTTATTTTGCAAAATTTGCACATTTCACCCATAACCAATGTATTATATCAAATTAATACCTTACTATTCCAAGATAATAAATAGGGAAATTCAATTTTATTTATAATAAGTTGGGGTCTTACAACCTCCCCTCCTTATGAAATTTCGTCCTCGAAATTGACGTACGTACCTAGTGTTTCGAACAGGTGAGGGTACCTCGCTTTCATTTTCGATTCCAACTCCCAGGTCATTTCTCCAATAGCATGGTTCCTCCACAAAACCTTAACTTGTGGTATAACCTTGGTGCATAGGACATGCTCTTTTCTATCCAAGATCTTAACAGGTACCTCTTCATACGTTAAATCTTCAGCTATCTCATCTGGTTCTAACGCAATAATATAGTTAGGGTCTTTCACATATTTACGAAGCATGGATATGTGAAAAATATTATGAATGCGAGACATTCTTGGAGGTAATGTGAGTCTATAGGCCACATTTCCTATTCGGTCAAGAATCTCAAATGGACCAACAAATCTTGGATTGAGCTTTCCTCTCTTTCTAAATCTTGTAACTCCCTTTCATGGAGCAACACGTAACAGTACATGATCTCCAATATTAAACTCCACGTCCTTTTTATGAAGATCAGCATAACTCTTTTGTCGATCTTGTGAGGTTTGAATACGTTATCGAATCATTTGGATCTTTTCTGTAGTCATGTGTACTAATTCTGGTCCCAACAACGTTGCTTCTCCCACCTCGTCCCAGCATACTGGAGAGCGACATTTTCTTCCATACAATGCCTCGAATGGAGCCATACCTATACTTGCTTGATAACTGTTGTTGTAGGAGAATTCCACCAATGGTAGGTACTTATCCCAACTCCCTTTGAAATCTAGGACACAGAGTCTTAATAGATCTTCAAAAGTTTGAATAGTCCTCTATGATTATCCGTCCGTTTGAGGATGGTATGCTGAACTAAATCGTAAATCCGTGCCCATAGCTTTCTGCAAGCTAACCCAAAATCGTGAAATGAATCTTGGGTCACGATCCGAAACTATGGATACTAGCATGCCATGCAATCTCACAATCTCATTCATGTACATACGAGCAAGACGTTCAAGGGAATAAGTCTCACGTATCGGCAAGAAATGGGCAGACTTGGTTAATCTATCAACAATAACCCAAATCGCATCTATGCCCAGAGAAACTTTGGGAAGACCTGTAACGAAATCCATAGTAATGTGTTCCCACTTCCATTTCGGAATGTCAAGTGGTTACAATGGACCTTTTGGCACTTGATGCTCCGCCTTTACAAGTTGACAAGTTAAGCACCTCGAGATAAACTCTGCGATTTCTCTCTTCATATTGTTCCACCAAAATGTATGTCGAATGTCATGATACATTTTGGTACTCCCAGATTGGATTGCAAACGGTGTGTTGTGTGCCTCCATCATGATTCTATGCTTCGAATCAGAGTCGTTAGGAACACAAAGTCTGGAGTTGAATCTAAGTATTCTTTCTTCATCGATTCTTGCTTCCGGAATAGTTCCTTCTTGCACTTTTTTCTTCATACGCATTAGCCCCAGGTTCGTAGCTTGAGCAGCTTTAACTTTATCGAGTAAATTTAGTTCTACTCGTATATTTGCCATCATCATGTGGGTCCCTAGAGTCTTTAATTCTACATCCATCCTTTGCAAGTCATACAGAATGGGCCTTTGCATTGATAATATCGCACTCGTACTCGCATATGATCTTCTACTCAATGCGTCAGCTACTACGTTCACTTTTCCAGGATGATAATGAATAGTGTGATCGTAATCTTTCAATAATTCAAGCTAACGTCGTTGCCGTATGTTGAGTTCTTTTTGGGTGAAAAAATATTTGAGGGTTTTATGGTCCGTATAAATCTCCACTTTCTCTCCATACAAGTAGTGTCTCCAAATTTTCAACGCGAATACGACTGATGCCAACTCCAGATCATGAGTAGGATAATTCCTCTCATATTCTTTGAGTTGTTGTGAGGCATAGGCTATGACTTTTCCATGTTACATGAGAACACATCCTAACCCTTTGCCTGAAGCATCGCTGTAGATAACAAATCTATCCGTACCAGATAGTATTGCCAGAACAGGTGCCGAAATGAGTCTCCTTTTGAGCTCTTGGAAACTCTTCTCGCATTCTTTGCTCTATACGAATTTTGTATCTTTCCGAGTCAGCTGAGTTAACGGAGTAGCGATTCGAGAAAATCCTTTCACGAATCTCCGATAATAACCAGCTAAGCCCAGAAAGCTACGTACTTCGGTCACCGACTTCGGTTGCTCCCAACTTTGTATTGCTTCAATCTTCGCCGAGTCAACAGATACTCCATGTTTTGACACCACGTGCCCAAGGAATGCTACTTCCTCAAGCCAAAACAATCATTTCTTCAGCTCGGCATAAAGCTTATTTTCATGAAACCTTTCAAGTATCAGCTTCAAATGGTGCTGATGATCTTCACGGTTTTTGGAATAGATGAGGATGTCATCAATAAAGACAACAACAAATTGATCCAAATATTCCTTGAATACACGATTCATCATATCCATGAAAGCAGCTGGAGCATTAGTCAATCCAAAAGATATGACTAAGAATTCATAATGTCCGTACCGAGTTCTGAAGGCAGTCTTTGGAATATCCTCAGTTTTAATCTTCAGCTGATGATATCCAGAACGAAGGTCGATCTTTGAAAAGAATTATGCTCCTTGTAACTAGTCGAATAGGTCATCAATGCGAGGTAACGGATACCTATTCTTAATGGTGACATGGTTTAATTCTTGGTATTAAATACAAAGTCGCACACTCCCGTCTTTCTTCTTTACGAATAAAACAGGAGCACCCCAAGGAGATGTACTAGGACGAATGAAACCGATGTCTAATAACTCCTGTAGTTAGACTTTTAACTCCTGAAGTTCAATAGGAGCCATTCAATATGGGGTTTTAGAAATGGGTTTTGTACCCGATTCAAGGTCAATAAAGAATTCAACATCACGTTCTGGGGATAGACCGGAAAGTTCTTCAGGAAATACATCGGGAAATTCTCTAACAACAGAAATATTATTCAAATCTGACTTGTCTTTGTTCAAATCCATAACATGGGCTAAGAAAGCTTGACATCCGTTTTTCAATAAACTAATAGCTTTGTGGCTTGATATGACAGTGATTGATTTTAGTGGTTTAGTAGTTTGAATTCGTATGACAGGTTGGTTAGGAATATGAAAACTAACAACCTTACGAAAATAATCAATTTTAGCATGATGAGTGGTTAACCAATCAATTCCTAAAATCACATCAAAAGCAAGTATCTTTAAAGAGATAAGATCAACAGGTAATGTGATAGTGCCAACTTGGATCATGCAAGATTTATAAACTATAGATGTAACGAATGTTTCACCCAATGGAGTTTCAACAGATAAGTCAAAGTACAATTTCTCCAGAGTCAAGTTTAAACGTTGAGCACAAGCAGGAGAGATAAAAGAATGGGTAGAACCGATATCTAGTAAAGTATAAACTTCACAAGAGTTCAAGATTAGCTTACCCGTGATCACCTCGTTCGGGTTCCTCACGTTTTGGCCAGTCACAACAAACGCTCTTCCAGAAATCGCTGATTTCGACTTATCCGGGAAAGCCCTTGGAGTCACCATCCCGTTGAACTTGGTTTACTACAGACAATCCGAGCTATGTTGCCTTCCTTTCCACAGTTGTAACATACCTTGGATTGTTGTGGACAGTTTGGGCTGATATGTCCCTCTTTCCCGCATTTGTAACATCTAACTGGCGGTCGTTCTCCTCCCCTAGAATTTGTTGTTGGTGCTGGTGCTGCTGCTGATGTCTTTCCGTCATTGTTGAATCTCCTCTTTTTAAAATTTTCACTTGACTCACCTCTCCTATTATCATGGCCACGATGACCACCCGAGTGGTTACCGCCTTTGTTCGTATTTTTCCCTCCTCGTTGGTTATCATCGCTCTGATGAATGCTGTCACCGGTATGACCCTGGTTGTGGTCCCTCGGTTGAACATACTCACTATCTCGCTCTAATAATTGAGCCCTGTTGACAACATCTGAATACAGAGAAAATTTATGAGAGATAAGGTATTGACGAATCTCAGGTTTTAGACCTCTCAGAAACATCCTTGTCATTCGTTCCTCATTCTCTACCAAATGAGGTGCAAACTTGGATAACTCAGCGAACTTCGCCTCATACTGGGACATCGTCATGTTGTTTTGTTCCAATCTGATAAACTCCACCTCCTTCATATGACGAATACTTTCAGGAAAGTACTTGTCATTGAATAGTTTCTAAAATGTTTCCCAAGACATGCTGAGTGCGGTTGGCTAGGTACGCTTAACAGACTCCCACCAGTAGTCTGCCTCATCGCGGAACATAAAGGTGGCGAATGGAACCTTCTGTTCCTCCGTGCATCCCAAGACATCGAATATCTTGGTAATTTGCTTGACCCACGTTTCTGCCATGATCAGATCCGGCTTTCCCTTAAATTCTGGTGGTCCCAATTCTTTGAACTGCTTGGCTGTGACAAGCCGCGCATTGCTAGCATTTCCACCCGTATTTTGTGCACGAGTCTCCCTCGTTTGGTTTTGCATGAACTGCAAAAAACTCCTAAACATTCCATCATTCATAGTTTGCTCGGTAGTGTTGTTTACAGGAGGAATATTGTCTTCCTGGTGCACGTTCTCCTGGTTTGTAACTAAAGGTTGTTCCACAGTCTCATACACTCCATTGTTAACGTTCTCAGCAGCCATTCTTAAATACTGCCATAAAACAAGAGTTAATTGAACAAATTAACATATCACATAATATCCCTATATTATGACCGACCAACAAATAAGCTTAGGTAGGACATACTAGCGAAAGATTTACTCATCTCTCCCCTCCTAATTCTATTCCCCGATCTCCGCCAGAGACCATATCCCTAAGCTCTGATACCAACTGTGACGTCCCCAAAATAGTTATACATCACCCATTTTGAGTCGCCAAATACATGGTACAGAAACAAATAAAACTTCATAATACAATTGTCGTGCAAAATACGACAACACATATACTGTGAGTTTGAATACAAATATAGTCTAATAGAGAGTATACAAACTCAAAAGGAGTCCTCATTACAATTTTTGATACACTATTTTACAAAATAGTGAGGACTACTAATACATCTATCCTGAACCATTACTCCATACCCCGGCTAGTTCCTGCTATGTTCTCACCTCCTGAGAAGAAAAATCGAACAAAAAAGAAAAGGGTGAGCTCAACTAGCCCAGTAAAGAATATTATGACTAAGATAATATACAACAAATTATCATTAGTCTTCAACAGGGAAAATCTGATAAAATATAATAGACAACAAGTTTTAGATCAACAAATACAGCGGAAACAACAATCCATTAGAAGAGTCACGTAGAGAATAAATTCTACTATCTTCTAAGATTTAAAAATCCATCATCAATATTTTATCCCTGTAACAACAATTAATATACATCTTTAATCAAATATTCATCTTTGCACTATAGGCCAAAGATATTCATTTGTATCACCAGTCGGTCATGTTCATCTCAACACCTGTTCATCTTTGCACTACGGGCATCAGTTAATCATTCATCTTTGCACTACGGGCCAAAGATAATCAGTAATATCATCATTTAGGACTGAGGATGATGAAAAATATTTTAAAGAACGAATCCAGTGAGACAGAAGGACAAATATTAGGGATTCATATTTCAGTTTATCCAAGTTCAATAATACTCCATAATAAACTATAGTGGAGTAAAATTCAAGAATGAAGATCAAAACATGGATTTAATTTCAAGAATAAGGATCACAACAGATAACCTGAAAGAAAAAAAATATAATTTTTTTTCTTTTGTGAACAGTACCCTTGAACAGTAACTGTGAACAGTAACTGTGAACAGTACCCCGTGAATAGTAACTATGAACAGTACCCGTGAATAGTAATTATGAACAATACTCGTCATGAAAAGTTCTAAATTTGATAAAAAGTTCAGACCAATATTCCTATAAAATGATATTAGATGAAACGAAATTTCTAATCATTTCAGGAATTATAGAAGCAATACTTACTATAGTAAGTTCAAATTTAGAGAATATGAAATAAAATAATATCCCTTCCATACTATGGAGTATGAAAGAAAATAATATTTCTTACGAGTATTGAAATAAAATAATATCATTTACCTTGGTAGAAACTAGATTTGACTGGAATATCGGATATTATTCTGAGAAAATCTTGTAGAAAAACTTCGCTCAAAATATTCTTATACTCAAGAAAATACTCTCAATACTATAGAATAAGAATTTCTGAATTTAGAAACGGTATGATGAGGAATGAGGGGTTACCCCCTATTTATACTAAAACCCTCAGATGAAAAATCAAAGACGTCTGCCTAACTTTGCCAAATTCCATTATTTTCCAAAGTTTAGGGCCCACTCATTGAAAGCATGCTTTGCCAATTAAGTCTTTGCTGGAGCATATTTCAATGCCTAACATCACAATTAATATAGGTGAGGGTCCATAAAATTTAGGAAAACAAATGCTTTGTAGATAATTTTCTCCACCAACCACCTCCACCAATCAAATAGCTTTAACAATTTTGAAAAGATGCACGCAGAGAATTCAAAACCAATTATCTAACCTCCACCCATTAATTCACATGCTAAAATTAATGAATTACAATATTATTCTCACCAACCCCTGCATAATGTTAAGGCAAATTAGGCACTGAATTTGTTTGTCAAAAAGGTGGGTTATTCACAAAGTTATTTATATTATCACATTATACTATAATAATGTAATATTATAATAATATATTAACTGAATATTTTATCAGAGAAATAATTGTAATTCCACAAAAATATGCCAACTTTCAACAATTAATTCATACTAAAATTTCTTCATTAATAACCATATAAATAAATAAATCCCTCATTTAAATCCACATCAAATAAATATTTTCTTATCATATAAATTAATAATTAATTATTCACAAATAATATTACGGAATCACAATTCTGACAACCAGGCTGTTCCCAGGAAAGAGGGGGCTTTCCAATAAGGATTTCTCCTTACTAGCGCGCAATTAGGTGACCAAACCTCTCCTTGACAGAACTTTCTAGACATTGCCAATAATGCTATCTAATAATATTATTCAAATAATATGAATTATTGATTTGATAATGGGAAATACTGTGCAGTGACAATTATTGAAACAACAATAATATAAAATATCAACGCAGCAATTATTGAATCAATAAAAAAAATATTGAACAGTAATTACTGTAACAATTATTGAGTAGTGCCTTCTTACGTACGAATCAATAATTCAACAATACTGTGCAATACTGTGTGCTACTGTGCAACCACGCGTATTACTGTATTTTAACCACCAGGTAATCCAACAGTATTAACGGTAACAACTACGCCGTTATTTTACAAAACTCAAGCTTGTCGTTTACTTCATCCGACAGTTATTCCGTTATGAGGCCCACAAATGACTGCGCCGTCGTACGGATATTCCTGACAAAAAGAATATTCCACGACCAAACGAATATTCTCCGGCAACAATGATTATTTTATAACCACTTGTTTATTTTGCAAAATTTGCACATTTCACCCATAACCAAAGTATTATATCAAATTAATACCCTACTATTCCAAGATTATAAATAGGGAAATTCAATTTTATTTATAATAAGTTGGGGTCTTACACTAATCGTGTCCTTTGTCTCACTGGATTCGTTCTTCAAATTTTTTTTCATCATCCTCAGTCTTAAATGGTGATACTTGATGAATATCTTTGGCCTATAGTGCAAAGATGAATGCTTACCTAATGAATATCTTTAGCCCGTAGTGCAAAGATGGACATGTGTTGAGATGAATATGACCAACTGGTGATACAAATGAATATATTTGGCCCGTAGTGCAAAGATAAATGTTTGATTCAAGATGTATATTGATTGATGTTATAGGGATAAAATATTGATGATGAACTTTTAAATCATAGAAGATAGTAGACTTCATTCTCTACTTAACTCTTCTAATGAATTGTTGTTTTCGCTGCAGTTGTTGATATAAAACTTGTTGTCTATTGTATTCTATAAGATTTTTCCCTGTTGAGGACTAAGGATAATTTGTTCTACATTATCTTAGTCATAATATTCTTTACTGGGCTAGTTGAGCTCATCCTTTTCCTTTTTGTTCTATTTTTCTTCTCAAGAGCCAAGAATATAGCGGGAACTAGTCGGGGTGTAGAGTGATGGTTCAAGACAGTTATTTTAGCAGTCCTCAATATTTTGTAAAATAGTGTATCAATAATTATAATGAGGACTGATTTGAGTTTGGATATTGTCTAGAAAACAATATTTGTATTTAAACTCACAGCATATGTGTTGTCGTATTTTGCACGATAATCGTAATATTGAAGATTGTAGTTATTTTTTGTACAATATATTTTGCGACTCAAAATGGGTTATATGTACCTATTTGGGGGGGCGTCACATCAGAGACAACCTCGGGAGATTAAGCCAAAACCCCAGAGACAACCCCGAAAGATCAAACCAGCCTCAGAGATAACCCTGAGAACTGTCAAAAGTCAGCAGCAATCCAATCTCAGACACAACCTTGAGAAAAGACGGCAACAACAGCATCAAGCCCGGAACCAACTCGGGAGGGGTAAAATAGTAATTTTGCCAACTCAACATCAATTCAGTCCAAATCACTGTAAAAGAAATCATGGAGAACCATAACATCAATCCTGAGTGAAAACAGCACAAGACAGCTCACCGGATGGATTGCGAAGACTTGAAGATCTGGTCTTGGACCCATCTTCCCAAATTCAGAAAATGTAAAATCCTATGTCATTGTGTAGCTCTCGTCAAGAGATTTCTGGAAAGGTATAGCACGCCTCCATCGGACGCCCGAATTGAAAGTTATGAAGGCTCGAGCAGACTGTGCGTCGGCCCGAGTGCACGTACTTCGAGACAGCAGGATCCACGGGGCCCGGGCCCACCAGGGCAGCCGCAAATTGACCTACGGGTGTCGCGAGTAGACTCGCGGCTACTTTGGTCTATAAATAAGACCCCCTATCAGCCAAAAAAAGGAGAAAAAGAGAGAAAATTATGTCCATCTCAGCTCTTAACCCCTCTTATAGTGTTCCAAACTTTAATATTCTTCTTTTTCTAAACACTTCTATACATATATACTACGACATATCAAATTTTAACCAGTGCAAACTGAGTTTTCAAGCTCTAAAAGCGGTCTGAAGCCTTCTTTGTAGCACACTGTAATATTTTTTTAGATTTAAAATTCTCTTACTTTAATATATATATATATATATATATATATATATATATATATATATATATATCAGCAGTCATGCCTATATTCTAAATTCGTGATTTTTTATATATATGTTTTAACTATTAATTTAATGTAAATCCATAAAACTTAAATCTGTGGACTAGATCTATCTAAATCTAGCCATATCTAACTTTTAACCGGTTCAAAAGTTGTAAAATTAGAACCGTTGAGCTAGAATGGCTAAGATTTATTTAAATATAGTATTCTTTCTAGTTTTTTTTGTAAATATTAAGCAACCACATGACCCTAGATCTGTATCTAGAGGGAATGAAAAGCTTGGCTACGCGTAAACAGGGATTTAACAAATGAATCCTTTATTTTGCATTATTTTGTTGACTGCTTTGTTGGGTACCATCAGATCATTGTTGCTGAAGAAGACAGGGAGAAAACAGCCTTCATCACTCCCTAGGGAATCTTTTATTACAGACGTTTATCTTTCGGCCTTATCAATGCCTGTGCCACCTATCAGTGAGTCATGATGGCCCTTTTCCATGAATTGATTCACAAAGAAATAGAGGTCTATGTGGATGACATCATCGTCATATCCTAGAAGGAAGATGACTATATCGACCATCTCAAAAAGTTTTTCAACCGATTGTGCAAATACAACTTGAAGCTGAATCTGGCCAAGTGTGCCTTTGGTGTCAAGTCAGGCAAGTTGTTGGATTTCTAGTCAGCCATAGAGGCATTGAGTTGGATCCCGCCAAAATTGAGGCAATCACCGAGATTCTCGTGCCCCGAACAGAGAAGGAGATACGAGGATTTTTGGGGAGAGTCACTTTCATCAGCAGATTCATCTCTCAACTCACAGCAATGTGTGAGCCAATCTTTAAGCTGTTAAGGAAAAATTCCTCCATGAAGTGGAATGAAGAGTGTAAAAAATCCTTCCTTTCCATCAAAAAGCAATTGGTCAAAGCTCCTATCTTGGTACCTCCAAGGGACAATGTTTCTATGTTTATGTACCTGTCAGTCAATGACAATGCTATGGGCTGTATGCTGGGACAAAAAGATGATAGAGGCAAAGAAAGAGCTATCTATTACCTCAGCAAAAGATTCAATTACAGCGAGCAGAAGTACACTTTGATTGAAAAGACCTGTTATGCATTAGCATGGGCCGCCATGAGGTTACAACATTATCTTCATAGGCACACAACCTATCTCATATCCCGCATGAATCCTGTGACACCCCCAAATCCAGGTACTCAAACTTCCCTCAGATTTGGTGTTCACTCAACAAAATAATTAACATCTAACTACCCATAATAATGATAACAATAAAATTGAAATAAAAATCCTCCCAATATAGGGTTACAACATCTTAAATAATTAAATCCCAAGTTATCTAACCTTAATACATCAAATACAAAAACATCATAAACAAATGAGTCTTAAACATCACATCATAAGTCTTAACATAATAGTTCTCAAATAATAATAACAAGTCTTCCTCACTTGCTTGCTTTTTTCCTTGCCCTTACTTGTGGATGGCTCATTAACTCTTTCAATCTTAGCTGCAATGTTATTATGTAAGAGTGAGCAACAATTGCCTACAAGTTTAACAATAGAATAATAATAATAATATGCGAATAAATAATGGATACAGAACCAAAAGAGGTCTCGGCTTTTGAATCAAGATTAGAACAAGAATCAAAAGTACATCTGAGGGTCACAAGACCATGAACTATGTCCCAGGTTATCAAGTATTTTTACTTTAAACCTTTTACAGTTGTAAGACTATATGGACCTAACTTCTCGTACTTAAGGGGATCAACCCTATATACCATGTATGTGCATAACATCTTAACGCTATTGCATAATATAATCCCCTGTAGTAGGGTTGTTCATCTCAGCTTTGACATTAAAGTCCGCACCAAAGGAAGTTTGGTTTGGATTGATCTCAAGGGAAATTTAGAGTTCAATAATCATCAACTAAGGATTAGTTGAATCAATACGGATTTAATAATCATTCAAGAGTTCGCTAACAACATAATGTTATAAAGGGGTACAATAGCAATGATAGAATACCGTTGAATCATAAGTAGATAAGCATCATATATCAAAGTTATGCTTTCATAAAGAATTAGAAAACTTAACCAAAACATAGGCATTGAATGTTATAAGAAACCTTGCTTGAATAATAATAAGCTAAGGTTAAACTTGCTCAATAAGGTAAAGTTAGAAAAACTTGTACAACTATAATCAAATTAGAGATAAGGAACTTGTTCAATGCAAATAACAATTTGCTCAATGTAGGATTAGGGTTTAGAAAAAAACTTGCTCAACATAAGAGTAAGGTTCAAAAACTTGCTCAAATAAAGTTTAGGGTTAGAAAACTTATCTCCTGCGTAGATTACACGATTACTATTCACGTTCCTCAATTGAATCCTACATACCAGTTACATTCATAATACCAGTTAATTATAATGTATCCGACATCATAAGTACACCCTCTTTTGTCTAAACTCTGATTATGATTATATTAATCACATCAAAACATTAGTTTTCAAATGTATTATTAGACTTCACGAACGACAAGCTAACTATGTGTTCGACATATCAATTCAACATGTAAGTACATCATTGACATGTTAAGAATTTGTTTTAACATCACATTGTATGCTTAATACATTTTCATGTTCGTTAGATTGGGTTCAAATTATATTTTTTGGACTTGGACAATTAAATAAAATTTTCTGGGCGATTCTGCTAACCGGCGCTGCAGCGTGCCCCATAACTCAAGAACCGGTGTTGCAGCGCAGCCCTGACGTTGCAGCTCTGCAATTAAGCCTATAGATTGGCGCTACAGCTCTGACTCGGCACTGCAGCGCGCCAATTACACTAGAGACCAGCGCCGCGGTGCGGCGGCGCTGCAACACACAAACCAGCCTACTAAGCAGCGCTGCTTAACAGTTTATGTTTCTGTAGTTCGCGAAGAATACATAACATGGCCAATTTAGGCCAAAATCTCACACAAACAACGAATTCAGTTTCACCCATATGTTCTAAACTTAACATAAACATTCTATAACATTCTTAGCATGCTTTTAGCAACGTTAAACACATAAACAACAAGATTTGAACTCATAATTTTCATGTTCTTGCTATTTTTCAAAGTTTCATCAAATTTTATGAAATCACAAATTACAGATTTGTTATAACACCAAATTAGTCTGTTTAAGTTTCGCTCGTTTCATTTTTACATGCATAAGCATAATCGATTATCAATTCGCCGATTAATCTGCAATTTAGGAATCAATTTTTGTACTTATGGGCCATATTCAAATATTTATCTTTTTGTAACTTCAAAACTCTAATTTGAACATGATTTCATGGATTAATTACTCTAAAACACATATAAATCATATATAATTGAACTATACACGTTAATAAACATCTAATATCAAGTTTTTAACAAATAACTCATGAATTTCAATTATCAGAGAACTTAATATACGTCCATAGAGGAAAACTTAAGAACATAAATTTTAATGTATGAGATTAAGGAATTACCATTGATTTCTCTACTTAGATTGCTAGAATGTGACAGAAAGCTTCTTTAATTCTCCAAATCCTTCTTCAATTCACACAAAATCTCTCAAACCTATCTTCTTCTCTCTGAGTTATATTCTCCAAACTTGAAAGAATGAAATAGAATGCGTATTTTTAAATATACATGGGTAGTGGTTAAGCGCAGTATAGCCTTAACTGCTCCCATGTTCTCAAGCCATGTTTGGTTGCTCAATAAATTAAATTCCCTTTCTAATTTATTTTAATTAACTTATTTATTATATAGTTTATTTGTCACACTTTAATAATCAAATAATATTATCTAAACTCAATTAAATAAAAGATAATATTACCCATTAAATCACCTCATCACATAATTAAAACTCTCATCTATTATTTATAACAAATAAATAAACCTCTAATTAATTATTAAATTAATTAGGACAGCATTAAAATTATTTGACAACTCATTTAATTTAATTATCTCAATTAAATTCTCACTTTGATCAATAAAATTATTCCACACTAATTTAATCAATGCGACACACTTAATTAAATTAATGTACCATAATTCTATCAAATAATTATTTAACACAATACATAAATAAATAAAATATTTATTTAATTCAATAAATATTTAAAAATAATAATTACAAAAGTCTCATTCGTCAAAAATCCTCTGAAGTACGTATTCAACAAACCCATGTTGAATTGTTGACTGTCCAAATAGCAGTTGTTTCTCCAACAATTCGACATCATCTACGTGACTCAAAATTCTATCAAAGGTCAAGGAATTGCGGACCAATTGGCCGAAGCACCATTAGGGAATTTCGAAACCTTGGAAACGTATTTCCCGAATGAAGGAATAATGACAATTCAACAAATCCATCAGCAAAATACAGTCCGATCTTTGAAATTGTATTTTGATGGAGGTGTAAACATAGAAGGTGCCGGAGCAAGGGCAGTTCTGGTATCTATTTTGGGAGAACAGTATCCCGTGACTATCAAATTGTAGTTTGTCAACACCAACAACACAGCTGAGTATAAAGGCTGTATAATGGGATTGAAACTGACCCAATCCATGGATGTCAAATGGTTAGCCATCTTTGGAGATTCCGAGCTGGTTATCAAGCAAACCACTGGGGAATATCACACCAAAGAATTGCATTTGCTACCTTACCATCAGTAAGTTATCAAGATGGCTATGGAATTCGAAGAAATATCCTTCATCCACATCCCTCAGAACAGGAATGATTTTATAGATGCACTAGTAACCCTGGCTTCCTTGATCAATATATCTGAAAGGGGAGGAATCCCAGATATCAAATTTACAAGACAAAAAGCACCAGCCTATGGAAATTACATAGGAGAAGTATTAGATGAACTGTCTCCCATCAAACAGCCATTGTATTATGACATCACAGAATATCTTCGAGATGGATCTATGCCCACTGGGGCAAATCAAGCTAAAAGAAAGCGGATCCATAAAATGGCCATGAAATTCTACCTGAGCGGAGACACATGTACAAAAAGGATGTGGGAATAGGCCTTCTAAGATGCCTAGATAAAGACCAAGATGACTCATGGATGAAGTCCATGGGAGAATATGTGGTCCACACATGAATGGTCCTTTACTTGCCAAGAAGATATTAAGAATAGGGCATTATTGGATTTCTCTCAAAGCCGACTGTGACGATCACGTCAAGAGATGCTATCAATGTCAAATTCATAGAAATGTCACCCACGCTCCTCCAAATGAACTACACAATATTAGTTCACCATGGACCTTTTCAATGTGGGAAATGGACGTGATTGGGCCAATAGAACCCAAAGCTAGCAATGGTTATCGGTTTATCTTCACCATGATCGATTACTTCACCAAATGGGTAGAAGCAGCCTCTTTTCACAAAGTCACTAAAGAGGTAATCATTGGTTTCATCAGAAATAATATTATCTGTCGTTATGGATAACCGGAGGTGATCATATCGGACAATGCCAAGAATCTAAACAACCAAAGGATGGAGGAGTTATGCAGCAAATTCCACATCAAACATCTTAATTCCATTATTTATCATTCCAAGATGAATAAGTTGAAGCAGCTAATAAGAACATCAAAAATATCATGCAAAAGTTGTTCGCCAATCACAAGGGATAGCCTAACTTATTGCCTCTAACTTTGCTAGCCTACAGAACGTCAATGTACACTTCTACTGGGGCTACCCCTGCTCATTGGTCTATGGTATGGAAGCAGTACTCCCCATAGAAGTAGAAATAGAGTCATTGAGAGTATTGATAGATGCTTAAATGGAGGAATACCAGTGGTTGCAGGACCGGTACCACCAATTATCTCTGATAGATGAGAGGAGGGCCACAACTATCTTTCATGATCAATTATATCAGCAGAGGATTGCTTGGGCATACAACAAGAAAGTCCGGCTTCGGTAATTTAAAGAAAATGACTTGGTATTAAAGAAAGTCCTGGCTAATCAAGATCAATCTAAAGGAAAGTTCGCCCCGAACTGGGAAGAATCTTTCATTGTTAAGGAAGTATTGACGGGAGGAACCCTCGGACTGCAAGAAATGGACGATGAAGAATTTCCCCAACTTATCAATTCAGACACCGTGAAAAGGTATTATGTCTAAAATCACCTGCAAACCACCATCCTGGTTTTGAAAAAAAATCAAATAAAATCAACCAAGTCAATTCAGGTTTTCACTAAAAACCTGGAACTACGAAAAACCCGATCTCCCCTCATCAATGGGAGTATGTAGGCAGCCAACTATGATGCGATCTAACCCCTACAAAAAACAACAAAACCCTTCAATGATCCAACAATCACAAGATATAACTCTTCAATAGCTCAAGCCAGAGCTGGAACTACGAAAGACCTGATCTCCCCTCATCAATTGGATTACGTAGGCAGCAATTTATGGCACGATCACATCGAACAAAAAACTCAAAAACAAAAACAAACACTTCTCATACCATTCAGCTCATTAAGCCTAAACTACGTAAGATCAGATCTCTCATCCAGGGGAGTACGTAGGCAACCATCTATGGTGTGGTCGAACCATCAAAAAGAAAGTCAAACACTTTGCTTAAACCTGAACCATATCAAAAGACCGGCCCCAAGACACCAAAAAATTGGTACATGATGAGTGGGTTTATGCCTATGATTTGGACATCTTTAGGGCTTAATTCTTTGTTAACTTTAAGTATTTTTAGTGTTTTCTTACTTATTTTCGTGTTTGTGTTGTAGGAAACGGCTTCACAAGGTCAAAAAAATGAAAAAGGGAGCTTTGTGGCATTTTTGTAATTTCTGAAAAATGACCCCCGCCAAGGCTGGTGTTTCTTTGTGTAAAATGCCCGCCGGGGCAGGGATGTCGGGAAGAAAAAAGAGTTTTCAGAATTTGACTTCAAGAATGATTGGTTCGAGCTGCTTGTTTCAAGGACTTTAAGGACTCTAAAAAACTTAAGAAGAGGCATATAAAAGGAGGAGAATCACAAGGATTGAAAGGAGGATTTCTATTAGATTAGATTAGATTAGGATACAACCCAATTTTTATTAAATTTGGAGATTGAAGCAACTTGGAGACCATTGAAGATCAAGAGCAAAAGCTTGAGGAAGATGGAGATTTGTTGACAACAAATTCATTCCTTACTCTACTCTTATTTTTGTCTTTTAATGTTTATTCAATTGTGGATAATTGGTTTTAATTCATTAATCATGAACTAAATCTTTTGTTTAAGATTACAATGGAGCTTATTGCGTAGTTTATTTTAATATGCTTCTTTATTAATAATTGTGATTATTCTTGGATTGTCTATTATGGTTTGTGATGAATTGCTTAATTGCTTAGCTAACGATTACCATGATAATCTATATGAACTCGAGAGATGGATTATAGATTTAAATCTGATCATAATAGCATGTGATTGTGTTTTCTGCATGGCGTTAGAATTCATAATTTATGTCTAGGATAGAGATATACCTATACATCGCATGTAATCTGAAAATGAACTTGTGCTTAAAATCCTCTTTAATTGTAATTCACATAGAGATATAATGAATTAGTTAATTAGGGTGTTCTTCTTAATTCTATTATCTGTGGATTTAAGTAGGATGCATTGAGAGATGTTCATATTTATTTATGTGTTCTTGATTAACAATTTAGAATAGTGAGCTTAATTAATAAGAAGTGTATTAATTTAAATGAAGCAATAAGTGAAATTGTGGTCTTAAATCTCCATAATCTGATTTGTAACTAGTGGTAATAGAATTAGTTTAATTAAATAATTAAATTCATAATCGTAAATTGATTGTTTAAATAAAATTAGTTTGGTTAAGAGATAGTATTTGGTAATTTGTATTACTAATTCCTCGTGGGAACGATACTCTACTTACACTTTATTACTTGTTGACCACGTATACTAGCGTGCAGTGCATAATTAGATTTACACCTAACAGTACACCAGAAAAGCCCAATGATCAACGACCCATTCTGAAAGATCCTAGGACATCTCAATGTCAATCCATTAATGAGAAGTTCGGGACACATCAAGATAGCAAGTCATAAAGAAAATGGCAACTATTAAGCGAGTGACAAGACATATCTAAAAGAGAAGTGAATCAAAATATATTTCCTTGCCATATAATAATGTTTGATATATACAATGTACCATGTGCATGACAAAAATGACTAGCATAGTCTATGCAGGAAAATGAAAGCTAGTCTATAAACCCATAGATAAATGGGCCAGCAAGTCCAACATGGCATCCCTCTCAGAAGATGGAGGCGAATCTATAAGCTCTTTCCTTAAGGTATCCATATGAGCCAGAAGATCCACGACCATCTGCATAGTACTACCATGATCATCTATGAATGCACTCATATCTACAACAATGCTAGCCGTGTGGGATCTAAGTGATGTACTATTAGCAGTGGAAGCGTCTCGAGTAGCTCGAGCCTTATCTCGCTCAACAAAAGCAGCATGTTGATCCCCTCGAGCCTCATCCCTCTAAGTAAAAGCAGCATCTCGACCAGAAAGAGCTGTCAACATTAGAGCCCTAGCTTGATACCTCTCAAATGTCATCAGATGTAACCTCTACTCCAAATACTCTACAGAAGATGGAGCCGTAGCAGTGGGAATGTTGGGTGAATTATCGATTAGAGCTGTTGTCAAACCAACAAATAGCTCGTCCTCGGTAGGAGAATCAGGGTCCTCCATAGGCTCCTCATCATCAGAATCAATACTCGGCTCTGAGTGAACAACCATAGTTGATGCAATATTTGCCTCCAGCCATGCAGAATACTCTGAATAGCGACCCGTATGACTAGTCAAAAAATTAGCCCTCTCTTGACAAGTCCAACAAGCATAAATCCTAGTCAAGTCATCTGCTGACAAAAGTCGAGCAGACAGTCGCTGACCCAATGCCCCATCAAAGGGGTGAATATCCTGAAACTTATCAAACTATCCCATGACAGCCAATGGATGATATGTGGTCACCCCACTCAAACCAGCCAGGGGTAGATAGTCCATGTCAACTACATGAGTAATAAAGCTATAAGGAGAGCTAAGTCCTGAACAAGGCAAGATAGCAAATAGATCCTCAATCCTTGTCATAAAAACCAACCACGATGCTGCATATGTACACTCGACCGGCTGAAAGGAATAATTCATGGCTGTCTCATGAGTAAAGCAATACACATGACGTCTAAAGGTGTCAATCGGTCTCAATTGTGTCACAAACCAAATATACAACAAAACGGCACTGCCTCTAAAAAACTCCACAGGATGGATATGGCAAAATGTGGCCGACCTCAAGGTCTCCGCCAATATCATTGGCAAGATGGTGTAACCCTCTATGAGAGCACAGACTACCGTAATCAGGCCAATATCTAGATGGTCCATATACAACGGCATGTACAAATAGGTCACGACTCACATCAATAGAATATCTACACGGGCAACATGCCATTCACCCTTAGTAATGGTGAAATTCCCTGAATATCATAGATAACTGTCCATTGACCCAAATCGGTCAATCAAGAAATCCAAGGACACCACATGCCCTGAGGTAATCTCGTCCATGATAACTGTTCATCGTAAGCCCATTAGGGTAATAAAGTTCCAGCTCATATCACCGACAGCCATTATGACGCCCCCAAAATAGGTATACATCACCCATTCTGAGTCACCAAATACATGGTACAAAATTCAAATACAACTTAATTATACAACTATCGTGTAAAATACAACAAAACATAAGCTGAGAGTTTTAGTACGAATATTATCTTCTAGACAGTATTCAAACTCTAATAGAGTCATCAATACATTTATTATCACACTATTTCACTGAATAGTGATGACTACTAATGCAACCATCTGGACCGTCACTCTGTTCCCCGACTAGTTCCAGTTATATTCTCATTTCCTGAAGAGAACAATGAAAGCTGTAATACCCGAGAATTTCTAAGTATTATAAAATGAATATATTAACGGAAATACGATTTATGTGAAAATAAATGTTATTATTTTATGAGTCGGTTAATTTAATAGATTGGTATTAAATCAATGCGTATTAAGAAATGTGAATTGGCAATGAAAAGTGTAAAATACCTTGTGTGGCATAATGCAAAACGAGAAAATTCGTTAAGTGAATTAAAACGGGAATTAGGACGATTAATCGTATCGATCATACGATTTCGTATAAGTAATAAATACACTCGTAGACTCGTAGTAACACTCATGTGGAGATCAATTCATGTCATGTATAACAAGTTAGCATTGAAAACTGGCACGGGCAGAAACTGCACCAGTCTTGGCACTGTCAGGGCACGGCGCAGCTGCGCCGTCCCAGCAGTACAAACTGGCGCAGCTGTGCCATCAGTCAGTTTGAGTTAGTTACTTTCTTCTGTAGCACTGAATTGGGGGACATTAATGTTATATGGGTAACATGGGTGAAACCATGTGATAAGAGTATATTGCAATAAGGTATGTTATGTCCAACAAATGAATTATTAAATCATTAATTAGTATTAATTAATTGTGGGAAATGGATTTCTTTGTAATTAATTAATAATATGTGATTATTATTATTTGCAATATACCTATAAATGTAAATGAGAATATTATCAATGAATAATGATTATGGAAGTCCATAATTACATTAATCAATGGTTGGATTAATTAATATTGGTGTTAATTAATTAAGGAAGTGCATGATTTATTTATTTAACATGAGAAGGTAAGTTATTAATATAATAATAATATTATTGTAAGACCCCAACTTTTATAAATAAAGATAAATTTTCTATAAATATCATTTTTGAATATTATGGAGTAAATTTGATATAATATTATAGTTGTGGGTAATATTTATAAATTTTACAAAGTACGCAAGTTGTTATATAATATTCGATTGGTCGGAGAATATTCGTTTTAACAAGAAATATTCGTACAACGCACAATCATTGGTGGACCCCACAACGGAAATTGTTATCGGATTAGGAAAACGACAAAAATACTTTATGAAAATAACGGTAGAAGTTTTACCGTTAACTGTTGAAACACCCGGTGTTAAAAATACAGTAATATGCGTAGTTACACAGTAGCACACGGTATTGATTATTGATGCTTACGTGAAAAGTCACTCAGTTTTGTTCAATTATTGCTACAGTAATTGCTGCATAATATCTCACGTTATTTGATTCAATTATTGTCAATATTTTATATATTATTAAATCAATAATTGAGACGACAAAGTTATGAATATTATTATTTGCAATATTAACGATGTCTAGAAGTTCTGTCAAGGAGAGGTTTGGTCACCTAATTGCCCGCCAATAGGGAGAAATCCTTATTGGAAAGCCCCCTCTTTCCTGAGAACGACCTGGTCGATTAATATTGTGAATTATAATAAAAGTGATAAATGTTGTTAAAATTATTAAGATGATTTTTATGAAGTTTTGCTTATTTTATGGATCCCCATTTACCCATTTTTTAAAATAATCAGTAGAAATTTTTTTAGTTTAATAAAGGTGGGGGCCCATGAGTGGGGCCCATGGGTGTTACAAAGTCTTGGGAGGAAGAAAATTTTGTTACGGGA
The DNA here is from genome assembly GCA_016801055.1 of Panax notoginseng. Lineage (NCBI taxonomy): Eukaryota > Viridiplantae > Streptophyta > Magnoliopsida > Apiales > Araliaceae > Panax > Panax notoginseng. The sequence goes on along the minus strand of CM029015.1, from coordinate 30,090,324 downwards.
ATTGGGGGGAAGTACAATTATTACACACACACACATATATATATATATATATATATATATATATATTATAAATTTTGTTTTATTATATAATTATAAATAGAATATATTATATTTTATTTAAAAGATTTTGCTTTAATTATGGACCGTCCGTTTAATAGTAAATCAATCTGGACCGTTCATGAATTAGTTACTATGCAGTCCATTCTTCTATAAATAGAAGCTCATTCCTTCATTATTTCTTACGAATTCATTGAAACTCTAAAGAGAGAAATTATAAAAAAACTATAGAAAAGTATTCTGCTACTTCCCTACTCTTATATTCAGTTTCTTTTACGGTAAGAGGTATTATTTCTTTTGTATTCATGAAGAGAACTTCTGTTATTCCACTATTTATTATTCTATTGAAATAACATGTATACGCGGGCTACCCTATACTTGGTGAAATTCTTCTGTTATTACATTCTTTATTATTCTGTTAGAATATCCTGTCTGTGCGTTTTACGTCGGACCTGGTTCCGTCTTTATTATTCTATTGGAATATCATGTCTGTGCGTTTACGCCGGACCTGGTTCCATTATTTATTACTCTGTCAGAATATCCTGTCGGTGCGTTTACGCATGACCTGGTTCCATTATTTATTTTTCTGTTAGAATAACATGTCTGTGCGGTCTATTGCATGCCAGGTGATTTCTTTTGTTATTCCATTATTTATTATACTCAGTTGATTAAAGTTTTGGCTTTTATACTCCATGAAATTAGTGGAATATCCTTGATATTTGCGCTTCATCCAGTATATTTTCATGGAAATATTCTTCTGAGCATTCTTGAATTTTACTGTACAAAGCAGTATCATGTTAACAATTTGGACATTATTAGTTCCTGGATTAATTAATTCTTGAACTTGTTTTATTGAATTCTTATATCATTGTCATCATCCTCATGTTTATATTTTGTTTAGAGTCATCTGTGGCATGTAGTGCATAGATGGACTTGGTGTGATTATAACCAAGAATTATTCGGTGTAGTCATGACCGTAATGTTACAAATGATGTGGTAAAAGTCCTCATTAGCCCGTAGTGCATTGATGGACAATTGTTGGCAAGATCATGATCATTGATGAATACACGAATATCCTTGGCCCGTAGTGCATGGATTATTTGTGGTTGTGATACTAATGAATATCCTTCGTCGTAGTGGGGATGATGTGGATTATTTATTAAGCTGAGTAGCGATAAAAGTGATGAAAAACCTTTTAAATCATAAAAGATAGTAGATTTTATTCTCTACTTGATTCTTTTAATGGATTGCTTATTCCGCTGCAGTTAAACTTGATGTGTGCTATATTGTATCAGTTTAACACTGTTGAAGGCTAATGATAATTTATTCTGCATTATCTTAGTCATAATATTTCTTACTGGGCAAGTTGAGCTCACCCTTTCTTTCATTGTTCTCTTCAAGAAATGAGAACATAGCCGGGACTAGTCGGGGAACGGAGTGATGGTCCAGATAATATCATTAGTAGTCCTCACTATTTTGTTAAATAGTGTTATAATAGATGTAATGAGGACTCAATTGAGTGTAGATATTATCTAGATGATATTATTTGTATTAAAACTCACAGCATATGATTAGTCGTATTATACATGATTGATGTATAATTAAGTTTGTATTTAAATTTTGTACCATGTATTTGGCGACTCAAAATGAGTGATGTATACCTATTTTGGGGGCGTCACAGTTGGTATCAGAGCTTAGGGATATGATCCCTGGCTAAGATGTGAGAATAAAACTAGGAGGAGAGAGACGGGGAATTCCTTCACTAGTATGACCTACCTAAGTTTTTTTTTGTATTTAATTGGTCGGTCAGAATATAGGGATAATATATTACATGTCAATTAACCTTTTATTTGGTGACAGTACCTGAAAATGACATCCGAGAATGTTGAGAATAGCAATGGAGCACAAGCGACCGTTGATTCACCACATATCAATAATCAGGATAATGTGCATCAGGAAGGTGATAATCCTCATGCAAACAACAACACTGACCAAATGATGAATGATGGAAGGTTTAGAGGCTTTATGCAATTCATGCAACAGCAGGCGAGAGCGGCTCCTGTCCAAAATATAGGTGGAAACACTGAAAACTCTCGGACGGTCACCGCTAAACAGTTCAAGGAGCTGGGACCACCGGAGTTTATTGGAGAACCAAAACCACTTAAGGCGGAAACATGGATAAAGCAGATCACCAAGATATTTGATGTCTTGGGATGAGCCGAGGAGCAAAAGGTTCCCTTTACCACCTTTATGTTGCGAGGAGAGGCAGATTACTGGTGGGAATCGGTAAAGCGTACTCAACCTGCTGCACTGATGATGTCTTGGGAGAAGTTTCAAGAACTGTTCAATGACAAGTACTTTCCCAAAAGTATTCATCACATGAAGGAGGTAGAGTTCATCAAGTTGGAGCAGAATAATATGATCGTGTCGCAGTACGAAGCTAAGTTTGCTGAGTTGTCCCGGTTTGCGTCCCACTTGGTTGATAATGAAGAGAGAATGACGCGGATGTTTTTAAGAGGTTTGAAGCCGGAGATACGTTGTGACACCCCCAAAATAGGTATACAACACCCATTCTGAGTCGCCAAAATACATGGTACAGAAATAACTACATCTTTATTATTACAACACAAGAACTGTGAGTTTAAATACAAATATTATCATTTAGACAATATCCACACTCAAATAAGTCCTCATTACAATTATTGATACATTATTTCACAAAAATGGTGAGGACTACTAAAGTAACTTCTAGAACCATCATTCCATACCCCGACTAGTACTCGCTACATTCTCGCCTCCTGAGAAAAATGGAACAAAAAGGAAAAGGGTGAGCTCAACTAGCCCAGTAAAGAATATTATAACTAAGATAATACAGAACAAATTATCGTTAGTCTTCAACAGGGAAAAATCTAATAGAATACAATAGACAACAAGTTTTAAATCAATAACTGCAGCGGAAACGGCAAACCATTAGAAGAGTCAAGTAGAGAATGAGTTCTACTATCTTCTAAGATTTAAAAGTCCATCATCAATATTTTATCCCTGTAACAATAATCAATAACCATCTTTAATCAAATATTCATCTTTGCACTACAGGCCAAAGATATTCATTTATATCACCAGTTGGTCATGTTCATCTCAACACCTGTTCATCTTTGCACTACGGGCCAAAGATATTCATCAGTTAATCATTCATCTTCGCACTACGGGCCAAAGATATTCAGTAATATCATCATTTAGGACTGAGGATGATGAAAAATATCTTAAAGAAAACGAATCCAGTGAAACAAAATAACAAATATTAAAGATTCGTATTTCGATTTATCCATGTCCAAAAATACCTTATAATTATTCATAGTGAAGTAGAATTCAAGAATGATCAAAACATGGATACAATCAAAGCTAGTACCCAGAATAGATATTTTGGACGAAAAGAAGAAAATTTTATTTTTCAGTAAATAGTAACTCGTGAATAGTAACTCATGAATAGTAATCCCGACGTGAAAAGTTCTAAATTTGATAAAAATTTCCAACCAATATTTCGGCATAATGATATTGAAGAAATAATATCATTTTTGAATAAAATAGCATCCCTTACCTCGTAAAGACAGTACTTCTGGTCTGAATACCGGTATAAGGCTGAAAGACACTTGCTCTGATGAATAGAAACTCTCAAAGTATCTAAATACTCACAAAATACACTCAATAATCTAGAGAGAGAAAGAGAGAAAACTTGTTTCTGGTGTGATTTTCAATTCTAACTTAGCCCTCTATTTATAGGAAAATACTAGCACGCCGAAGCAGACTTAACCTGCAACCTGATGGCTTTACCTGCTACTATTCCCACCCACCACATTTGAATAAAAATCTCAGCACATTTCTTCACCAACCAAGAGTGGTGCCCACCAATTCTAGAATTTTCTACTAAAATGATTAACTCCGAAAATTCAACAATTTCTGAACCAGTCATCTCGTAAAATTCATAATAATTCATACGTTCATTTTTAACGGTTCAAAATATGTGGACATATACTCAACTTATATATGTATAACATATTCAAAAATTACCACGATCCAACGGTCGGATTAAAAATTATAACCCCCGCAAAATATCTCAAAAACCCTGATTTTTAATACCTCCATTCCGACAAAAATACTGATAAAAACCTCAACATTAACTCCTTCATTTTTAACCACAAAAATATATCCCTCATTTATATCCACAAAAATAAATATTTCCTTATCATATGAATCAATAATTAATTATTCACAAATAATATTACAGAATCACATTTATGACAACCAGGCCGTTCTCAGGAAAGAGGGGGCTTTCCAATAAGGATTTCTCCTTACTGGCGCGCAATTAGATGACCAAACCTCTCCTTAGACAGAACTTTCTAGACATTGCCAATAATGTTATCTAATAATATTATTCAAATAATATGAATTATTGATCTGATAATGGGAAATACTGTGTAGTGACAATTATTGAAACAACAGTAATATAAAATATCAACGCAGCAATTATTGAATCAATAAAATAAAATACTGAACAGTAATTACTGTAACCATTATTGAGTAGTGCCTTCTTACGTAAGAATCAATAATTGGTGCAATACAGTGTGCTACTGTGTAACAACGCGTATTACTGTGTTTTAACCACCGGTATTCCAATAGTATTAACGGTAACAACTACGCCGTTATTAATAAAAAATATATACTTGTCGTTTTCTTCATCCAATCGCTTTTCGTTATGGGGCCCACAAAAGACTGCGCCGTCGTACGAATATTCCCCGACAGGAAGAATATTCCACGACCAAACGAATATTTCCCGACAACAATGAATATTTTATAACCACCTGCTTATTTGAAATATTTGCGCATTTTACCCATAACTAACCTCATTAATCAATTTAACATTTACTATTTCAAAATAATAAATAGAGGGAATTTAAATTTTATTTATTAATAATTTGGGGTCTTACATACGTCAACATCTTATTTCTCATAAACTGTGTTTGTATTCAGAAATTGTGAATAGGGCTCAGTTAGTGGAGAGCGATAACGAGTCAACGCAACCAAAAGAGAGCAGCCGGTAAAATGATAATACCACTCAGAGCAATCATCGAAGCGGTGACAATAAGCGTGGAGGGAATCAACATGCCAGAAATGGTAACCACTTCGGTGGTAATCAGGGCCAAAGCAATAAAATGGACATTTCAGGAAGAGGAGATTCAACAAGAATGGAAAGACGTCAGCACCAGCACCCGTTGTTAAGGAAGGAGAACGACCACCGATCATATGCTTCAAATGTGGAGGGGAGGGACACATCAGTCCAAACTGCGCGATGCCGTCCAAAGCATGTTATAATTGTGGAAGAGAAGGTCACTTAGCCCGATTTTGTCGTTCACCGAAGACAAGTTCAGCTAGGATGGAGGCACCAAAGGCTGTCTCAGAAAAGTCAAAGTCGGTAGTGCAAGGGAGAGCATTTGTTGTGACCTCCCAGAAAGTAAGGAACCCGAATGAGGTCATCACGGGTAAGCTTATCATAAACTCTTGCGAAGTCTATACTTTATTTGATACCGGTTCTACCCATTCTTTTATTTCTCCTACTTGCGCTCAATGATTAAATTTGACTCCGGAGAAATTAGATTTTAACTTATCTGTGGATACTCCATTGGAAGAAACTTTCATTACATCCACTGTTTATAAGTCTTGTTTAGTTCAAATCGGTACCCTCATATTACCTGTCGATCTTATTTCATTGAAAATACTTGCATTTGACGTGATTCTAGGGATTGATTGGTTAACTACTCATCATGTAAAAATTAATTTTTTTTTCGTAAGGTTGTTAGCTTTCATATTCCTAATCAACCTATTATGCGAATTTAAGCGACCAAACCATTAAAATCAATCACGGTCATCTCAAGCCATAAAGCTATTCATTTATTGAAAAACGGATGTCAAGCTTTCTTAGCTCATGTCACGGATCTAAACAAAAATACGTCAGTTTTGAATGATATTTCTATTGTTAATAAATTCCCTGACGTATTCCCTGAAGAACTTCCTGGCCTACCCCCAGAGCGTGAAATTGAATTTTGTATCGACCTTGAACCCGATACAAAACCCATTTCCAAAGTCCCATATCGAATGGCTCCTATTGAACTTCAGGAGTTAAAGACCCAACTGCAGGAATTGTTAGACATTGGCTTTATTCGTCCTAGTACGTCTCCTTGGGGTGCTCCTATTTTATTCGTGAAGAAGAAAGATGGGAGTATGCGATTTTGTATTGATTATCGGGAGTTGAATCGTGTCACCGTCAAAAATAGGTACCCGTTTCCACGTATTGATGACCTTTTTGACCAGTTGCAAGGAGCCAAATTCTTTTCAAAAACTGATCTTCTTTCCGGATATCACCAATTGAAGATTAGAGCAGATGACATTCCAAAGATGGCTTTCAGAACTCGGTATGGGCATTATGAATTTCTAGTCATGTCCTTTGGATTGACTAATGCTCCTGCTGCCTTCATGGATATGATGAACCGAGTATTCAAGGAATATTTGGATCACTTTGTGATCGTCTTTATTGTTGACATCCTTATTTATTCCAAAAGCCGTGAAGATTATGAGCAACACTTGAGGCTGACACTCCAAAAGCTACGTGAATACAAGCTTTATGCCAAGTTGAAGAAATGTGAGTTCTGGCTTGAGGAAGTAGCATTCCTTGGGCACGTAGTATCAAGTCATAGAATATCAGTTTACCCGGCAAAGATTGAAGTTATTCAAAGCTGGGAGCAACCTAAATCAGTGACCGAAGTACGTAGCTTTCTCAGTTTAGCTGGTTATTATCAGAGATTCATGGAAGGGTTTTCTCGAATCTCTACTCCATTAACTCAGCTGACTCAAAAAGATACAAAGTTCGGTTGGAGCGAAGAATGTGAGAAGAGTTTTCAAGAACTCAAGAGGAGACTCATTTCAGCACCTGTTCTGACAATACCATCTGGCTCGGAGGGATTTGTCATCTACAGTGATGCTTTGGGCAAAGGGTTGGGATGTGTTCTCATGCAACATAGAAAAGTCATAACCTATGCCTCAAGACAACTCAAAGAATATGAGAGGAATTATCCTACTCATGACCTAGAGTTAGCAGCTGTTGTTTTTACACTTAAAATTTGGTGGCATTACTTATATGGGGAGAAGGTGGAGATCTTTACGGAATATAAAAGCCTCAAATACTTCTTCACTCAAAAGAAACTCAACATGCGACAACGACGTTGGCTTGAACTATTGAAAGATTATGATCATACCATCCAATACCATCCTGGAAAAGCGAACGTGGTAGCTGACGCATTGAGTAGAAGATCATATGCAAGTACGAGTGCAATATTGTCAACACAAAGGCCCATTTTGTGTGACTTGCAAAGGATGGAGATAGAGTTAAAAACTCCAGGGACCCATGTGATGATGACGAATATACGAGTAGAACCGACTTTAATTGATAAAGTTAAAGTTGCTCAAGCTACAGACCTGGAGCTGATGTGTATGAGAAAGAAAGTACAAGAAGTTGTTATGTCGGAAGCAAGAATCGATGAAGAAGGAATACTTCGAGTCAACTCCAAACTTTGTGTTCCTAACGACCCTGATTTAAAGTATAAAATCATGATGGAGGCGCACAACACACCATTTGCAATCCATCCTGGGAGTACCAAAATGTATCATGATATTCGTCATACATTTTGGTGGAGCTATATGAAGAGAGAGATAGCGCTGTTTATCTCAAGGTGTCTAACTTGTCAACGAGTTAAAGCGGAGTATCAAGTACCAAAAGGTCCATTGCAACCACTTGAAATTCCAGAATGGAAGTAGGAGCACATTACCATGAATTTTGTTACTGGTCTTCCCAAGGTTTCTCAAGGCATAGATGCAATTTGGATCATTGTTGATAGATTGACCAAGTCTGCTCACTTCTTACCTATACGAGAAACTTATGCACTTGAACGTCTTGCTCGTATATACATAAACGAGGCTGTAAGATTGCATGGTATGCCAGTATCCATAGTGTCTGATCGAGACCCAAGATTCACTTCACGATTTTGGGTTAGTTTGCAAAAAGCTATGGGCACGGATTTACAGTTTAGCTCGGCATATCATCCTCAGACGGATGGACAGTCGGAGAGGACTATTCAAACTCTTGAAGATCTATTAACACTCTGTGTCCTTAATTTTAAAGGAAGTTGGGACAAGTTCTTTTCATTGGTGGAGTTTTCCTACAACAACAGTTATCAAGCAAGTATTGGCATGGCTCCATTTGAAGCGTTGTATGGAAGAAAGTGTCGTTCTCCAGTATGCTGGGATGAGGTGGGTGAAGCAACATTGTTGGGACCAGAGTTGGTACGTATGACTACTTAAAAGATTAAAACGATTCGACAACGTATAAAAACCTCACAAGATCGACAAAAGAGTTATGCTGATCTTCATCGAAAGGACGTGGAATTCGATATTGGAGATCATGTGTTGTTACATGTTGCTCCATGGAAAGGAGTTACGAGATTTGAAAAGAGAGAAAAGCTTAATCCTCGATTCATTGGCCCATTTTTAATCCTCAATCGAGTAGGAACTGTGGCGTATAGACTCTCTTTACCGCCAAGTATGTCAAGTGTTCATAACATTTTTCACATATCCATGTTACGTAAATATGTGGAAGACCCGAACCACATTATTGAGTTAGAACTGGACGAAATAGCGGAAGATTTGACGTATGAAGAGGTTCATGTTCAAATCTTGGATAAGAAGGAATATATTCTACGCTCCAAGGTTATACCTCGAGTCAAAATTTTGTGGAGAAACCACGATGTTGAGGAAATAACTTGGGAGTTAGAATTTGAAATGAAATCAAGGTATCCTTACCTCTTCGACATACCAGGTATGTACCCTAATTTCGAGGGCGAAATTTCATAAGAAGGGGAGGTTGTAAGACCCCAACTTTTTTAAATAAAGATGAATTTTTTATAAATATCTTTTTTGAATATTATGGAGTAAATTTGATATAATATTATAGTTGTGGGTAATATTTATAAATTTTTTAAAGTACGCAAGTTGTTATATAATATTCGATTGGTCAGGGAATATTCATTTTAACAGACAATATTCGTACAACGGCACAATCATTGGTGGACCCCACAACGGAAATTATTGTCGGATTGGGAAAATAGCAAAAATACTTTATGAAAATAATGACGGAAGTTTTACTGTTAACTGTTGAAACACCCGGTGTTAAAAGTACAGTAATACGTGTAGTTACACAGTAGCAAACGGTATTGATTATTGATGCTTACGTGAGAAGTCACTCAGTTTTGTTCAATTATTGCTACAGTAATTGCTGCATAATATCTCACGTTATTTGATTCAATTATTGTTAATATTTTATATATTATTAAATCAATAATTGAGACGACGAAGTTATGAATATTATTATTTGCAATATTAACGATGTCTATAAGTTCTGTCAAGGAGAGGTTTGGTCACCTAATTACGCGCCAATAGGGAGAAATCCTTATTGAAAAGTCCCCTCTTTCTTTGGAACAACCTGGTCGATTAATATTGTGAATTATAATAAAAGTGATAAATATTGTTGAAATTATTAAGATGATTTTTATGAAGTTTTGCTTATTTTATGGACCCCCATTTACCCATTTTTTAAAATAATCAGTAAAAAATTTTTAGTGTAATAAAGGTGGGGGCCCACGAATGGGGCCCATGGGTGTTACAAAGTCTTGGGAGGAAAAAAATTTTGTTACGGGAATTGGGGGGAAGTACAATTATTACATATATATATATATATATATATATATATATTTATATTATAAATTTTGTTTTATTATATAATTATAAATGGAATATATTATATTTTATTTAAAAGATTTTGCTTTAATTATGGACCGCCCGTTTAAAAGTAAATCAATCTGGACCATTCATGAATTAGTTACTATGCAGTCCATTCTTCTATAAATAGAAGCTCATTCCTTCATTATTTCTTACGAATTCACTAAAACTCTAAAGAGAGAAATTATAAAGAAACTATAGAAAAGTATTCTGCTACTTCCCTACTCTTATATTTAGTTTCTTTTACGGTAAGGGGTATTTTTTTTTGTATTCATGAAGAGAACTTCTGTTATTCCTTTATTTATTATTCTGTTGAAATAACCTGTATACGCGGGCTACCCTATACTTGGTGAAATTCTTCTGTTATTACATTCTTTATTATTCTGTTAGAATATCATGTCTGTGCGTTTTACGCTGGACTTGGTTCCGTCTTTATTATTCTCTTGAAATATCTTGTCTGTGCGTTTACGCCGGACCAGGTTCTATTATTTATTATTCTGTCGAAATATCCTGTCGGTGCGTTTACTCATGACCTGGTTTCATTATTTATTTTTCTGTTGGAATAACCTGTCTGTGCGGTCTATCGCGTGCCTGGTAATTTCTTTTGTTATTTTATTATTTATTATATTCAGTTGATTAAAATTTTGGCTTTTATACTCCATAAAATTAGTGGAATATCCTTGATATTTGCGCTTCATCCAGTATATTTTCATGAAAATATTCTTCTGAGCATTCTTGAATTTTACTGCACAAAGCAGTATCATGTTGACAATTTGGACGTTATTAGTTCCTGGATTAATTAATTCTTGAACTTGTTTTACTGAATTCTTATATCATTGTCATCATCCTCTTGTTTATATTTTGTTGAGAGTCATCTGTGGCATGTAGTGCATAGATGGACTTGGTATGATTATAACCAGGGATTATTCGGTGTAATCATGACCATAATGTTCCAAATGATGTGGTAAAAGTCCGCATTGGCCCGTAGTGCATTGATGGACAATTGTTGGCATGATCATGAACATTGATGAATACACGAATATCATTGGCCCGTAGTGCATGGATTATTTATGGTTGTGATACTAATGAATATCCTTGGTCGTAGTGCAGGATGATGTGGATTATTTATTAAGCTGAGTCCCAGCGATAAAAGTGATGAAAAACCTTTTAAATCATAAAAGATAGTAGATTTTATTCTCTACTTGATTCTTTTAATGGATTGCTTATTCCGCTGCAGTTAAACTTGATGTGTGTTATATTGTATCAGTTTAACACTGTTGAAGGCTAATGATAATTTATTCTGCATTATCTTAGTCATAATATTTCTTACTGGGCTAGTTGAGCTCACCCTTTCTTTCACTGTTCTCTTCAGGAAATGAGAACGTAGCCGGGACTAATCGGGAAATGGAGTGACGGTCCAGATAATATCATTAGTTGTCCTCACTATTCTGTTAAATAGTGTGATAATAGATGTAATGAGGACTCAATTGAGTGTGAATATTGTCTAGATGATATTATTTGTATTAAAACTCACAGCATATGATTGGTCGTATTATACACGACTGTTGTATAATTAAGTTTGTATTTGAATTTTGTACCATGTATTTGACGACTCAAGATGGGTGATGTATACCTATTTTGGGGGCGTCACAATTATATTCATCGTTATGTGCATATGAGTGCCAATACAACTATACTATATAGTGTAGTGTGGCATTGTGTGACTATATATTAAACCATAGTATTTTAAGTGATAATTAATCAAGGAATAAATTTATTTATTTAACGTAAATAAGTAAGATATTATATAATAAGGTTATTATATGATTACATGAGTAGTACAATTTATTATGGAACTACCCGGACAATAATACTTGACTGCATTATTTTTGCATATGTTTAATGTATATGGACTATATGATGTGAGCGTATAATTAATCCCTAAATTACTAATATGGAAACACTTGGACATTAAAACCATTTATGGATAACAAAGTAACTATATGAGAGTAATGCTAAGCTTGTTGCTGAGTTTTTACTTTGTCCCAAAATGAGTGACACAAGTACAATGAACAGTTCATGGAAGCTATAATACGTATTCTTCAAAAGGCTAAATCCTAGATGATCATTGCTAGCTCGGTAGTTGGTATGGAGTTGTTGAGCCACCCCTGAGCAACCATTGTTTCATCTCATTACACCATGGATTCCCACTTTGTGTAACACCAATGTCCAGTCCACAATTCTTCTATAAATAGCAGCCATGGTTATCAGTGATGTTGCTTGAAAATTTTTTGAGATTTGCTAAGTAGAAATTTGGAAGCATACAAGTGATCTTAGAACTTAGGAGTTCAATTAAGAGCAAGTTCTTTCACAACTCGGAGGTATAATTCCATTACTAGCTTTCTAATTTCAGTTTCTGTAAAATAGAGTTTTGAGTTCTTAAATTTCAAATTCTCTATTTTGTGGAATTGGATGTTAGTATGGGGGAGTAATGTTCATATAGTTGTTATATGGCCTTACAAGCATGTTTAAACTGATAAATAAGTGTTTGAGAATGATTTCGTGAGTAAATTTTGTGTTTGGGCTAAATAGTTGCCGAGGTTACTGTTTCTGCGCTTGAACTAGGCACGGCGCAGCTGCACCACATTTGTATTGAGGAGCAGCTCAGCTGCGCCGGTTGCTGATTTCAATTGAAACCTCTGTTTTGCAATCTGATCCATATGAGCTAGTAGTTATGACTTAAGCTAGCAAGTGAACATGTGTATGATGTATATGTGGATATGTTAACCTAATGTGAGCATGTTTAGACTAGATTCGCATAAATAACAAAAGTGAATGATTTTAAATGAATTTAAGAACTTAGAAATGAACTTATATGTGTGAGGGGCCCGAATCCGAGGTCCTGAATCACCACGAATCCAGTTCGATCATTCTATACAACTATTACTATTTGCGGAAGATATAAACATAAATTGTTTATACAATACATTACACACTATTCTCCAAGGTCGAGTAACCTTAACTTAATCACATTCATAACTTATTTAACACATAACTTCATTATCCAACTATAATATTACAAAATTAATCGTGCACATTAACTTTAAGCTGGAACTTGGCATTATTCTTTTCCTGTATTCAAACGCATTCGCCTTATCTGCAATGTTTTATCATGATATAGCAAGGGTGAGCATGAAAGTTGCCCAGCAAGTTTAAATTTAATAATATAACGATATATCATGATTGAAAGAGTATGAACAATAAGCTGGCTATAATTCATCAATATAATTGAGAACTAGCACGAACAAACTTTTAACTGAACAAGTATTAAACGTGAACGAATATATCTGAACCAACGGGTAATGAAGGTGATCAGCCTTTCATACCTGACTTATACATGCAATATGTACAGAGTACAATTCATGGCAACCAACAATGATTAACCATAAGCTTATCCAAATGAAACAACTCTTAATAGAGTTAAGTAAAAACAAACTTGCCTAAACCGTTGATTACCGCTACGCAATTTATATCGCTTTATCCGAAGACCGAATATTAGTAATATAGATATCCAATATTAGAATAATATCATCATAGTATAATATTACTATATATAAATATAGAATAATCTAAACACATAACACATAACCCTATTAGTTTATAACACACATAAGACTCGGTATCAAGTCAAACTATTGCAGTCTATCTTGACTCCGACAAAATTCTAAAGTCCCGACGGTCTAGTCGGACTTTTATCGAGTCTAAGTTCAATTAAACTCTGCCTAAACACTTAACAATTAACTTAAATAATTTTAATAACAGTCGAAATATTTTTTCGTAAGCTCGTAATAATTTTTAAATAATTATTACCATTTATCATAAATTTTCAATCATTAAACACGTATTTAAATAAATTAAACACCACATAATTCTTTTATCATTAATATTTATTTATTATCAAATATTAATGAAATACATGTCATAATATTATAATATATTTATAATATATCAAAGTATTTTTAATACTTTAAAATCACCTTTATATGATTTTTAAATAATTAAATTCATTATCCGATAATTGCTATTAATATTAAAATATTAATATTTTCAGGACAAAATATCAAAAGTTATATTTTATAACTTAAAATATTTTTATAACACTTAAATCATTTTTATATGATTTTTAAATCATTAATTCTATTTTTCCATAATTTATTTAATATATTTATTAAATAAACTAATTGTCATTAATATTGATTTATTAATGAATTTCATTACAAAATATCAAAAGTCATTGAAAATAACTTAAAATATTTTCTTTTACCATAATATTATTTTTCATGATTTTTCATGTATTAAAATTATTTTTAAATCATTTATTTAATATTATAATAAAATAAATTAAATACCATTTATATTTCAAAAATATTAAATATTTATGAAATATACTCAAAATAATTAAAAACTATTTTTTAGGCTTTAAAATAATTTTTCAGAATTTATTATGTATTTTTAATAATTAAAAACTATTTTTCTCTAATTTTTAAGTAATTTTCATAAAATCAAAAAATACATAATAATAAAACCGTCGCTAAAGGGCCCTATAGCGACAGACCCATCGCTATAGGTGTTCTTGATGTTCTTGGGTCAACCCAAAACTTCATCGCCAACTACCAAGGTACCATGTTTGACCGTGATTAAAATAGTGTTCGTGTTGATTTCTAGGAAGCTAATGGAACCTAGAATGTAGTATAAGTGTAATACTATAATTATAACCAAGTTTCACGACCATTACACAACACATCAGAGAGATACAAGCCCTCCAAATCGTTGTCAGACCTGTTCTTCAATTTCTGGGTTTTCCAGAATTGAAGAATAGTCGAGGTGTCCTTCTACCACTCCTTATAACGTGCAATCTGGGCTTTGTTTGTATGTTATATTGATTCAGTCATGAACTAGGGATGCCAGGGAAGGATTATATAGCATAATATCAGTGTGCTATCAACAAAATCACAAGATTCAGGCCGGTCAAACATTGTCAGAAAATTCGGCCTTTGAAGATTTTTGGTTTTCCAGAACTTCAACAAAGCAGGCGGTCAACGATACTTTGACCAAGGTTATTTATGAATCTGATGTAGATATAGGTGATCTAAGGACATGATTGTGTAGTCCTTATGTCATACTACAACACCAAAACAATAACATGGCCAAACAATGAAAATACTGCATGATCAGAGGCCAAGAAAACTTGTTAGAAAGTTCCTGTAAATTCTGGGTTTGCCCAGAAACTCTATTTCGTGATTGGTCAACGCTGTTTGACCGCTTGTATCTCTTAATATACTAAGGCTCTGGACTTGCTTCTTGTTTTAGATCATAGTCCTTACAACATAGAACGGATTAAAAACATTAAACACATAAAACATCAAACATATAAAGATCTAGAGGGTCTGACATTCGGCTGTCAGGCCATTTTTTTCTATTTTTCCAGATTTTTGAAAAACACTATTTCGTGCACTTTGATGTTATGGATCTGGGGTTTAACAACCCAGATCACTAAATGACATCTTCTAACACTGTTCTAAACAACAAACAACAACATTAACACAAAATTTTAAGGATTTCTAAAATTAGGGTTCCTATACCTTTCTATGTTTTGATCCTTAATCTGACTTCTGATTCTGATCTTTCTAAGTTATAAACTGATTTTGGCTCATCTTACCTCACTCTCTCACTCTAACTCCCGAATTTCTAGAGAGAGAAGGGCTTGGAGAAAAATGAAATGTCAAGTGGCTTTCTCTCTCTTAATCTAATATAAATGGCATGATTCAATGTATCTAATGTTGCTATGTGTCCTCAAATCTGATCTTGGGATGATTTAAGGCACATGGGATAAACATTAGAGTAGTGAGTCACCAAGATTGTCATATTTTTTGCTTAAATTTTAAGAAAAGGGCATTTTGGTCTTTTGCATACTATTTTAATTCTAAATTGGTCATTTGATCAAACCCTTAGGGTTTAGGGTTTAGGTTTAGGGTTTGAACTCTTTAAGATTTAGGGTTTAACCCTTAACTTGCAATTAAATTTTAAGATTTCCAAATTTCGATTTTCAAAATAGCAAATTAATATTTCTAAATTATAATTAGAATTTTCTAATTATATTACAATTTCTTAATCACCATTTAAATCTCGCTAATTAGGATTAACATTTCCTAATTAGAATCGCTAATTTAGCAATTAGGGTCAAAATTGTTCATTAAGGGTTTTAAACCCAAAATTAGGTTTTCTAATAGAAAATTAATTTTCTATTTTAGAAATTAGATTTCGTAATTAGATTAGGGTTTGCTAATTATTTAAACTTTACCCTAAATAATCTTAAAATTAAACTCTGCCTAAACACTTAACAATTAACTTAAATAATTTTAATAACAGTCGAAATATTTTTCGTAAGCTCGTAATAATTTTTAAATAATTATTACCATTTATCATAAATTTTTAATCATTAAACACGTATTTAAATAAATTAAATACCACATAATTCTTTTATCATTAATATTTATTTATTATCAAATATTAATGAAATACATGTCATAATATTATAATATATTTATAATATATCAAAGTATTTTTAATACTTTAAAATCACCTTTATATGATTTTTAAACAATTAAATTCATTATCCGATAATTGCTATTAATATTAAAATATTAATATTTTCATGACAAAATATCAAAAGTTATATTTTATAACTTAAAATATTTTTATAACACTTAAAGCATTTTTATATGATTTTTAAATCATTAATTCTATTTTTCCATAATTTATTTAATATATTTATTAAATAAACTAATTATCATTAATATTGATTTATTAATGAATTTCATCACAAAATATCAAAAGTCATTGAAAATAACTTAAAATATTTTCTTTTACCATAATATCATTTTTCATGTATTAAAATCATTTTTAAATCATTTATTTAATATTATAATTAAATAAATTAAATACCATTTATATTCAAAAAATATTAAATATTTATGAAATATACTCAAAATAATTAAAAACTATTTTTTAGGCTTTAAAATAATTTTTCGTAATTTATTATGTATTTTTAATAATTAAAAACTATTTTTCTCTAATTTTTAAGTAATTTTCGGAAAATCAGAAAATACATAATAATAAAACCGTCGCTATATGTGTTTTTGATGTGCTTGGGCCAACCCAGAACTTCATCGCCAGCTACCAGGGTACCATGTTTGACTATTATTAAAACAGTGTTCGTGTTGATTTCTAGGAAGCTAATGGAACCTAGAATGTAGTATAAGTGTAATACTATAATTATAACCAAGTTTCACGACCATTACACAACAGATCAAAGAGATACAAGCCCTCCAAATCGTTGTCAGACCTGTTCTTCAATTTCTGGGTTTTCCAGAATTGAAGAACAGTCGAGGTGTCCTTCTACCACTTCTTATAACGTGCAATCTGGGCTTTGTTTGTATGTTATATTGATTCAGTCATGAACTAGGGATGCCAGGGAAGGATTATATAACATAATATCATTCTACTATCAACAAAATCACAAGATTCAGGCCGGTCAAACATTGTCAGAAAATTCGGCCTTTGAAGATTCTAGGTTTTCCAGAACTTCAACAAAGCAGGCGGTCAACGATACTTTGACCAAGGTTATTTATGAATCTGATGCAGATATAGGTGATCTAAGGACACGATTGTGTAGTCCTTATGTCATACTACAACACCAAAACAATAGCATGGCCAAACAATGAAAAAACTGCATGATCAGAGGCCAATAAAACTTGTCAGAAAGTTCCTGGAAATTCTGGGTTTGCCCAGAAACTCTATTTCGTGACTGGTCAACGCTGTTTGACCGCTTGTATCTCTTAATATACTAAGGCTCTGGCCTTGCTTCTTGTTTTAGATCATAGTCCTTACAACATAGAACGGATTAAGAATATTAAACACATAAAACATCAAACATATAAAGATCTAGAAGGCCTGACATTCGGCTGTCAGGCCATTTTTTTTCTATTTTTCCAGATTTTTGAAAAACGCTATTTCGTGCATTGTTTTTAACAACCCAGGTCACTAAATGACATCTTCTAACACTATTCTAAACAACAAACAACAACATTAACACAAAATTTTAAGGATTTCTAGAATTAGGGTTCTTATACCTTTCAATGCTTTGATCCTTAATCTGACTTCTGATTCTGATCTTTGTAAGTTATAAACTGATTTTGGCTCATCTTACCTCATTCTCTCACTCTAACTCGCGAATTTCTAGAGAGAGAAGGGCTTGGAGAAAAATGAAATGTCAAGTGGCTTTCTCTCTCTTAATCTAATATAAATGGCATGATTCAATATATCTATTGTTGCTATGTGTCCTCAAATCTGATCTTGGGATGATTTAAGGCACATGGAATAAACAGTAGAGTAGTGAGTCACCAAGATTGCCATTTTTTTGCTTAAGTTTTAAGAAAAGGGCATTTTGGTCTTTTTGCATACCATTTTAATTCTAAATTGGTCATTTGATCAAACCCTTAGGGTTTGGGGTTTGGTTTAGGGTTTGAACTCTTTAGGATTTAGGGTTTAACCCTTAACTTACAATTAATTTCTAAGATTTCCAAATTTTGGTTTTCAAAATAGCAAATTAATATTTCTAAATTATAATTAGGATTTTCTAATTATATTACAATTTCTTAATCACCATTTAAATCTTGCAAATTAGTATTAATATTTCCTAATTAGAATCGCTAATTTAGCAAATAGGGTCAAAATTGTTCATTAAGGGTTTTAAACCCAGAATTAGGTTTTCTAATAGAAAATTAATTTTCTATTTTAGAAATTAGATTTCATAATTAGATTAGGGTTTGCTAATTACTTAAGCTTTACCCTAAATAATCTTATAATTATTTACACTTACGCCATTAAGTTCCCAATTTAGGATTTTATATACCGAATTAGGGTTTTGAATTCCCAAAACTGAAATTACGCTTTCCAGAACCGGTTTCTAGGGTTTCTTATTAATCGCTAGGGTTTTCTAACTGAACGTTGACGTTCTTAATATATACTTAGGGTTTGTTACAGATATCGTTTATCTGGTCAACCCTTGACCCTTAACCACATACTGTACACATATACACAGAACATAAACGCTTATTCCCTTAATCCTGAATAATTCACCTAAATGCTTCACAGAATTTTGAAATCCTCAAAATTCTTTCTTAAAAATATGAAACACGTACATTTATTTTCTGTCTAGGTTCTAATTTTGAACCTTAATTCAATTAATTAAAATTTTAAAAATATTTCAAAATTCTCGGGTTGTCACAATATGCATATATGCCATGTATACATACTGACTTTGCAAGCATGTTAGTGTGGATTAGAAATGCATGAACAAACCCTTAAATTGTGCTTATTTGATTAGTAAGGAAACATAAGCATATTGAACCTATTAGCAAGCTTAGAATATGAGTATGGTCATGATACCTTGAAAACTAAAATATGATATTAGTGAGCATGTTTGATGACACTCTTAGACACACTTATGTAGCATAAACATATATATATATATATATATATATATATATATATATATATATATATATATATATATATATCATGCTTGTGTATCGCATTTTAAGAAAAGCATAAACGAAGCTCATTTTCAACTAAGGCGATATTAGTTTCACATGTATGTTATAAATACTCGCACGCATGCTTAATATGAATGTTATAACTATCTTGTATGTTTAGAAAGCAAGCATGCTAGACTTTGTGGTTTCACGACCTTGAATGACCTTAAATTATTGAAATGATCGAACTTAGAACCATGTTGTGCAAAAAGGGACCTAAATTGATCTGAAAAGCATGTGAAAGCCTTTAACATGACAAAATATGATTGTGTGTTCAAGCCAAATAGAAACCACAAGGAAGCAGCTGAGTTTTGGCTGGGGACGGCGCAGCTGCGCCGGTCTTAGGCTTAGCCATGGCGCAGCTGCGCCAGTCTGGAATTCCAGATATTGAGTTCTGACTCTTGGACAGTAACTTGCATGGTGTTTATGATGCTACATGTGATCTAAAACCTACTGATGTACATATATATGTGTGATGCTTAGTTGTTAAGTTGGTGTTATATTGAAATGGAAAGTCCATGAGTAGAGAAAGTCTTAACCTTGAGCATTTGTTATTCGCTTATAACTAAGTAGTTGATTCATGATGACTTATAAACTGATTTTGTACCATATGTGTGTACTTGTATCGTGTCAAGCTTGATTAAGGACTGTGTTAGCTAATGAACCTTGTATACATATAATACACTATAAATAGGATTCGAAAGGCTGAGTTATTAACGTAGATAAACTACGCTTAAGGAAAGTATCTGAACCCTACTCTTATTATGCAAGTATATTTGCATTCTTTTTTCGACGAATACCGTAAGCTTATCTCTTTGAATATAAGTTATATTGTTTTCTCGTTCAAATGAGCAAGTATGTTAAACCCTTGTGAAAAGTTATTATTCATGTTGAAATTGGTATTGTCCTTGAATATTGTGAAAGAGTCGATGCTATTAGATTCGGCTAGACTATATGCATGTTTATAAAACTGTCCCAACCAATTGATTGGTGCGAAAATCTGAAAACTAAGTTGGATAACCCTTATGGTAAGGGGATTGTATGTTGTTGGAAACCCCAACACATGAATATATTATTACTGTGGTATTATGCATAACGTGGAGTATTGTAGACTGATCCTCTATAATACTTGTTCTTTTAGGTTATCAGTTTAATATTGATGATTCTAGTAGACGTTCAATAGTCCTTAGTGACTGCTCAGTATAAATTGTTTATCCAGTCGGATACCTTGATAGTCGTTAAATTCATATATATCAGTTGATTTATATTGAATTGGCATTCTTATTGCAAGAATTATTGATATTCATTACTCATAATATTATTCTGAAACTTTGAACTATCCTAGAAATGACACTTCGATATTTCAAACCTTGTGATATTTTATCCTACACCCTTGTTGTATATCACTTTCGGGGCAATTTGTGCGCATCCTTGCTTATATAAAACCTTTCAGTTAAGGCAGAACAGGGAGGTGTATCTGGGAAAGACAAGGGCAAGGGCAAGGCTACCGACTAGCTTGTCCCTTTTTGTTTACATTAATCATGTTGTATTAAGACTATTTCCAGACTATGTTTAAGCTTAAGTAGGATTATGTAATAAGTCTTTATTCGATATTATTATGTAATCTATTAAGCACTGTAGGTTGCGAGACTTGGGGGAATAATTATAATAAATCGTTGTACATTATTCGAAATTAGATCGTAATTTTAGTTATTTTGGTAATACTTTGAGCGCGTGACGAACCGAATTCGAGTGACCAAGTGGAGGTCAGAATTTGGGGGCATCACAAAAGCAAATGGTAAGCTCAACTAGCCCAGTAAGAAATATTATGACTAAGATAATGCAGAATAATTTATCGTTAGCCTTCAACAGTGGTAAACTGATAAAATATAATAAACATCAAGTTTAACTGCAGCGGAACAAGTAATCCATTAGAAGAGTCAAGTAGAGCATGATATCTACTATCTTCTATGATTTTAAAAGTTTATCATCAATTTTATCGCTGAGACTCAGCTTAATAAATAATCCACATCATCAAATCATCCCTGCACTACAGGCCAAGGATATTCATTAGTATCACGACCACAAATTATCCATGCACTACGGGCCAAGGATATCCGTGTTTTCATCAATGGTCATGATCATGCCAATAGCTATCCATCAATGCACTACGGGCCAATGAGGACTTTTACCACATCATTTGTAACATTACGTTCATGATTATACCAAATAATCACTGGTCATAATCATACCAATTAACAGTCCATCTATCCACGTAAGCCACAGATGACTTTTATCACAATATAAGCATGAGGATGATGATAATGATATAAGAATTCAATTAAAAGAAAGCAAATGATAAATTTTTAAAGATTTATAATTTAATTTATCTAGAATTCAATAATTTCTAAATTGTCAACATGATACTGCCTCGTGGAGTAAAATTCAAGAATAATATTGTATCAAAAATGATTTGGACCAAAAAAAATTTAATCGAGTTTATCATGAATAGTACCCCGGGTGAATAGTAACCGAGTGAATAGTACCCCGTGAATAGTACTCCGGCATAAAAAGGTTAAAACTTATCAAGAATGCTCAGAATAATATTTCCATGAAAAGATACTGGATGAAGCGCAAATATCAAGGATATTCTACTAATTTCATGGAGTACAGAAGCCAAAACTTAACAAAATGAGTATAGAATTCGAAATCTAAAACGAAATAATATTACTTGCATACTATAGAGTATGGAAGAAAATATTATTTTATACAAATACTGAACAAAAATAATATCCCTTACCTTAAAAAGAAGAGTATTCCGATTGGTAGGGCGGAGATATTTTTGAAGAAAACTTTCACTATTATCTACGCTCAAAGCTTTTTAAAACTCTAAAGAAATACGCTCAATATTGTAGAAGAAGAATTCTCTGATTCTGGTGTGATTTTCAATTCTAACTAAGCATCCTATTTATAGGAGAATGGAAATGACACTATTTGAATTTAGAAATCACAGACTGCACAGTAAAAAAAATCACGGGCGACGTTCGGCTGAAATTTTCTAAAAATTTGATTTTACTATTTATTATTGTGTAATAAAATATTCTAATAAAATAAAAACTTTAAATAAAATATAATATATTCTATTTATAATCTAATAAAACAAAACTTTATATAATATATATATATATATAATACTATCCAACATGTGGGCCCCACCCCACATGTCACTTTCACCCACATCCCACTCATATTATATACATTCTAAAAAAAATTCTACAGATTATTTTTAAAAATGAGTAAGTGGGGGGGGGTCCAAATAATACTCCAAAATTTACAACAAACTTCATAAAAAAAATTCCTCAATATTTTTAACAACATTTATCATTATTATTATAATTCGTAATATTTAACAATCAGATCGTTCTCAGGAAAGATGAGGCTTTCTAATAAGGATTTCTCTCTATTGACGCGCAATTAGGTGACCAAACCTCTCCTCGACAAAACTTTTTAAACATCGTCAATATTGCAAATAATAATATGAATAACTTTGTCGTCTCAATTATTGAAAAAATTGACAATAATTGAATCAAATAACCTGAGATACTATGTAGTAATTACTGTAGCAATAATTGAATAAAACTGAGTGACTTCTCACGTAAGCATCAATAATCAATACCGTGTGTTACTATGTAACCACGCGTATTACTGTTCTTTTAACACCGACTATTTCAACAGTTAACGATAAAACTTCTGCCGTTATTTTCATAAAAAGATATTTCTGTCATTTTCTAACTCCGAAAATAATTCCATTGTGGGGTCCACCAATGATTATGCCGTCGTATGAATATTTCCTGTTAAAACGAATATTCCCTTACCAATCGAATATTTTATGACAACTTGTATACTTTACAAAATTTATAAATTTTACCCACAATAATAACATTATATTAATCTACATCATAATATTCAAAATATATATCGAGAAAAATGTAATCTTTATTTATGAAAGTTGGGGTCTTACAGCGATCCTAGCGTAAGACCGGTCCAAGGGCAAATCAGCGAGATGCTAATACTCCTCCAATGTATGAGTCAGCTCATGGATATCGAATCTAAAAACGTGTCTCTCTGGTATCCAACAAGATATCATGCCCTCTACAAAGCCCAACGGTACTTGGAATGAGGGTCATAAAATGCCTCAATAGTTGATTAACTGTCACTCGATCTGGGGGAGACAAACTGCTATACCAGGATCTCAGAGAAGAGGTTATCAATATGGGTGGGGTATGCTCAATCTGGCTAACAGTAGATGAAGACATCTGTAGAACCATATCATAAGATCATCCAGGGGTCAATGCTAAACTCACCTCTGTGAATGCATATACATGACATAATGCATGCATCATGATAAA
This sequence comes from Panax notoginseng, assembly GCA_016801055.1. NCBI lineage: Eukaryota > Viridiplantae > Streptophyta > Magnoliopsida > Apiales > Araliaceae > Panax > Panax notoginseng. The sequence continues at coordinate 30,066,320 of CM029015.1, read as the reverse complement.
TAACAATGATAAATGACAATATGATGTAGGGAATAGAAAGCATTATACATACATTCCTAAAAACATCATCATCTAATACATCATCTATATATACAACTGAAAATAAAAAGTACAGGAAAATGGAGCACAGCCGCCCAATATCTAACAAAGGCCTATCAAAAAATATAACGAGAAATGGGGTACAGCCGCCTAATATCTAATAGAGGCCTATCAAAAGAAATAACGAGAAATCTATTAGAAGAAATCAATGATGTCCACATCATCCAATCGATCTATCTACTATAACTCCTCCTAAGTCACTGAATCTCTGCTAGAAGGAATGTAAGGTTGATGGAGAGGGGGATCTACACCGGTAAAGCTATCAAAATATGGGCCACCTAAAGGGCTAGCATCAGAGCTGGACGGATCGAAAGAATCTGTCTCTGACTGATCTCTGCCCAAATGTCTGATGAAAAAATGTGCCCGATCCAACCTCTAGGTCAAGCTGTCAATCTGAGCCAAATTAGTGGGCTCTCAGACGCAGGCAATCCAGTCTATCATCATAGCAGACCTAGGAACCATATCCCCCACAAACTGTGTGACGCGGGTCTGAGCTTCAATGGTGCGAGGAAACCATCAGCGGTAGAAAGCCTCCTGAGTAAAAGGGCCTTCTGATAAAGTGAAGTTATCTAAACCCATCAGAGGAATCTTGGTGATCGGCTGAGATAAAGGCCAATGTCGCCTAGCAGGAGGAAATAATGGAATGCGAATCTCCCCTATGATGCTCTTGATAGCACGCTCTCCTAAACAGAGCTCCCAGCCTCCATCAATCAAGAGAGGAATCCGACGGGTGGATAATACATACTCGACCCCAATCGGAAAGCCACCCTCAAAGCCTACTGTTAAATGGTCCTCGAAGTAGGGAACCCATGTGATGACATAGGCTGTCAACAACTCAACTGCAATTGAGAATGGGTAAACCCCTCTACATGCCATCTCTATCCCCGTGGATAGGTCTCCATACCTAATGTAGTAATGGGACGAAGACAAGGAAATCTCTCATAGGCCCAAATCTGAAAATGCAAAGATCAAATATCCTCAGTCATGAAAATTAACAACCCGAGCAGGGGAAAATCGAGAGACCCAGCCAAGCCTCTATCATGCTCTCTGAGCATAGTCACATCCCTCTAAGAAAATAGGCAAGGGTGTATGAGCCCCGGTAATAGTATCCGATACGGTCCACATCACGAGTGGCGTTGACTAAAGCGAAAGAAACAGTCGAGGAGTTATCCGCTAGGAAACAACCCCTGATGATGATCAAGAACAACTGCCGAATAATGCGATCTCTAACCCTCGGATCATCAAGCAGAGTCTCAGTTAAAGCCACACTCATGGCATCCATAGTCAAGGGCTGAAAGCGAATGGTCTGACCCTTGAAGGTCATGGCAAGAACTCCCAAAAGGGATCGAACGACAGTTAGGGAAATGTCAGCCACCAAAGGCATTGGCGCCCCTGTAAACTCCAACCTAGTGATGAACCACCAGTCCATCGGTGTCATCATCACCTCACAATATAGCAAATAGAAAGACTGAGACTGGTGGAACCAGCGCTCAGACAAAGCCCTCAAATAACCCCAGGGGCAGCGACGAGGAGGAATAGAAAAGAAAGCCTAAAAGCCCCATTAATGGACGATCTCCCGGTACTCTGGATGAAGGGTCTGGTATAAAGAGTGAATGATAAACTAGTTCCCCTAGGCTGAGTAAAGCTGGGAACCTACATCAAATTACAAATTATGATCAAAACCCTTACCCCAAAAGTGGGAAAAGAAAGATGGAAACGGCTATTACCTCGTTCACATGAAGGTAGATCGAGGGATGATGACTCAAATCATCTAGAAGATCTGGAATCTTCACGTTAATAACTTGAAGCTCCTGGCGGGGAATGGAAGAAGAAGGAGCAGGGTCCATAATAGGAACATCCTCCTCCTCATCCATGACAACCGGCCTCTGAACCTAGATAGGGTGAATAACTGATTCAGTCAATCGGCGAGGTTGTCGAGCTTGACAAGGCTGAGGAACATCAGAAGCTCTCCTCCTCACACATGCGGAGGCCCTACGAGAGCTACTCGGCTGATCTGGATCCATAATCCGAGCAAAGTCTCCAAATCACCTTAGAAAGGGTAAGGTAAGTTCTAAATTTGAAGCTTATTAAATTTAAATCATTGCTTAATGCATAATCTAAGTCCTAATACATGCATTGTGTTAACACACATCCACAGTAGAGTTAAAATTCCATGTTCATTAAATGCCCAGACTCGTGAAAAATTTCTTCAGAGTCTCCTTTGTAAAATGGATTGTCCACATGCACATAGGCATGGATAGGTGGCCATTAAGAAGCACGCCAGCCTAAAATCATGAACATCTCATATGCATAAAAATATCAAAATTAAATCCACCGTGGCAGCCAAATTACCATGAATGCTTTATTTGAAAACTTGTGCTTATTTGTCCTCAAATATGATGAATAAACTAGCAAAGAAAGGTACCAAATGACTAACTCAAAAGTCAGTTTTTTTACATCAATACGTTCAGCATGGTACAATATGAACATTTACTAAGTTGAATAATTTTTATCAAGTAATATGAGCTTGTATATTCACTATATTATGTTTAGAAGCATTCTATATGAAATCTAACATTCTAACGGTCAATACTTAAAAAGAAAACACGTAAATGTTACCAGAGTAGTACAAAAAGTTTGTACAGTGATGGATTTTGAAAAAAGCAGCCTTAACTCAGTAGATCTGAAGAGGAAATTTTAGATTTTCAATATAGTTCAACTTGAAAATTACTTATGAAAGAGAAAGGAGAGAGTAGATATACCCGATGGGAGCCGTGAGTCTACCTATGGCCACCCAGGGATGTCCCCACCCCCTCTGGCTCGAATAAATTTGAGTTACAACGGAGTTCCCAAAAGCTAAAAAGTTAAATCAAGGAAAAAGGTGCTACGTGATTGAGCGAAAAGGGCCTGAAAGACTAAATTCAGATATCAAACTTCTGATCTACATGTAAGTTGTTGGTATTAACCTAGATGTGGGGTTCAAAAAGTCGATGATAGAGGTTATTGAAAACAGCCCTTGTCAAAACATCTGGAAGGTCCGGTGTCATGAACTGTGGATATTGAATACATCAAAACGTACAGATTTGTTCAAGGGTATAATTAGTTAGAAATATATCCCCATTAGAGATATTAAGCATGTCTGATGGTGTAAACCATTGGCAACAACTCCAGCGTAGCATTGGGAAAGATATGGTGATGTAAGCTATTCAAAAATACTTCAACGAAGGTCAGAATGATTGACAGTGCAAACTGTTGGTGCTAAATCCAGCGTAGCATCGGGAATAGTCTGGTGATGTAAGTCATTGAAAACTACTTCAACAAAGGTCAGAATGATTGATAGTGCAAACCATTGGCGACAACTCTAGCGTAGCATCGGGAATGGTTCGGTGATGTAAGCCGTTGAAAACTATACAACGAAGGTCAAGATGATTGACAATGCAAACCGTTGGCGACAAGTCCAGTGTAGCGTCAGGAAAGATCCAATGATGTAAGTCGTTAAAAACTACTTCAACGAAGGTCAGAATGATTAGCAGTGAAAACCATTAGCGACAACTCCAACGTCGAGAATGGTTCGGTGATGTAAGTCGTTGAAAACTACTTCAATGAAGGTCGGAATGATTGACAGTATAAACCGTTGGCGACGAACTCCAGCGTAGCATCGGGAAAGATCCAGTGATATAAGTCGTTGAAAACTACTTCAACGAAGGTCAGAATGATTGATAGTGTAAACCGTTGACGACAACTCCAATGTAACATCGGGAAAGATCCGGTGATGTAAGTTATTAAAAACTACTTCAACGAAAGTTAGAATAATTGACAGTGTAAACCGTTAGCGATAAACTCCAGCGTAGCATCGAGAATGGTTCGGTGATGTAAGCCGTTGAAAACTACTTCAACGAAGGTCAGAATGATTGACAGTGTAAACCGTTGGTGATAACTCCAGCATAACGTCGGGAAAGATTTGGTGATGTAAGTCGTTGAAAACTACTTCAACGAAGGTCATAATGATTGACAGTATAAACCGTTGGCTATAACTCTAGTGTAGCATCGGAAATGGTCTGGTGATGTAAGCCGTTGAAAACTACTTCAAAGAAGGTCAGAGTATCTGATACTGCAAACCATTGGGGACAACTCCAGCGTAGCATCAGGAAAGATCTGATGATGAAGACCATGGAAAACTATCTTCCTCGGGGAGCGATGATGGAATCTGTTATATAAATCCCCAGCTGAGGCACAACGAAGGTTTGGTGATCTTTAGACCTTTGTAAACTACTATTCAAGTATGCATCGAGGAAAGTCAGTGATGGTCAACCTTCACAAAACTACTGTTCGAGTAAGTATTATGAGAATGTGGTGAAAGAAAGCAATAAAAATTCTATCTCCAGTGGAGCTATAGGCATCAACTTTGATAGAAAGCCTGGGCGGTGGTGACAATCCTAGCGTAACGGCAGAAAGAATTGAATGATGGAAACCAAGGCAAGCTATCATCAGGAGAAACATCAATAATCCCCAGAGAGTCTCTCGTAAAAGAGAGGAACCTCTTCGGCGGAAATAAAGTTAGAAAGCACATCTAAAGACAAAGAACGTTTGTGACAACCTCAACGTCAAAATCCAATGGTCTCAGCCATTAGAAAACCTCCACAGCAAGGATTTTGAGAACATCTGCAACTTATCGTCGAATCAGTCTTAATAGCACTGATGGACATTTCAAGCCGTTGGTGACAACCCTAGCGTAGCGTCGGGACAGATCCGGTAATGAAAGCTTTTTAAACTACCGTTCGAGTAGACATCAAAGCAGTTCAGTGGAGACTATCATTGATAATTCCATCCCCAGCAGAAAAGGCGAGAGCAGTCAGTGATAGAATATTGTTGGAAATAATTCTAACCATAAAAATTCAACATTCATAACATCATATTATGCTGCATTACATGACATCATTTAATCTTGTCATATTTCAAGTGTTTAATAATCTTTGTCATGTTCATACTATTACATTGCATAAACATGATAAAGATGGGCATCCGTAGACACTCCAAATTTTGCATTCCTGTTATTAACCATGCATGAGGAAAAAATCATCAAATCCAAGCCCCGGCAACAACCCCGAAAAATCAAATCCAAACTACGGAGACAACCCTGGGAGATCAAATCTAACCTAGGAGACAACCCCAGGAGATCAAATTAGAACCATGGCGATAACCCTGGGAGATCAAATCCAAACCCCGAAGATAACCCCGGGAGATCAAATTCAATCCCCGGCGGCAAACCCGGGAGATAAATTCCAAACCCCAGATACAAACTTGGGAGATCAAATCTAACCCCGGAGATAACCACGGGACATCAAATTTAAACTCCGACGACAAACCCAGGAGCTCAAATTCAAACCCCGGAGAAAACCCCAGGAGATAACCCCGGGAGATTAAATCCAAGCCCCGGAGACAACCCCAGGAGATCAAATTCAACCCCAGAGAGAACCCCAGGAGATCAAATTCAAACCCCAGCGACAACCCCAGGAGATCCCGGAGACAACCCTAGGAGATCAAATCCAAGCCCCGGAGACAACCCCGGGAGATCAAATCTAAGCCTCGGTGACAACCCCGGGAGATCAAGTCAAGCCCCGGAGACAACCCCGGGAGATCAAGCCAAAACCCCAGACATAATCCTAGGAGATCAAACCAACCTCAGAGACAACCCTGAGGACTATCAAAAGTCAGCAGCAGTCCAATCTCGGAGACAATCCTGAGAAAAGATGTAAGACCCCAACTTTTTATAAATAAAATTAAATTTTCTCTATTCATTATTTTGAAATAGTAAGGGGTGGATTTGATTAATGTGGTTAGTTATGGGTAAACTGCGCAAATATTTTAAATAAGCAAGTGGTTATAAAATATTCATTATTGTCGGGGAATATTCGTTTGGTCGTGCAATATTCTTGCTATCGGGGAATATTAGTATGATGGCGCAGCCATTTGTGGGCCCCATAATAGAATAACTGTCGGATGAAGAAAACGGCAAGTATGAATTTTTAACGGCTTAGTTGTTACGGTTAAAACTGTTGGAATACACGGTGGATAAAGTAAAGTAATACGCGTTGTTGCACAGTAGCACACGGTATTACACAGTATTTTTGAATTATTGATTCTTACGTAAGAAGGCACTACTGAATAATTTTTACAGTAATTAATGTTCAATATTTTATTTTATTGATTCAATAATTGCTACGTTGATATTTTATATTATTATTATTTTAATAATTGTCACTACACAGTATTTCTCATTATTAGATCAATAATTCATATTATTTGAATAATATTATTAAATAGCATTATTGATAATGTCTAAGGAAGTTCTGTCTAGAAAAGGGATTTGGTCACCTAATTGTGCACCAGTAAGGAGAAATCCTTATCGGAAAGCCCCCTCTTTACTAGGAACGACCTAATTGTCATTATTGTGATTCTGTAATATTATTTGTGAATAATTAATTATTGATTTATATAATAAAAAAAATATTTATTTTATGTAGATATAAATTAAGAAATTTATGCTAAGGTATTTTATCAATATTTTGTCAGAATGGAGGTATTAAAAATCATCAGTATGTGAATTTTAGTCATTTTCTGTTTGGAATTTGGAAAAACTTTCTTCTATAAAGTTGTAGAGAATTAAATTTCCTATGAAATGGACATAAAATTCATATTTTTCTTATAAAAGGACTATTTATTATGAATTGTTGAACTTTCAGAAATAAATGTTTTTATAAAAAATATGGGTGGGGCCCACTTTTAGTTGTTGTGGAATTTGCTGAATTTGGTGGGCCCCACTTGTGGTGTGCTAAATTTTGGTCAAGTGGCGTGCGGCAAATTTTTTATAAAATATTATTTTATTAAATTTTAGTCTGCTTTAGCGTTCTGGCATTTTCCTATAAATAGGGTGCTTAGTTAGAATTGAAAATCACACCAGAATCAGAAGTTTTCTCTCTCTATAATATCGAGCGTATTTTTGTGAGTATTTAGATACTTTAAGAGTTGCTATTCAGTGCAAATTTTCTTCAATATTATATCCGATATTTCAGCCAGAAGTACTATTCTTTTGAGGTAAGGGATGTTATTTTCTTCATAAATGATGTTATTTCTTTCAATATCATTATGCTGAAATATTGGTGTGGATTTTATTATGAAATTTTTACATTTTCATGTCGAGGTTACTATTCACGTATACGACACTATTCATAAATACGGTATTATTCACCAGTACTGTTCACGAAGTATAATTTTTCTTATAAAATTTCTACCTTTTCGTGTAGAGATTACTATTCGCGTATACAGCACTATTCACGTATATGGCACTATTCACAAATACGACACTATTCACAGAAAAATAAATTTTTTTTCTTTGCCCAAGTTGTCTATTATGGTTACTATCTTTGATTGTATCCATATTTTGATATTTATTCTTAAATTTTTGCTCCACAATTGATGATTATGGAGTATTTTTAAATTTAGATAAACCGAAGTACGAATCCTTAATCTTTGATCTTCTATCTCACTGGATTCGTTTTTTTTAAGATATTTTTCATCATCCTCAGTCCTAAATGATGATATAACTGAATATCTTTGGTATGTAGTGCAAAGATGAATGATTACCTTATGAATATCTTTGCCCCGTAGTGCAAAGATGGACAGGTGTTGAGATGAACATGATCAACTGGTGATACAAATGAATATCTTTGGCCCATAGTGCAAAAATGAATATTTGATTCAAGATGTATATTAATTGATGTTACAGGGACAAAATATTGATGATAAACTTTTAAATTCATAGATGATAGTAGATTTCATTCTCTACTTAACACTTCTAATGAATTGTTAATTTCGCTGCGAATATTGATCTAAAATTGGTTGTCCATTATATTTTATCTGATTTATTGAAGGCTAACGATAATTTGTTATACATTATCTTAGTTATAATATTCTTTCCTGGACTAGTGGAGCTCACCCTTTTCCTTTTTCTTCCATTTTTCTTCTCAGGAGGTAAGAATATAGCGAGAACTAGTCGGGGTGTGGAGTGATGTTTTGAGAGAGTTATTTTAGCAGTCCTCACTATTTATAAAATAATGTATCAATAATTGTAATGAAGACTTATTTGAGTATGGATATTGTCTAGAAGATAATATTTGTATTTAAACTCAAAGTATATGTGTTGTCGTATTTTGCACGACAATTGTAATAATGAAGTTGTAGTTGTTTTCTATACCATTTATTTGACGACTCAAAATGGGTTGTGTATACCTATTTTGGGGGCGTCACAGTTGGTATCAGAGCTTAGGGATATGGTCTCTGGTAGATATCAGGGAATAGAACTAGGAGGGGAGAGATGAGTAAATCTTTTGCTAGTGTATCCTACCTAAGCTTATTTGTTGGTCGGTCAGAATATAGGGGTATTATGTGGTATGTCAATTTCTTTAATTAACCCTTGTTTTGTGGCAGTATTTGAGAATGACAGCTGGAAATATTAACAATGGAGTGAATGAGACCGTTGAGATACCTTTAATCACCAACCAGGGAAACGTGCAACAGGACGACAATATTCCTCTTGTAAACAACACTACCGAAAAAACGATAAATGATGGGATTTTTAGAAGCTGTTTGAAGTTCATGCAAAATCAGACGAGGGAGACTTGTGTACAAAATACGGGTGGAAATAATAGTAACGCGCAGCTGGTCACTGCTAAGCAATTCAAGGAGTTGGGACCGCTGGAGTTTTTGGGAAAGTCGGATCCAATTAAGGCGGAAACGTGGGTTAAGCAAATTATCAAGATATTTGATATCTTGGGATACACGGAGGAATTGAAGGTTTCATTCGCCACATTTATGTTTCGTGGTGAGGCAGATTACTGGTAGGAATCTGTGAAGCATACCCAGCCAGCCGCACTCAATATGTCTTGGGAAACATTTCAGAAATTATTCAATGACAAGTTCTTTCCTGAAAGTATTCGTCATATGAAGGAGGTAGAGTTTATTAGACTGAAACAGAACAACATGACTGTGTCCCAGCACGAGGCTAAGTTTGCAGAGTTATCCAGGTTTGTACCTCATTTGGTAGAGAATGAGGAACGTATGATGTGGATATTTCTGAGAGGTCTGAAAACCGAAATTCGTCAATATCTCATTTCTCATAAATTTTCTCTATATTCAGATGTTGTCAACTGGGCTCAATTATTAGAGTGAGATAATGGGTATGTTCAACTGAGGGACCAAAACCAGGGTCATACTGGTGGCAGCAGTCATCGGAGTAATGATAACCAGTAGGGAGGAAAATATTCGGACAAAAGTGGTAACCACCCTGGTGGTAATCGTGGCCATGATAGTAGAAGAAGCGAGTCAGGGGGAGATTTCAAAAAGAGAAGGTACAACAATGACAACGTGAAGACATTAGCACCAGCGTCAACTGTTTCTAGGGGAAGAGAACGACCACCGGTCGTATATTTTAAATGAGGGAAAGAGGGACATATCAGCCCAAACTGCCCACAACAATTCAAGGTATGTTATAACTGTGGAAAGGAAGGTCAACCAAGTCCAGCGGGGATGGTGACTCCAAAAGCTGTCCCGGACAAGTCAAAGTCAGCGGTTCTTAGAAGAGCGTTTGTCGTGACTGCCCAAAACGCGAGGAACCCAAACGAGGTGATCACGGGTAAACTAATTATAAACTCTTGCGAAGTTTATACCTTACTAGATACCGGTTCTACCCATTCTTTTATCTCTCCTGCTTGTGCTCAATGTTTGAACTTGACTCCAGAGAAATTATACTTTGACTTATATATTGAGACTCCGTTAGGAGAAACTTTTATTACATCAACTGTTTATAAATCTTGCTTGATCCAAGTTGGCACCATCACATTACCTGTTGATCTTATCTCTTTAAAGATACTTGCTTTTGATGTGATTTTAGGGATTGATTGGTTAACCACCCATCATGCTAAAATTGATTGTTTTCGTAAGGTTGTTAGTTTTCATATTTCTAACCAACCTGTTTTGCGAATTCAAGCAACCAAATCACTAAAGTCAAATACTTTTATATCAAGCCTTAAAGCCATTCGTTTATTGAAAAACGGATGTCATATTTTCTTAGCCCATGTCATGAATTTAAACAAAAAATACATTAGATTTGAATGATATTTCTATTGTTAATGAATTTCCTGACGTATTTCCTAAATAAATTCCTGGCCTACCCCTATAGCTGATATTGAATTTTGTATCGACTTTGAACCCGGTACAAAACCCATTTCCAAAACCCCATATCAAATGGCTCATATTAAACTTCAGGAGTTAAAAACCCAACTACAGGAGTTGGTACCTAAGCCTCTCGCTGGTGATTTTCTTTGTGGAATGCACCGAAACTAGACTCTCCATAGGGGACGCTATATTCGTGCGATGGTAAACTGATAGGTGCCATTGTGACGTGCTATCCAAGATTGGGATATGAGTCATAGTTGAGAGCAACCTAAGTCAGTAATCGAAATACGTAGCTTTCTAGGCTTAGCTGGTCATTATCAGAGATTCGTGGAAGGATTTTCTCGAATCACTACTCCATTAACTCAGCTGACTCCAAAAGATACAAAATTCGAATGGAGCGAGAAATGCAAGAAGGGCTTCCAAGAACTCAAGAGAAGACTCATTTCGGCACATGTTCTGACCATACCATCCTGGAAAAGTGAACGTGGTAGCTGATACATTGAGTAGAAGATCGTATGCGGGTACGATTGCGATATTGTCAAACACGAAGGCCCATTTCATATAACATACAAATAATGGAGATAGATTTAAAGACTCTAGGGACTCACGTGATGATGTCTAATATACGTGTAGAACCGACTTTAATCGATAAAGTTAAGGCTGCTCAAGCTACAGACCCAGAGCTGATGCGTATGACGAAGAAAGTAAAAGAAGGTGTTATTCCATAAGCAAGAATCGATGAATAAGGAATACTTTGAGTCAACTCCAGACTTTGCATTTCTAACGATTCTGACTTGAGGCACAGAATCATGATGGAGGCATACAACACACCGTTTGCAATCCATCCTGGGAGTACCAAAATGTATCATGATCTTCAACATACATTTTGATGGAACAATATGAAGAGAGAGATCGCGGAGTTTATCACGAGGTGTTTAACTTGTCAACGTGTAAAGGCGGAGCATCAAGTGCCAAAAGGTCCATTACAACCACTTGAGATTCCAAAATGGAAGTGGGAACACATTACTATGGATTTCATTACTGGTCTTCCCAAGGTTTTTCAAGGCATAGATGCGATTTGGGTTATTGTTGATAGATTAACCAAGTCTGCTCATTTCTTGCTAATACGGGAGACTTATTCTCTTGAACGCCTTGCTCGTATGTACGTAAATGAGATTGTGAGATTGCATGGCATGCCAGTATTCATAGTTTCGGATCGTGACCCAAGATTCACTTCACGATTTTGGGTTAGCTTGCAGAAAGCTATAGGCACGGATTTACGATTCAGTTCGGCATACCATCCTCAAATGGACGGGCAATCAGAAAGGACTATTCAAACTCTTGAAGATCTATTAAGACTCTATGTCCTAGATTTCAAAGGAAGTTGGGATAAGTACTTATCATTGGTGGAATTCTCTTACAATAATAGTTATCAAGCAAGTATAGGCATGGCTCCATTCGAGGTATTGTATGAACGAAAGTGTCATTCTCTAGTATGTTGGGACGAGGTGGGTGAAGCAACATTGTTAGGACCAGAATTGGTATGCATGACTACGGAAAAGATTCAAATGATTCAACAACGTATACAAACGGCACAGGATCGATAAAAGAAGTATGCGGATATTCATCGAAAGGACGTGAAATTTAATATTGGGGATCATGAATTGTTATGTATTGCTCCATGGAAGGGAGTTACAAGATTTGAAAGGAGAGGAAAGCTCAATCCACGTTTTGTTGTTCCATTTGAGATTTCTAACCTAATAGGAAATGTGGCCTATAGACTCGCATTACCTCCAAGCATATCTCGTGTTCATAATGTTTATCACATATCTATACTTCGTAAATATGTGAAAGATCCAAACCACATTATTGAGTTAGAACCAGACGAGATAGCCGGAGATTTAACGTACGAAGAGGTACCTATCAAGATCTTGGATTGGAAGAAGCATGTCCTACGCACAAAGGTTATACCATAAGTTAAAGTTTTGCGGAGAAACTATGCTATTGAGGAAATGATCTGGGAGTTAGAATCAAAAATGAAAGCGAGGTACCCTCACCTTTTCGAAACACCAGGTACGTACGTCAATTTTGAGGACGAAATTTCATACAGAGGGGAGGTTGTAAGACCCCAACTTTTTATAAATAAAATTGAATTTCATCTATTCATTATTTTGAAATAGTAAAGGATGAATTTGATTAATGTGGTTAGTTATGGATAAAATGCGTAAATATTTTAAATAAGTAAGTGGTTATAAAATATTCATTGTTGTCGGGGAATATTTGTTTGGTCATACAATATTCTAGCTGTCAGGGAATATTCGTACGATGTCGCAGCCATTTGTGGGCCCCATAACAGAGTAACTATCGGATGAAGAAAATGACAAGTATTTCTCATTATCAGATCTATAATTTATATTATTTGAATAATATTATTAGATAGCATTATTGACAATGTCTAAGGAAGTTCTGTCTAGAAAAGGGGTTTGGTCACCTAATTGCGTGTCAGTAAGGAGAAATCCTTATCGGAAAGCCCCCTCTTTCCTGGGAACGACCTGGTTGTCATTATTGTGATTCTATAATATTATTTGTGAATAATTAATTATTAATTTATATGATAAGAAAATATTTATTTTATGTGGATATAAATGAAGAAATTAATGCTGAGGTGTTTTATCAGTATTTTGTCAGAATGTAGGTATTAAAAATCATCCATATGTGGATTTCGGTCATTTTCTGTTTAGAATTTGGAAAAAATTTCTTTTACAAAGTTGTAGAGAATTAAATTTCTTATGGAATGGACATAAAATACGTATTTTTCTGATAAAAGGGTTATTTATTATGAATTATTAAAGTTTCAGACATAAATATTTTTATAAAAAATATGGGTGGGCCCCACTTTTAGTTGTTGTGGAATTTGCTGAATTTGGTGGGCCCCACTTGTGGTGTGCTAAATTTTGGTCAAGTGGCGTGCGAGAAAATTTGTATAAAATATTATTTTATTAAATTTTAGTCTGTTTTGGCGTTCTGTCATTTTCCTATAAATAGGGTGCTTAGTTAGAATTGAAAATCACATTAGAATCAGAAGTTTTCTCTCTCTCTATAATATCGAACGTATTTTTCTGAGTATTTAGATACTTTGAGAGTTGCTATTCAGTATAAATTTTCTTCAGCGTTATATCCGATATTTCAGCTAGAAATATTATTCTTTTGAGGTAAAGGATGTTAATTTCTTCATAAATGTTGTTATTTCTTTCAATATCATTATACCGAAATATTGGTATGAATTTTATTATGAAATTTTTTCCTTTTCATGTCGAGGTTACTATTCACGTATACGACACTATTCACGTATACAATACTATTCACGAAATACGGTACTATTCACGAATTATGATTTTTCTTATGAAATTTCTACATTTTTGTGTCGGAGTTACTATTCACGTATACGGCACTATTCATGAATACGGCACTATTCACAGAAAAATTAAAAAAAAAATTTGTCCAAGTTGTCTATTATGGTTACTATCTTTGATTGTATCTATGTTTTGATCTTCATTCTTGAATTTTTGATCTATAATTGATGATTATGGAGTATTTTTGAACTTGTATAAACCGAAGTACGAATCCCTAATCTTTGATCTTTTATCTCACAGGATTCGCTTTCTTTAAGATATTTTTCATCATCCTGAGTTCTAAATGATGATATAACTGAATATCTTTGGCCTGTAGTGCAAGGATGAATGATTACCTGATGAATATCTTTGGCCCATAATGTAAAGATGGACAGGTGTTGAGATGAACATGACCAACTGGTGATACAAATGAATATCTTTGGCCCGTAGTGCAAAGATGAATATTTGATTCAAGATGTATATTGATTGATGTTACAGGGATAAATTATTGATGATGGACTTTTAAATTCATAGATGATAGTAGATTTCATTCTCTACTTAACTCTTCTAATGAATTGTTATTTCCACCGCGAATATTGATCTAAAACTGGTTGTCCATTATATTTTATCTGATTTAGTAAAGGCTAACGATAATTTATTCTACATTATCTAAGTCATAATATTCTTTACTGGGCTAGTTGAGCTCACCCTTTTCCTTTTTGTTCCATTTTTCTTCTCAGGAGGCAAGAATATAGCGGGAACTAGTCGGGGTGTGGAGTGAGGTTTCGAGATAGTTGTTTTAGCAGTCCTCACTATTTTGTAAAATAGTGTATCAATAATTGTAATGAGGACTTATTTAAGTGTGGATATTGTCTAGAAGACAATATTTATATTTAAACTCACAGTATATATGTTGTCGTATTTTGCACAACAATTGTAATAATAAAGTTGTAGTTATTTTCTGTACCATGTATTTGGCGACTCAGAATGGGTTGTGTATACCTATTTTGGGGGCGTCACAAAAGACAACTACAACTACATCAAGCCTGGAACCAACCCATGAAGGGAAAAATAGTAATTTGTCTACTCAACATTAATTCAGCTCAAATCACAACAAAAGAAGTAATGAAGAATCATAACATCAATCCCGAGTGAAAACAGAACAAGATAACTCAACGAATGTACTGTGAACACTTGAAGATCTGGTCATGGACCTATCTTCCCGTATTTGGAAAATGTCAAATCACATGTCATTATGTAGCTCTCATCAAGGGCTTTCCAGAAAGGTATAGCACGCCTCCATCAGACACCCGGATTGAAAGTAATGAAGGTTCGAGCAGACTTTGCGTTGGCCCGAGTGTACGTACCTCAAGACAACGCGACCCACGGGGCCTGGGCCCACCCGGACAGTCGAAGGTAGACCCGCAGCTACTTTGGTCTATAAATAAGACCCCCCATCAGCCAAAAAAAAAGAAAAAGGAGAAAAAGAAAGAAAACTATGTCTATTTCAGCTCTTAACCCCTCCTATATATATATACATACCAGTTTGGCTTGGATTAATAATTCATGGCCTTTTACTACTTTTATATATATATCCAAACTGGTATATATATATATATATATATATATATATATATATATATATATATAATACCTGTTTAACTGTTTATTGTGTTTAAATATCTGTTTTAACTGTTCATTCAATGTAAATCTATAATACTTAAATATGTGGACATGATTTATCTAAATCTAGCCACATCTAACTTTTAACCGGTTCAAAAGTTGTAAAATTGGAACCGTTGAGCTAGAATAGCTAAGATTTATTTAAATCTAGTATCCTTTCTAGTTTTTTTTTTGTAAATATTAAGCAACCACGTGACCCTAGATCTGTATATAGTGGGAACGGGAAGCTTGGTTACGCGCAGGCAGGGATTTAACTAATGAATCCTTTGTTTTGCGTCGTTTAGATTAAATATCTGTTTTATTTCAGTATCCTCGTTATGCAGGTATTCATATGATATTATATGAGCCTAAGAGCCACGGGATCTAAGATCCAGCTGACGGATCTAGATCTGGTTCCCATGATGGACTTTTTTTAGTTGTACAGTTAGCTTGTAAATCATATTTGTGGTGTTTGGACATCCTTCGATGGCTTTCATGCCTATAAAGAGCCCGACACTTATATGTGTATTATTTTTTCGAAGATGCTTTGCATCTTGAGAATAAAATCAAATTAAGTCGAATACGGAATAAAATGGAAGTATCAAAGGCCACAATTACTATGTAATCATAAGGGTTTGAAAACCTGCTTTCAAAACATCATTTTTGCATATATTGCTTAAAATTGAACATTTATACAAATCAACCCCTTTGTATATAGATGTAAACGAGGCATAGTACTACTTCTAAATAATGCACTTAGGTCCAATTAACCATACACACACACTTCAAATAAATTAGGGAATTAAAAAGACGTGGTAACTGTGACGCCCCTAAAATAGGTATACATCACCCATAATGAGTCGCCAAATACATGGTACAGAAACAAATACAACTTCATTACTACAATTGTCGTGCAAAATACGACAGCACATAAACTGTGAGTTTAAATACAAATATTGTCTTCTTGATAATATCCATACTCAAATAAGTCCTCATTACAATTATTGAAACACTATTTTACAAAATAGTGAGGACTGCTAACACAACTGACTAGAAACATCACTCCACACCCCGACTAGTTCCCGCTATATTCTCGCCTCTTGAGAAAAATAGAACAAAAATGAAAAGGGTGAGCTCAACTAGCCCAGTAAAGATTATTATGACTGAGATAATATACAACAAATTATCATTAGTCTTCAACAGGGAAAAATCCGATAAAATATAATAAACAACAAATTTTAGATCAACAATTGCAGCGAAAATATCAATCCATTAGAATAGTCAAGTAGAGAATGAATTCTACTATCTTCTAAGATTTAAAAGTCCATCATCCATATTTTATCCCTGTAACATCAATCAATATGATTCTTGAATCAAATATTCATCTTTGCACTACAGGCCAAAAATATTCATTTGTATCACCAGTTGGTCATGTTCATCTAAATACCTGTTCATCTTTGCACTATGGGCCAAAGATATTCATCAATTAATCATTCATCTTTGCACTACAGGCCAAAGATATTTAGTAATATCATCATTTAGGACTGAGGATGATGAAAAATATTTTAAAGAAACGAATTCAGTGAGACAAAAGGACAAATATTAGGAATTCGTACTACAATTTATCCAAGATCAATAATATTTCATAATAATCAATTGTGGAGAAGAATTCAAAAATAAAGATCAAAATATGGATACAATCAAATATAGTAACCATAATAGACATCTTGGACAAAAAGAGAAAATTTTATTTTTCGGTGAATAGTGCCGTATTTGTGAATAGTGCCGTATACGTGAATAGTTTCGTATACGTGAATAGTAATCTCGACACAAAAGGTAGAAATTCCACAATAAAATTCATATCAATATTTCGGCATAATAATACTGAAGAAAATAATATTATTTACGAAGAAAATTGCATCCCTTACCTCAAAAGAACAGTACTTCCGGCTGAAATATCAGGTATAAGACTGAAGGAAATTTGTACTGAATAGCAACTCTCAAAGTATCTAAATACTCATAAAAATACGCTCAATAATATAGAGAGAAAAAGAGAGAAAACTTGTTTCTGGTATGATTTTCAATTCTAACTAAGCACCTTATTTATAGGAAAATGCTTAGAATGCCAAAGCAGACTAACCTGCTATCTGATGGCTTTACCTGCTACTATTTATACCCACCACTTTTGAAATAAAATTTTAGTACATTTCTCACCAACCAAAAGTGGGGCCCACCCATTCTAGAAATTTTGAAAATATTTTAAATAATCAGCAACTTCAATAATTCATAATAAATAGCTCTTTTATCAGAAAAATTCAAATCTCATGTCAATTTGATAGGAAATTAATTCTCTACAACTTTGTAGATTTAAGTTTTTCCAAAATCCAAAAGAAAATTGACTGAAATCCACATACGGACGATTTTCAACACCTCTATTCTGACAAAAATACTTATAAAATACCTCAGCATTAATTCCTTCATTTATATCCACATAAAATAAATATTTTATTATCATATAAATCAATAATTAATTATTCACATATAATATTACAGAATCACAATTATGACAACCATGTTGTTCCAAGGAAAGAGGGGATTTTCCTATAAAGATTTCTCCTTACTGGCGCGCAATTAGGTGACCAAACCTCTCCTTAGACAGAACTTCCTTAGACATTACCAATAATGCTATCTAATAATATTATTCAAATAATATGAATTATTGATCTGATAATGGGAAATACTATGCAGTGACAATTATTGAAGCAACAATAATATAAAATATCAACGTAGGAATTATTGAACCAATAAAATAAAATATTAAATAGTAATTACTGTAACAATTATTGAGTAGTGCCTTCTTACGTAAGAATCAATAATTCAAAAATACTGTGCAATACCGTGTGCTACTATGCAACCACGTGTATTACTGTATTTTAACAATCGGGTATTCCAACAGTGTTAACGGTAACAATTACGTTGTTAATTGTAAAAACTCAAACTTGTCGT
The DNA here is from genome assembly GCA_016801055.1 of Panax notoginseng. Taxonomy (NCBI): domain Eukaryota; kingdom Viridiplantae; phylum Streptophyta; class Magnoliopsida; order Apiales; family Araliaceae; genus Panax; species Panax notoginseng. Next base: position 30,047,928 of record CM029015.1, on the reverse strand, counting down.
TTTCTTCATCTGGCTGTTTTCCTTTATGGGGCCCACAAATGGCTGCGCCATCATACAAATATTACCCGATAGCAAGAATATTCCACGGCTAAACGAATATTCTCCGACAACAATGAATATTTTATAACCACTTGCTTATTTTGTAAAATTTGCACGTTTCACCCATAACCAAAGCATTATATCAAATTAACACCTTATTATTCAAAATAATAATTAAAGGAAATTTGATTTTATTTATAAAAAAGTTGGGGTCTTACAGTAACCGTGTTTTCACGAAAGTCAGGAGGTGCCTAACACCTTCCCCCGCTTAATCAAGCCCCCAAACTCTATGAATCTCAGTTTTCAAGGCCTGTTAAATAGAGTTCAATAATTGGGCCGTTGTATAAACCTTTTCAAATTCGATTGAGTTGGTACAACCATTTCACTACTACCAACTGGGGACTCTGAATTTTCAAATCATCGGCATTTTATGTCGGACTCTTTTTAAAATAGTCCTTTCAAATAAAATTCAACACATAGAAAATAAAAAGGGCTAGAAGAGGAATTCCAAAAAAAAAGGAAAATTTTCCCGACGTCGACAGTAGTGTTTCAGGCGATTCAGATGTTTTTCCTAGGGCATTTTATCGTTTAGACCAGGAAACGGTGGATTATTACTGGATGGTTGTGTTTCTTCCTTCCGTTTTGGTTTTCTGTGCATCAGTTGTGTATTTAGTTACAGGTGAGGAAAATTCTTATCATTTGTTTTAATTAATTAGAAATGTGTATTTTAATATGGAAAAAGATCTTAATTTGAGTGTTTTGTGAATTTGATGTGTTTTTGGCATAAGAATAAGCACTATGGAACGGTGGATTATTACTAGATGGTTGTTGTTGGGATGTAATTATTTAGGTCTGGTCAAGGTGTAGCCCAATTTATTTAATGGTTCGGATCCGGTGTTAGCCCTTATACATTTATTTTAACAGCTTGCTCAAATAATGGGAGTCCTTATTAAAGTAAGATTCTATTTCCTTATTTGGGAGAGATAAGGAGATCTAATTTGGAAAAGAATTGATCAGTCATTAATTGCAGTTATAAGGTGGTTCCAAAAAGGACTGCTACTCCTAATTGGATACGGGTAGACATGACATCTATAAATACAGCAATACACAAGAGATTAAGGGGAGAACACAATAACATACAACAGAGAAAAGTGAGAAAATACGGAGTGTGCGGAGAAGGAATAGAGTAATAAATAATTTGTACTCTTCATATTATTTTTATAGTAGATTTCTTATCTCTTCCCGTGATTTTTTTCCAATTGGATTTTCACGTAAAATTATGTGTCCATATTGTATATCTTTATATGTTTAACTGAGTGTATTTCGAGAGTTTGAGTTCACAATAAACACAATCCAGTATTCCAATAATTATTAGCGCTTTTTTGGCTGTTATTTTGGTGATTCCATCAGGCGTACAAATTTGGCGTTAACATTGGCGCTAGAAGGAGGGCCTAGTTCTAGTGTTGAATCAAAATCACCCATTATTAATTATATAATTATGAGAGGTAGCAACTAAAGGAGGATGGTTCCAATTTTTTGTAGACTTATTTTCGGGCAAAAAACACCTTTACTTTACTGTGGTCGTCGACTTGTAAGCATTTGGTCACTGAACTTTAAAAATATGTAATTGGCCCACTGTGCTTTTTAAAAAGTAAAATTCAGGTCATTCCGTCTAATTTTTGTCACAAACATTAAGAAATCAGTTGTTTTTTCCTACGTGACTTTTTGAAGAAAAAAATAAAAACACGTGTATTTGCTGATGTGTGCATTATGGCCAATCAGTTAACCATTCGTGGAATGGGCGGGAGGAATATTATAAAGAATTGATCGAGAGAGTTGGAAATCGACATCAAATGAAAAACACGAGAGAAATAAACAATCTAGGGCTCAAAAGTTAACTTTTATCTGAGAAGAAATCGAGGAAAAAGGTGGGTCTCAAGTGAGAGAAAGTGAATAAGAAGGTGGGGAACCATTTCAAGAAAGTTAGGGTTTAGATCTTCTACAAAACATGTAAGTTTTGTCTAGATTGCACCTATTTTTGTCTGATAAATTAAATATTACACTCCTTTTCGTATGGGTTTTTGTTAAAAGCGAAGGTATAGTGGGGTTTTGGTACAAAAGTTGTCCTTGCACTTGTTTAAATTAATATTATTAGAGTTAAGTTGTTCTTGCACTTGTTTAAACTAATATTATTGTGGTTTAAAGTGGGTTTCGTCGATTAACAGTGAATAAAGTGAAATGGGTGACTCTGTAATGTCGTTTGTGTTCAGATTTTGAGTAGTTAATTTCTTTAATGTTTACATAGTATAAAAGTGGGAATACAAATTCAGATTGGTTGGCTCTGTAATTTGGGTGACTCTGTAATTTGTTTAATGTTTACAATTGTTTTCATTGGGTGACCCTTTAATTTGTTTAATGTTTATAGTTGTGTTCATTATTTAATGTTTACAGTTGTGTTCATTATTTAATTTGTAAGCTCTGTAATTTGTAATTTGTTTAATATTTACAGTTATGTTTAATTTGAGATTAGGGCTTACTGGTTAATATTGGTGATTACTTTGTTTACTCAGTCTGGTTAATGTTGGTCATTACTATTTTTATTCAATTAATGGGCATGGTACTGATAATGTGCATTATGTTTCATGCAACATGAACTACTTTAATGTTGAATTGTGCCATAGAAGTCAGTTTGTTACTAAGAAGGATGGATCATATGTTTATGAGGGTGGAAGGAAAGAAACTTATGAGGGGGCTAATGGAGATTACATGAATGTTGACTGGTTGGTGAAGTTGGTAAAACACTTAGGGTATAAAAAAGACTTTGCTATGTACTTCAAATTGGCAGGGTTTAGTTTGAAGAATGATCTAGAACTTCTTCATGATGACAATAGTGTAAGACTGCTAATTGAAGAAGCTCTAAAAACTGGGAAGATGGATATATATTGTGACCATGAGGATAATAAAGAAGCACCTGCAATAGGGGATGTGGTTTATGTCAGAGATGAGGAAGCACCAAAGCATACATATGATGATTCAAGTAATGATAGTGACGAGGAGTTAAGTGATGCTAGTGATGATGATGGGAACAAGAGTTGGTTGTGCAGTGTGAAGTATGTTAGGTTTGTAAGACCCACGTACACAATCAAATTGCATCAAAATAAAGAAGAAACGTAAAAATAGAGTTTTAAAATTTTACAAACCATATACCCGGATCATCCTTTATGCACAATTATTAATTAAACGAAAAGATGAAGAACAAAAATTATACCCTTGAAGATTCGAGCTTACTCAGGTACAAGTTCACCTCCAAATTCTTTTCGCGTTCAACTTGAATCCACCGGGTTTGATTCCTTATTTTCATCAACGTTAGCCACCCAAGTATTTGGCCTCTAGAGGTGATCCACCAAGGAAGAAAAAGTATTCAAGAAAATGAGTGTTTGGCAAAACCCTAGTTTTTCTATCTCTATAGAAAATGCGTACTCTCCTAACTCTTAGAAAAATCATTCACGTGTCTTGTGAAAACATCAACCCTCACTCATAATAAGACTCTTCTTATTTATAGATGTAGGCAACCCTCCTTAACAATTAAGAAATTGGGTTTTATTTTAATTAATTAAACTCCTTTAATTAATTAGGCTCTCAATCTTATTAGGAATAATTAATTAGACTCTTTTAATTAATTAGACTCCTAATCTTAATAGGAATATATGAGAGTACTCTTATTAATTAATTCCCAAACTCCTTTAGAAATTAATAATAATAATAATAATAATAATAATAATAATACTAATAATAATAATAATAATAATAATAATAATAATAATAATAATAAGACCCATCTTATTAATTTATATTTAATATTTTTAAAATAATAAATAATAAATATTAAGCTACTTAATTTATTCTATCACCATAGATTAAATTAAATATACTTAACTTATTATTATGATTAAGTCATTTACTTTTTAAATAAATAATCTCCCTTTTATGGTGTGACACTTTAGGTTCTCCACATTAAACTGGTTGTGAATAAATCAATTAGAACAATTCTAATCTTATTTTTAAAAAATAAATTAATTTATTAATTCATTTAAATAAATAATATTTATTCTACAATAAGGAAGCCTCCTTAGCGATCAACGACTTTTCAAATAATATAGATTTTAACATTAATCATAAAAGAACTTTTGATTAAATAGTTACCGTAAAATTCAATCCTTCCACCATACAATGTCCCAATTAAATATAAGACAAGAAATTACTGTCAAGTCTTATTTTATTTAATTATATATATTTCGATTCTTAAATGCACAACTCCAAATAATGCAAATTAGAAACTATTTTCTAATTTCATTCTACCTTGGTCAATGACTAATGGGTTGTCATTTATCGAATCACATAGAACATTCTCTTCTTTTACTAGAAGTGGTAGATTCTTTATTGATCATTCATTATCTCCATATATAACTTATTACACCCCAAGCATACCCTTTGATATATTCTATGAGTCTTCAAAAATAAGTTAAAGTATAATTCATTATACACAAGATAATATGATGATCTTAAGTCTAAGGATCACTTGTACTACTATCACTTTAGGAATTTCTATTGACAGGCAAGTAAAACTCCATTTGGTATTTCTTAGCGAGCCACGTTCAGTGAACTTATTCTCCAATAAGCACCAACATACTTGTTTTAGTGTCTCCACACAAACGATCATGAGATCAATCATCCTCATTCAATGAGCAAGCAACGTATGTACCAATTTATCCGGATTCACTAATCCCCTTTTTAGTAATCCAACGATTGGGAACAATTTTAGTTTTAAGTTATCTAAGAATTTAGATCTCATTAGCATGATCTCATCATGATTCTAAAAGTATTGCTTAAAAATATGGGTTTATCACATATTATTAAAATAACACCATATAGATAAATTAAAGCCTTTAGTAAATGAATACTTTTCTTAATAAACGAATAAGACAAAGTATATGTTTTATCATCAACATGAATGACTTGTATGCATACTACTTTCAAAGTAAACATTGATGAAGAACTAGTTTATAAGACCCCGAATTTCATAAAATAAAAGTATTCAATTTTTCTTATAATTACTATTCAGTAAATGGTTAAATTGATAAATGTTAAAGTTAAGGGTGATATATGAATATTTTTTTTTCAAAATACACAAGTGGTTATAAAATATTCATTGTTGTCGGGGAATATTCGTTTGGTCGTGGAATATTCTTTCTGTCGGGGAATATTCGTACGACGGCGCACTCATTTGTGGGCCCCATAACAGAATAACTGTCGGATGAAGAAAACGACAAATTTGAGTTTTTACAAATAACGGCGTAGTTGTTACCGTTAATACTGTTAGAATACCCGGTGGTTAAAATACAGTAATACGCGTTATTGCACAGTAGCACATGGTATTGCACAGTATTTTTTGAAATTATTAATTCTTACGTAAGAAGGCACTACTGAATAATTGTCACATTAATTACTGTTCAATATTTTATTTTATTGATTCAATAATTACTGCATTGATATTTTATATTATTGTTATTTCAATAATTGTTACTGCACAGTATTTCCCATTATCAGATCAATAATTCATATTATTTGAATAATATTATTAGATAACATTATTGGCAATGTCTAGAAAGTTCTGTCTAAGGAGAGGTTTGGTCACCTAATTGTGCACCAGTAAGGAGAAATTCTTATTGGAAAGCCCCCTCTTTCCTGGGAACGGCCTGGTTGTCATAAATGTGATTCTGTAATATTATTTGTGAATAATTAATTATTGATTCATATGATAAGGAAATATTTATTTTATATGGATATAAATGAGGGATATATTTTTGTGGTTAAAACTGAAGGAGTTAATGTTGAGGTGTTTTATCTGTATTTTTGTCGGAACGGGGGTATTGAAAATCAAATTTGAGTTTTTGAGATATATTGCGGGGGTTATAATTTTTAATCCGACCGTTGGATCGTGATAATATTTGGATATGTTATACATATATAAGTTTAGTATATGTCCACAAATTTTGAACCGTTAAAAATGAACGTATGATTTGTTATGAATTTTACGATATGGCTGGTTCAGAAATTGTTGAATTTTCGGAGTTAATCATTTTGGTGGAAAATTCTAGAATTGGTGGGCCCCACTCTTGGTTGATGAAGAAATGTGCTGAGATTTTTATTCAAATGTGGTGGGTGGGAATAGTAGCAGGTAAAGCCATCGAGTTACAGGTTAAGTTTGATTCGGCGTGCTAACATTTTCCTATAAATAGAGGGCTAAGTTAGAATTGAAAAATACACCAGAATTCATAAGTTTTTTCTCTTTCTCTCTCTAGATTATTGAGTGTATTTTGTGAGTATTTAGATACTCTGTGAGTTTCTATTCATCAGTGCAAGTTTCCTTCAGCCTTATATCGATCAGAAGTATTGCTCTTTTGAGGTAAGGGATAGTAAGGGATTTTAAGGGTTGTTATGTTTTTCAGTTTCGTAATATTTTTGACCTTCAAAAATTCTGAAAAAACATTTGAAATGATTTTTTGATGAGTTTTCTTGATTGTGTCCAAAAATGGTGATTTTTGGATGTATAGATTAAGAGTTATGAATTTTATGAGAAAAGACTATTTTAAAAGTAACCGCTTATAACTCCTTGTGGTTAACTCCAAAATTGATGAAATTTTTATTGGGAGTACATGAATATGATAGAAGTATACTCTGTGAATTTTAGAATTTTTAGATAAAAGTATAATTTTTGATAAATGTGTAAATATTCGGCTATTTTGGCCATATGAAAAATAGTAAATGACTTTTAAAAATTCTGAGAAAAATATATGTTCACTATGGGACTATATTATGCTAAATCCCATAAAAAAAATATTTTTGGAACTGATTTGATATTTTTCATGAAAATGGTCTAGTTATGAGTAAATGAATTAAATATGTTTTGTGATGTAAGAAAATTAGAAAATAGGATTTTATGACTTGAGAATCCTATATGAGGTATATGCAGATTTTTGATGAGGGTTTTTGGTTATTGGTGATGAAATCTTATGAGTTTGGCATTTTAGGATGATTCAATCTATTATTTAGTAAAGTGTAAACAATTAAAATAAATTGTTTATAAGCTTAAGAAATATTATTCTTTCAATATCATTATACCGAAATATTGGTATGTATTTTATTGTGGAATTTCTATCTTTTTGTGTCGAGTTACTATTCACGAGTTACTATTCATGAGTTACTATTCACGAGTTACTATTCACGAAAAAATTGGTTTCTTTTTCTAACCAAATTATAGTTGATTTACGAATATTACTCTTGAGATTAAAACTATATGTTGATCATATTATTTTTATTATTATATATAACATTTTTATAACCCTAATGATGATATTTCTCTTTGACTTGAGTGTAAAGATGGGTAGATTTTTGGTATGATCATGACTATGAGTTCTCTTTGGCCAGTAGTGCAAAGTTGAATTGTTGATTGGTATGATCATGACCATTGAATTTATAAGTAAATATCTTTAGCTTAAGTGCAAAGGTGAATTGATCAATATGGTTATAATTATTGTTTATATAAATTCTGAAATGATTATATATTTCTTTGAGATATTAATATATTTGGCCTGTAGTGCAAATATGAACTGTTGATGAACATATTTGGCCGTTAGTGCAAATATGAACTGTTGAGGAATATATTTGGCCTATAGTGCAAAGATGAATTATTGATGAATATCTTTGGCATGTAGTGCAAAGATGAATTGTTGATGAATATCTTTGGCCCGTAGTGCAAAGATGGCATGTTGTTGAATATCTTTGGCCAGTAGTGCAAAGATGAACAGATGTTGAGATGAACATGACCAACTAGTTATACAAATGAATATCTTTGGCCGTAGTGCAAAGATGAAGTTATTAGTATGATTATGAACAGGAAATGTGATTTGGTGTAACCATGATCTTTGATGTTTCAGGTAAAGATTGGTGATGAAAATTATCTTCGTCCTGGATGAGAAGAGGAATTTAGAACTACAGTTATGATTATGAGTTATTCATATGATTGTGGACCAGAATTGTTGATTGATGTTACAGGGATAAAATATTGTTGGTGGATTTTTAACATGGAGAAGATAATAGACTTTATAGTCTATTTGACTCTTCTAATGGATTGCTCGCTCCGCTGCAACTATGGTTGAAATTTTTATCATTTACCATATGTTCTAAATCTCTGATTTATTATTGATGAAGGCTATTGATAATTTAATTATCTTTAGTCATGATATTCTTTACTGAGCTAGTTGTGCTCACCCTTTTGCTTCACAATTTCTTTTAGGTAATAAGAGTGTAGCTGGGTCGAGCGAGGGTAACGGGGAAATAGAACGGTGGTCTCTAGCTGTGGATGTTCTCCCGAAGCAATATAGAAAAGTTCATTTAGTAGTTTTATTTCGTGAATCCAATAGGGTAAGGTGTACCCAACGTTGGAAGGGTGTTTTTCCACTATCATACAAGATGTCTAACGACATACAACCTCGTATCATCATAAGACAGGGATGTGCTCATCCACTTGCTGAGTATATATACGAGCACTACCTATATAATCTTGGTGTTTGTTTGAAGTATAATTCTCGATTAAAGACAGTGGAGATAATGATAAGTCAAGAGAAGACTCACCATTGGGAAGAATATGATAGTAATCTTCTCGTTTTTCTTTGGGGTCTATTGGGTCAACCAAGGATAATTCTGTGGCCATATGATATCTATCATAACCTAGACGCATGGTCTCCCATGTACGAAGGTTTCCTTGAGCACTTCTCAAAGATTCTAATTTCTAAAACAGTTTTTTACTATACCTTTATGTAAGGTGTCATTGTGAGGTGATGTCCACGGTTGGAACATGAGTCACATTTGGTATATATTTGTATCCAAACTCACAGCATATGTGTTGTTGTATTTTTCACGACAATTATTGTAATAAAGTTGTAGTTGTTTTCTGTACCATGTATTTGGCGACTCAGAATAGGTTGGATGGAATGGACCTATTTTGGGGTTGTTACATTTGGTATCAGAGCTTAGGGATATGATCTCTGACGGAGATCGGGGAATACAAATAGGAGGAGAGAGATGAGAAATCCTTCGCTAGTGTGTCCTACCTAAGCTTATTTATTGGTCAGTCATAATATCAGGATATTATGTGATATGTTAATTTGATAAATTATCCCTTATTTTGAAGCTGTATTCTAGAATGATATTTAAAATACAGGAGATGCACAATGGAAAAATTATGATGACAAGGAAGATGAAATCTGAAATGAAAGGAAGGTATTCTCAACTCTTTGAAATACCAGGTACATAAATTTCGGGGATGAAATTTCATAAGGAGGGGAGATTGTAAGACCCCGAATTTTATGAAATAAAAGTATTCAATTTTTCTTATAATTACTATTCAGTAAATGGTTAAATTGATAAATGTTAAAGTTAAGGGTGATATATGAAATTTTTTTTCAAAATACACAAGTGGTTATAAAATATTCATTGTTGTCGGGGAATATTCTTTTGGTCGTGGAATATTCTTTTTGTCGGGGAATATTCGTACGACGGCGCAGCCATTTGTGGGCCCCATAACAGAATAACTGTCGGATGAAGAAAACGACAAATTTGAGTTTTTATAAATAACGACGTAGTTGTTACCGTTAACACTGTTAGAATACCCGGTGGTTAAAATACAGTAATACGCGTTATTGCACAGTAGCACATGGTATTGCACAGTATTTTTGAAATTATTAATTCTTACGTAAGAAGGCACTACTGAATAATTGTCACAGTAATTACTGTTTAATATTTTATTTTATTGATTCAATAATTGCTGTATTGATATTTTTATATTATTGTTGTTTCAATAATTATTACTGCACAGTATTTTCCATTATCAGATCAATAATTCATATTATTTGAATAATATTATTAGATAACATTATTGGCAATGTCTAGAAAGTTCTGTCTAAGGAGAGGTTTGGTCACCTAATTGCGCGCCAGTAAGGAGAAATTCTTATTGGAAAGCCCCCTCTTTCCTTAGAACGGCCTGGTTGTCATAAATGTGATTCTGTAATATTATTTGTGAATAATTAATTATTGATTCATATGATAAGGAAATATTTATTTTATATGGATATAAATGAGGGATATATTTTTGTGGTTAAAAATGAAGGAGTTAATGTTGAGGTGTTTTATCTGTATTTTTGTCGGAACGGGGGTATTGAAAATCAAATTAGGATTTTTGAGATATATTGCGGGGGTTATAATTTTTAATCTGACCGTTGGATCGTGGTAATATTTGGATATGTTATACATATATAAGTTGAGTATATGTCTACAAATTTTGAACCGTTAAAAATGAACGTATGATTTGTTATGAATTTTACGAGATGACTGGTTTAAAAATTGTTAAATTTTCAGAGTTAATCATTTTGGTGGAAAATTCTAGAATTGGTGGGCCCCACTCTTGGTTGGTGAATAAATGTGCTGAGATTTTTATTCAAATGTGGTGGGTGAGAATAGTAGCAGGTAAAGCCATCGGGTTACAGGTTAAGTTTGATTCGGCGTGCTAACATTTTCCTATAAATAGAGGGCTAAGTTAGAATTGAAAAACACACCAGAATTCATAAGTTTTCTCTCTTTCTCTCTCTAGATTATTGAGTGTATTTTGTGAGTATTTAGATACTCTGTGAGTTTTTATTCATCAGTGGAAGTTTCCTTCAGCCTTATACCGATCAGAAGTACTGCTCTTTTGAGGTAATGGATAGTAAGGGATTTTAAGGGTTGTTATGTTTTTCAGTTTCGTAATTTGTCTGACCTTCAAAAATTCTGAAAGAATTTGAAATGATTTTTTGATGAGTTTTCTTGATTGTGTCCAAAAATGGTGATTTTTGGATATATAGATTAAGAGTTATGAATTTAATGAGAAAAGACTATTTTAAAAGTAACCGCTTATAACTCCTTGTGGTTAACTCCAAAATTGATGAAATTTTTATTGGGAGTACATGAATATGATAGAAGTATACTCTGTGAATTTCAGAATTTTTAGATAAAAGTATAATTTTTGATAAATGTCTAAATATTCGGCTATTTTGGCCATATGAAAATTAGTAAATGACTTTTAAAAATTTTGAGAAAAATATATGTTCACTATGGGACTATATTATGCTAAATCTCAGAAAAGAAATATTTTTGGAACTGATTCGGTATTTTTCATGAAAATGGTCTAGTTATGAGTAAATGAATTAAATATGTTTTGTGAAGTAAGAAAATTAGAAAATAGGATTTTATGGCTTGAGAATCCTATATGAGGTATATGCAAATTTTTGATGAGGGTTTTTGGTTATTGGTGATGAAATCTTATGAGTTTGGCATTTTAGGATGATTAAATGTATTATTTAGTAAAGTGTAAACAATTAAAATAAATTGTTTATAAGCTTAAGAAATATTATTCTTTCAATATCATTATACCGAAATATTGGTATGTATTTTATTGTAGAATTTCTACCTTTTTGTGTCGAGTTACTATTCACGAGTTACTATTCATGAGTTACTATTCACGAGTTACTATTCACGAAAAAATTGGTTTCTTTTTCTAACCAAATTATAGTTGATTTACGAATATTACTCTTGAGATTAAAACTATATGTTGATCATATTATTTTTATTATTATATATAATATTTTTATAACCCTAATGATGATATTTCTCTTTGACTTGAGTGTAAAGATGGGTAGATTTTTGGTATGATCATGACTATGAGTTCTCTTTGGCCAGTAGTGCAAAGTTGAATTGTTGATTGGTATGATCATGACCATTGAATTTATAAGTGAATATCTTTAGCTTAAGTGTAAATGTGAATTGATCAATATGGTTATAATTATTGTTTATATAAATTCTGAAATGATTATATATTTCTTTGAGATATTAATATATTTGGCCTGTAGTGCAAATATGAACTGTTGATGAATATATTTGGCCGTTAGTGCAAATATGAACTGTTGAGGAATATATTTGGCCGTTAGTGCAAATATGAACTGTTGAGGAATATCTTTGGCCTGTAGTGCAAAGATGAATCGTTGATGAATATCTTTGGCCCGTAGTGCAAAGATGGCATGTTGTTGAATATCTTTGGCCAGTAGTGTAAAGATGAACAGATGTTGAGATGAACATGACCAACTGGTGATACAAATGAATATCTTTGGCCGTAGTCCAAAGATGAAGTTATTAGTATGATTATGAACATGAAATGTGATTTGGTGTAACCATGATCTTTGATGTTTCAGGTAAAGATAGGTGATGAAAATTATCTTCGTCCTGGATGAGAAGAGGAATTTAGAACTACAGTTATGATTATGAGTTATTCATATGATTGTGGACCAGAATTGTTGATTGATGTTACAGGGATAAAACATTGTTGGTGGATTTTTAACATGGAGAAGATAATAGACTTTATAGTCTATTTGACTCTTCTAATGGATTGCTCGTTCCGCTGCAACTATGGTTGAAATTTTTATCATTTACCATATGTTCTAAATCTCTGATTTATTATTGATGAAGGCTATTGATAATTTAATTATCTTTAGTCATGATATTCTTTACTGAGCTAGTTGTGCTCACCCTTTTGCTTCACAATTCCTTTTAGGTAATAAGAGTGTAGCAGGGTCGAGCGAGGGTAACGGAGAAATAGAACGGTGGTCTCTAGCTGTGGATGTTCTCCCGAAGCAGTATAGAAAAGTTCATTTAGTAGTTTTATTTGGTGAATCCAATAGGGTAAGGTGTACCCAACGTTGGAAGGGTGTTTTGCCACTATCATACAAGATGTCTAACGACATACAACCTCGTGTCATCATAAGACAGGGATGTGCTCATCCACTTGCTGAGTATATATACGAGCACTACCTATATAATCTTGGTGTTTGTTTGAAGTATAATTCTCGATTAAAGATAGTGGAGATAATGGTAAGTCAAGAGAAGCCTCACCATTGGGAAGAATATGATAGTAATCTTCTCGTTTTTCTTTGGGGTCTATTGGGTCAACCAAGGATAATTCCGTGGCCATATGATATCTATCATAACCTAGACGCATGGTCTCCCATGTACGAAGGTTTCCTTGAGCACTTCCCAAAGATTCTAATTTCTAAAACAGTTTTTGACTATACCTTTATGTAAGGTGATGTCCACGGTTGGAACATGAGTCACATTTGGTATATATTTGTATTCAAACTCACAGCATATGTGTTGTTGTATTTTGCACGACAATTGTTGTAATAAAGTTGTAGTTGTTTTCTGTACCATGTATTTGGCGACTCAGAATAGGTTGGATGGAATGGACCTATTTTGGGGTTGTCACACAGTTGATATTGGTGACTTATAAGTTGAGGAGGTTGGGGCTCCACCTATCCCAAGAGAGCAGCCTGAGGCCTCAAGTACTTCTAAAGGTAATGTATCCTCCAAATCAACTACATGTAAGGCTAAAAAAGCAACAGTGGCTGAACCAAATGTGGATGTTAGTACACAAGAGAGCACTAGCAGGGAAAAAAGGCTTGGAAATCTAGAAAAACCAAGAATGTAGAGGTTGAAGAGGTTGAAGTTGAACCAACATTTGCAGATGATGAGGATGAATTGGGGTTTGAGACAAAAGGAATGGGGCCTTGGGTAGAAAATGAAGAAGATTTTGATGATGAGATTCCTCCAAGTGGTGATTCTAGTAGTAATAATGAATGGGAAGGAGAGGAGCCACAGAGGAAAGTGAAAAGAGTTCTTCCAACATATAATCCCAACACACTAATTAGAAAGATAAAATTTAAAGTTGATATGACATTCACTAGACCTGAATAATGTAGGGAAGCTATTGTGAATTATGCATTTGGTTATGGAAAGGGAATATATTATTTTGTAAATGAGAAAACAAGAATACAAGCTAAGTGTGCCCAGAACTGTCCATGGGGGTTATGGGCTAGTTATGTACCGAGGGAGAAGGTGTTTCAAATTAAATCATACAATGAGAAGCATTATTTTGTGAGGAAAACAAGGATTAGGATTGTTAGGTCTAGATGGTTGGTTGACAAGTTTGGGGGTACCATAAGAGCAAAATCAAATATGAGGCTAAGGGAATTGCAGGCTAGAATTAAATAAAGGTTTGGACTACAATCATCATTACCTCAGTGTCGACAAGTAAAGAGAGTGACTTTAAGTGAAATTAAGAAAACCTTGAAGGAGCATTATGCTAAAGTCTGGGAGTATGGGAATGAGATTCTAGCTACAAATCCAGGTAGCACAGTCCAAATTAGAGGTGATGGAGGCACTCCACCTAGATTCCAGAGAATGTGCATCTATTTTAAAGCTGTGAAATAGAATTGGTTGGAGGGATGCAAACACATAATAGGGCTTGATGGTTGTTTCTTAAAGACATACTGTAGGGGTGAGTTGTTGTCTGCTATTGGTAAGGATGCAAACAATGAAATGTTCCCAATTATTTGTGCAGTGGTTGAAAGTGAAAACAAGGATTCTTGGAGTTGGTTTCTGAGTCTATTGCTTGAGGATGTTGGCCTGGAATTAGGTAGAGGATGGACCTTGATAACTGACCAACAAAAGGTATAATTTACTAAATTATTTTTAACATTGAAATATCTGTTATATTACTGGTTATAATATTATGTTATATTTGTACTAAACTAGTTTTTATTGTTTTAACGCAAGGGTTTGGTGCCTGCCATACAAAAGCTTTTGCTAGAGGTAGAGTATAGATGTTGTACAAGACACATCTATGCTAACTGGAGAAAGAAATTGTCAGGAGCAGCTTTAAATTTATGTTTTGAAGAGCAGCCAATGCCAATAATCCTCACGATTTTAGAAGGGCAATGGTTGATATCAGGAATAAGAGTAAGGATACTCACACTCATCTTTTAAATATTCCTCCAAAGCAGTGGAGCAAATCATTTTTTTTCTTGTGAAACCAAATGTGATGTTATGACTAATAACATGTCCAAATGTTTTAATAGTTGGATCTTAGAGGCTAGGTATAAACCACTACTAACTATGTTTGAAGATATAAAAACACAAGTCATGGGAAGAATTCATTCAAAGAGAGATGAGATGCGAAAAATAGAGGCAAAGTTATGTCCTATGATTATGACAAAGGTTAATAAGGCCATTAAGTTAACCAAATACTGTGACTATAACTGGGATGGGGGGCACAAGTTTGAAGTGTCTGATAGGAGTAGGAAATACAAGGTAGACATTGAGGTTAGGACTTGTTCATGTGGGGTATCGCAGTTATCTGGCATTCCTTGCCACCATGGAGTAATTGGAATCCTTTACATAGAACAACCAATTGAGAATTATGTTGATTCCTGCTATTATGTAGAAACTTATCTGAAATCATATAACCACTTGTTAAGTCCAATGGGGGGTTCAAATGAATGGCCTCCTGCCAACATGATAATATTGTTGCCTCTATCAACCAAGAGAGTAGCAGGCAGACCTAAGAAAAATAGGAGGAAAGATCTTAATGAAGAGCCTAAGAGTAAGATCAAGTCATCTAGGAAAGGGACACCTGTTCGTTTCTCTATGTGCAAGGAGTATGGGCATAACAAGTTAGGTTATAAGATGACACCAATTGAACAAACAAGGACTGAACCTACCCCACAACCTACTGGAGAACCAAGGCAACCTACGCTACAACAACCTAGGACTGAACCAAGGCCTGCTAAGCTAAGGGTAAGCTATTTTAAAACCAATCCTTCTAATAGTTTCAATGATGTGATTGCATATTATTTTAAATGTTTTTCTATTATGTAGGTGAAAAGGAAACAAATGTGTCAAGGAAAAAAGTATGGTAGTGGAAATCAATATGTTCAAAAAGTAGTAAACATGTATTTATATTCCAGAAAGTTATAAGTGTTTCAATGCTTGTTTAATGCCTAAGACTAAATGCAATTGTGCATGTAGGTAAGGGAAATTCCAAGAATGACACCAAGTGTCGACAATCCATCTCATGTTGCAAGTGGACCATCTCTAGGTGCAAGTGAAACTCCTAGAAGGTCAGCAAGTGATACTCCTAGAAGGGCAACAAGTGAAGGTGGACCATCAATCAGTGAGATAAGTGTGTGGAAAGGAAAAAGTAAAAGAACTCATGTCCATTGGGAGTGGAGTGATTAAAGTGAACCTATTATGTACTTGATAATACTTATGGTATTAAACAGTGGTTTATTAATTGGCTTTGAATGCTAGTATGTATGTATTTTTTGGCAATCTTCATTGAAGGTGGATGTATGAATGTATTAATCAGTACTATGTTGTTCTAACTTGATGACAATTTATTAATGGTATATTTTGGTGACCAATTTCAGTTTTGATTGGTACTTGTGCTTTGGTTATGTTATGCAGTTGGTACTTGAATGAATGGTTCTTTTTTTGGCATGTATGGTTCTATTAAGCAATTGGTACGTACTTGAATGAATAGTTTTTTGTTCTGTTTTGCCATGGATCAATTGTTCTTTGTTCTATTTTTGGCAGAGGACTTGTTCTATTTTGAGTAAGGCTACTATTGTGTTTTGGCTATAATTGTTCTTAATTTTTGCTATGAATCCAATGGAGTACAAAAAAACACAATTTAACCATGACAAACATTTTTAAACATTAACATCTTCTGCATTTCAATTCATTACCATTACATCTTTCCTATCACCATCACCCTATTACAATCCATGAAAATGAAAATACATAATGCATTACACTACAAAAGATCCAGTACAATCAATACATTACCATTACATCATGCAAATCCATGTCAAAATTATAATTGCAATGACAATCCATGACAACACACGACAAATTCTAAGTTTTGAGATTTCCTCATCAAGTATATCAACTTCCATTTCCTTTATCAGTGTTTCCTTCTTCAAAATTTTCAACTTCTACTTTAGTTTTGTATTTTTATCCATCATTAAGCTCACCTTTTCAACTGGTTTGCTCATCGCACTCATTGCTTCATCTACAATGGAAGGCACTTCAACCCATTCAAAATATCCATAATATCTCCCAGATTCCTATCAAATTTGGTATCACAAAGTGAAAGCAGAGCCACATAGCAAACATGATTTAATAGAGAGAGGGATAAAATGCACATTACAAATTGGACGGAGGAAACTAACCCCGTAGTTCTGGCAGTCATAAAACCTTTTTCCTTTTGACCTATCTTTCTTCGAAACACAGTTCGCACTGGTACATCATAATAACACATGTGCATGTCTGCAGAAGTGGTTGACAATGATCTAGATCGTGATGAAGTCATATTAGATGCACGATAACTTCGCACTTACCTCGACATCAGTTATCAAACAAAAGTCCTAATTTTCGTGCACTTGTTGTCTGCAATTTTGCTGAGAAATTTAAACCCTAGTTCTTCAGTTCTTCAGTTCTTCACTTCAATCACTGGTATAACATACGATAAGAACCTTTACATGGATTCTCTCCTTCAATCGACTATTTCCCACTCGATTTCGCCTGACATGGATTCCAACTTTGTCGCTTTCTTCTCAGAACTCGAACTCGATTTCTTTTATGCCTTCCAACTGCAACTGCTTCATTGTTGATTATATCTTCCTCTCGCCCAACTCCACGCATGCTAAACTAATTGACCTTAATGCACACATCAGCAAATACACATGTTATGTTTTTTTCTTCAAAAAGCCACCTAAAACACAACTGATTTTTTAACGTCTGTGACAAAAATGAGACGGAATGGCCTGAATTTTACTTTTTAAAAAGCATTGTGGGTTAATTACATATTTTTAAAGTTCAGTGGTCAATTACTTACAAGTCAAGACCACAGTAGGATAAAAATGTTTTTTGCCCTTATTTTCGACAGACTTGCATCTAAAAGCTAAGTCTACATCTCTATCTATTTTTCAAATAAATAAAATAATATGCATTGATATGTGGAATACATGGTAGACCCGATCTATGCATGATTGCATGCTATGTTACATTATTAATATTTAAATACTTGTGATTGCTAGGCAATTTGCTAAAACCGGCTCGATTTAATATTAAAATCGTTAGTAAGTTATTTGCACTTCGTTTATGGTGGGTATTACCTTTATGGTAGTCGTGAGTTATATATGCCTCCTGTGTAATATAAGCATGTTAATTTCACTGGCGGAACCTAAGCAGCCTCAATGCCACTTATCCACTTGCAAGGCCAACAAAAAAAAAAAAGAGTTGGTGTTTATACTCTGCTTTTCTATACCGAGAGAAATCAATTAATCACAAATGGGGTTTGTCAAAAAACTGTTATTTTTGTAAGGATTTATTTGAGTTGCATGAATTAAAAAAAAAGGAGCGATAGATACTGCAATGGGCTTATTGTTCTCATGTTTGACATGATTTGATAGAAGTTTGTCATTAAGCTTAACTTAATTCATGTATTGGTTTACATGTTATGGACTTTTTCGTAGACGTATATATGTCAGTCTTTCATTCATCTTGAAATTTTAAACCCCAATTTTTATATACATATATAAGTTTATCGATGTGTCTTGAACTGAACAAAACACAATTTTGTCAAAAGTTGACCGCACATTCACATATTGTCATACTCTTTGACATGGTGAAATGCTTTTATATAATCTTTTATCTCTTTAATTTTACTCAATAAGATTTTTGTGATTTAAGTATTGTATTGGGCAGCCATACAATGTTTAAAGAGGAAGGAAACTTCCAATCACCTTGCAAGATGGTTGGAGGATGTTAGGCACCATGCAAATGCAAATATGTCTATTATGCTTATTGGAAACAAGTGTGATCTTGCTCATACAAGGACTGTAAACACAGAGGAAGCTGAGCACCGAATAAGCAAAAACCTCAAGTAGTTATGGTGGGTTCAGTATAATTTTAAGAAAATAACTGTTGTTGTTAGCAATGAAAAGGAATTTGTTGATATTGTCCTCTCCAGTACTCAGCGTCAAACACCACCTCATGTTGTTCACAAGGGTTATGTTATATCTCGCATACGACAGCGCAAAGTGAAATACACACAACGAAATTTTCACGAGAAGTTTTCCAAAAATTCCCTTGGCTTAATGATCATATCCATCACCAAAATTTATACCAGACCCTCTGCGAAGTTCAGTTCATTGTCACAACCATGCCGCAATTTCTATTCGACTTCCTCGAGGCTTCGGCGGGTCGGATCCAATTTCTTATACGGAGTTGTGTTCGTTCGATGCTTTGGCGTTAATTCTATTGCGTCACCACCCGTCTAGCTAGTATATCTAATCTCCTTCACCATGTATATTGTGTTCGTTGTGTTTCAAAATTTTTAGTTTTAGAAAAGTCACACATTGTCTATTTTGAAAACATTCCTTGTGTATATTAGTACATTATAGTTTTGACTCAATAAAATGATTGAGGAAAGAGAGACGACCTCATGCACATGAGGTTGACTAAGAAATTGGGTTGGGCTAAGTTTTGGTTCTTGGACTTCCAACCAGAAAACCTTGGTGCCAAATTTTACTATCTTTTCTTCTCGTTAATTTTGCTCAATATTCCAACATATTGATCGTGCCAAATTTGATCTAGCTGATGAAAAACATCATGGACTTCACCATTAGCGAAATGGGACAAGAAGACAGGTTAACAATTGATTCCCACTGTTCGGGAGCGTTTTACCGACCCTCATGTGGGCCAAAGGCCTGACACTGGAAGGGGATTATGAGCCTATTGGGCCGAAGCCCGTGGAGAAGCTGAAGATATTCGGGTTCGGCATCCGAGTCCTTTGGGCCGGAGCCTTACCTTAGGGTATGGTGTTCGGGGTCGGGCCCTCGAGTCCCTTGGGCCGAAGCTCAGACCCGATGTTGAGATCGGTTGGGTTAGGCCTGTGCAGTGGGCCATCCTGCGTGTAGAGTTTGAAACCCTAACAGTATTTGAATAAGGTTGCTCCAAAGGTAGTGTTTGGATTGGATTTCACTTCCACCTTTTAAGGAGATTGTGTTGGACCCGAATTATGGTAGTTACCATAACTAGGAGTCCTAAACCGACTCGGAGAAGGATTCTAGGGTGATAAGAGTACTATAAATACAAGGCTTAACGACACTTAACAGGTATGACATCTTTAAGTACTAAATACTAAAGCCTCCGTTGTTAAACCTTGTGAACGACCTGTACTTATTCTCACACCGGAGTTATCCCCCGGCGGCCCAAGCCGTCAAGCTTCGTGTGTGATCTGTTATTGTGCAGGTTCAAGCACGTGGATTTTGTGATTGGACGCGCCGGCGAAACTTGGCGTTAACATTTGGCACTAGAAGGAGGGGCTTTTAGTGCTTTTTACAATCGCAATCAGCTTCTCCGGTAAGGCATGGCGAGCAGGGATACCAGTGTTTCTAACCAGGAGAAGGCGAGGACCCACCAGAGCACCCAGGTGAGGGGTTCGGTGAAGGACAGTCTGGGCTCTAGAGTCCCAGAGGTTTAGGAGAAGTCGGTTGCTTCCCTCTGGCGAAAACTCTTCCACGACAGCCAGCACACGCCCAATCAGGCTAGTCATGCAGATGAAAACAACTCTCGGGCACTAGAGTTGCGAGGAAAGGACCGAGGGGAAGACAGCCAAGACCAGCGAGAGTTCATCTTGCAGAAGAAGATGCAACAAAACAAAGACATTATGTTGGTCTTACGCTTTCAGCAGGAGGAGCTCGAACAGCAGATGGCGAAGATGGCTGGGGAACAAGAGGTATCCTCGATAAGGCGCAGGCATCGGAGCCGATCCCGGTCACCTCGACGGGGAGAGGCAAGAAGAGAAAGGAGCAAGCACAGGAGTCAATCCCGTGAAGGTCGAAGCCGAAGAAGGAGTCGTTCGGTAGAATGGAGATCGGAGCAGCTGGGCAGATCGGGACAGGGGGGAGGGAGGCGTCTCCCGAATATGAGAGGGACAGACCCATATCGTCCCCTCGTAAAGAGGAGTTCGACCCCCTCGCTTGAAGGGTGGCTGAATTGGAGAGACTGTTGGTGGCGAAGAACTCGATGGGGACACCTTCGGCTTGTTTAGGGTCACCTTTCTCGTCCGAGATAAATCATGTTACCGCCGATCCCAAAAAGAAGATGCCCCCATTGGAGACATACGATGGGTTGGGGGATCCGTACGACCATTTAGACGGGTATGATAGATTGATGACATACTACGGACACTCGGACGCTACCAAGTGTCATATGTTCGCGACAACTCTAAAAATAAGTGCCAGAGAGTGGATGGGAACCTCAGCGGCCGGGTCGATTAATTCATGGCACGATCTCCGGGAGAAGTTTCATGCCCGGTTTAGAAGCAACAGAAGGTGAAGAAAGATCACAGTCTCTCTCATGCAGGTTCGAAAGAAGTCAGATGAGAGCCTAGGCCAATACATCAAGAGGTTTCGGGAGGCGGTGGGGTCGGTAGCAGAATTGAACTCCCCACAGGCCTTGGGATTCTTCACAACTGGCTTAGATATCGGCAAGTCGAAGAAACTGATGAAGGACCTGGTGATCAGCCCTCTAGCAGATTTGACAGAAGCCTTCCATCGAGCCGAGGGATTAATAGCAATCGAGGAGGCAATGGGGAACTTCAGATTACGCTCCCAACCTTATGAGAAGTCCAAAGAGAGAGACAAAAAAAGTTATCAACGGTCCGACAACCAGGGAAGGTCGGATAACTACAGCAGGAAAAGTAATAACGGTGGGGGTTCGGGAAGTGGCCGACCACCCTTCGCGAACAGAAATGTCAACAAAGTTTACACCGCCCTCAACACTGACCGGGAAAAGATATTAGAGGAAATGCGGAACAAACCATTTTTCGAGCCATGTTCGACGCATCAGAAACCTGGCAAGAGAGGTCGGGACAAATATTGTGAATACCATCAATGTCGCGGGCACACGGCGGAGATGTGTAACGATCTGAAGGACTTGATTGAGAAAAACGTTCAGAATGGGCAATTAGTGCAGTACGTGGTCGGTCGGGAAAGTTCAGAGGCACCTCGGGAGGAGAACAGAGGGCCGACCCAGGAAACACAGTCGCAATCGAACACGCAACCCCGAGGTGTGATTGATGTAATTTCGGGCGGTTTGGTAGGGCGTGTAACCGAAAAGAAAAGAAGCGGACATCTCGAAGCCGTGTTGTCAATAGCAAACTCATCTCCTAGGAAAGGCGGGGCTTACTCGGGAGTCTCTATTTCTTTCTCGGACGAAGATTACCCTACCGACCCCATCGAGCCACATGATGGAGTATTAGTGATAACGGCTCAGGTCGGACCTATCGACATGAAAAGGATGATGATCGATAACGGGTCTTCGGTCGACATACTGTACACTCACGCCTATCAAAGGTTGGATCTGGAAGGAAAGAAGATGGAGCTAGGCGGCGAAGGCCCGTTGTACGGTTTTAGTGGAGACCCGGTGCATGTTTCGGGCACCACCGAGTTGCCAGTCAGGTTTGGCACCGCCCCTCAACAGGCAAAAATCCTAGTCAGATTTTTCGTGGTCCAGGTAGACTCGGCATACAATGCAATCCTCAGACGGCCAACCCTGACAGCCCTACAGGCAGTGACTTCCATACCCCATTTCAAAATTAAATTTCCAACACCGAACGAGATTTGGGAGGTAAAAGGTGACTTGGACATTGCCCGAAGGTGGTATCGGAACAGTTTGATTTATTCGGGGGTCGGGGTCAGTAAACAGAAACAAACAATGGATATAGAAATAGAGCCATTCACTAAGAGTAGTACAGAGCTGCTTGCTCTGCCTGCCGAAGAAACGGAAGATGTACAACTGGTACTGGGAAATACAGAGAAAACGATCAAGATCGGGTCGGGATTAGCAGAACCTCTTCGGACGGGGCTGATAGATCTGCTCCGAGTATATGCCGACATCTTTGCATGGGAACCTAGTGATATGTCGGGAGTAAACGAATCGGTGGCACTGCACAGGCTACATGTAGACCCAAACAAAAAACCAGTTATACAAAAATGAAGAGTTTTCGCCCCAGAAAGACAGAAGATCATCGATGAGGAGATTGCCAAGCTCCTGGAGGCCGAATTCATCTTCGAAATCGATTACCCGGAGTGGTTGGCCAATGTAGTCTTGGTCCAGAAGCAGAACGGGAAGTGGAGATTATGCATTGACTACACGGATTTGAACAGGGCGTGTCCAAAAGATTTCTACCCTTTGCCTAACATAGACCAGTTGATTGACGCCACTTCGGGACATTGTTAGGTAAAATCTAGTTACGCACGACACGCAAGTATACGTGGTCAACAAGTAATAAAGTGATAAGTTGAGTATCGTTCTCACAGAGAATTAGTTAACAAGAATTACCAAGTACTAACATATAACCAACTCAATCTTATTTAAACGAATGAATTTCAATTTATAAGTAAACTAATTCTAATTACCACTAGTTAAATTAAGATTATGGAGATTTAAGATCACAACCTCACTTATTGCTTCATTTAAGTTAACACATTTCTCATCAATTATTCTCTATCCCGAATTGTTAATCAAGAACACGAAAGTAGTATTAACCACCTCTCGATGCACTAATACCGTATTAAAGTCAATCCACAATTAAGATAGAAATCTGTTAAACATCTTAATCAACTAACTCACTATATCTCTATGTGAATTACAATTAAAGAAAGTTTAAGAATAAGTTATCTATCCGATTACATGCGATGTCAAGCATATCTCTACCTTAACATTCATCAAGATTAAGCTATTCACAAAATCATGAACACATGCTATCATGATAATATCTAAATCAATACTTCATCTCTCGAGTTCATATAGATTATCATGGTAATTGATGGCCAATCAATTAAACAATTGAGTCCAAATCATAATAGACAATCCTCACAATAGAACATAATTATTTATAGCGAAGCATATTAAAATAAACTACACAATAAGATCCATTGTAATCTCAAACAAAGAATTAGTTCATGATTATTGAATTAAAACTAAGAATCCATAATTGAATAATCATTAAAAGACAAAGATAGAAGAAGATAAGAAGATAGAATCTATTGTCTGCAGATTTGATGCTTCCTCCTTGCTCCTACTTTGAATCTTCAATGGTCTCCAAGTTGATTCAATCTCCAAAACTCATTAGAACTAGGGTTTTGATCTAATTTACTCTAATCTAATCTAATATAATGGAATCCTCCAAAACTAGTCTATCCCCCCTCTCTTTTATGCCTCTCATCATGTATTTATAGTTCTAATGGACACCCAAGAAAGTTAGGCAACTCAGAATCTTATTCTAGCTCAAATTGGACACCAAATAACCCACAACAGCTGTCTCCCCGTCGCCTAGCGAGCCCCGTGCTGTCCCCAAGCCATTCTGGGCGCGCCCCGCGCTACAGGGTCAGAAAATCTGGTGGCCTAGCGCGCCCCTAGCGCGGTCCGCGGTACTCTATTTTCTGCTGCGACGTCTTTTGGTAAAATAGGTATAACTTTTGATCCGCTTGGAGTTACGAGGCCTGCCACCTATCAAATCGAAGATATCGACGAGATCTACAACTTTTATTCTTTAACAATTAATAGATTCGAGCTGGAGCAAGGCGGAAATCAAGCTTGAAGTAGATGTTGTATAAATGGCAAGCATGACAACTCTTATCTTTGATCTTTGTTGATAAAAAGGCCATAACTCTCGCATCCGAACTCCGATTGGGATGATTCAAGATATTTCAAAAAGCTAAGAAGAAGATCTATAATAAAATCCAAGTTTCAAGCCAAGAACATGCATCCCACTTGGTATTAAAAGTCCTTCAATATTCCCTTCTTGCACTTGCTTGCGTATTTTGGTCCAAAAGATGTCCGAATTGCTTTCCCTTACTTCTTCATGCTAATGTTATGTCATAGCCTACAAAATAACATAAAATGTATGAAAAGTAACTAAGAAACATAGGTTTAAGCAACTAATTCAAGTAATAGATACCAGATAAGTAGGTATAAAACCTACTTATCAGATATGGCATGCTGAGCTTCATGGACGCATTTTCAGGGTACCATCAGATTTCAATGAATAAGGAAGACATCCAAAAAACTAGTTTCATCACTCATCGGGCAATTTATGCATATCGGAAGATGACCTTTGGGTTGTTGAACGCCGGGACAACGTATCAACGAATGATGAATTTTGTGTTCGCAAAATAGTTAGGGAGAAGCATGGAGGTCTACATGGACGACATGATCGTCAAAAGTATATCGGTCAGTAATTATCTTGAAGATCTGGAAAACTACTTTGAAATAGTCAAAAGACGTAACTTACGGTTGAACCCGACCAAATGTACGTTCGGATTGGGATCAGGAAAGTTCTTAGGATACTTAGTTAGCAAAAGGGGAATCGAAGCAAATCCAGAGAAGATTCAAGCGATCCTGGATATGAAATCCCCAAAGTCGTATAAAGATGTTCAGAGATTGACGGGTCGGATCGCAGCCCTTCGACGATTTGTCTCGAAGTCAGCAGAGAGATGCCTACCATTCTTCGACACTTTGAAAGGACCA
Source organism: Panax notoginseng (assembly GCA_016801055.1). Lineage (NCBI taxonomy): Eukaryota > Viridiplantae > Streptophyta > Magnoliopsida > Apiales > Araliaceae > Panax > Panax notoginseng. Next base: position 30,022,305 of record CM029015.1, on the reverse strand, counting down.
AAAATGAGAAGAGCTTTCAGTGGACTTCGGAGTACGAAGATGTGTTCCAAGGAATCAAAAAATATTTATCCAGTGCACCATTGTTGATGAAGCCGATCCCTTCAGAACCTCTGTATTTGTATTTGACAGCAAGCTCGATGGCAGTAGGGGCGGCATTAGTTCAGGATAAAGGGGGGAATCAGTTTCCGGTGTACTACGTCAGCCATGTACTTCGAGAAACAGAAACCCGATACCCGAACATGGAAAAATTTGCCTACGCTTTGATCATAGTAAGCAGGAAACTTTGGCATTATTTTCAGGGTCGGTCAATGGTGGTATACATGGACCAACCATTAAAGAAAATACTGCACAGGCCAGAGGTATCAGGATGGCTAGCTGCGTGGGCAATGGAGCTGACACAGTTTGCACTAGAACATCTACCTCGAACAGCAATCAAAGGACAGGAATTAGCAGACTTTATTATGGAATGCTCATTCACGGAATCGGATGTGGGATCGGTCACGGAAACACAGCACGTGAAGACTTCATGGACGCTTTATGTAGACGGCTCATCAACTTCGGAAGTCAGCAGTGCAGGGGTCATACTGACAAGTCCCGAAGGATTCAAGGTCCAACAAACCATCCGATTCCAATTTAAAGCCACCAACAATGAAGCATAGTATGAGACCATCTTAGTTGGATTAAGGTTGGCCCGAAGCTTAGAGATACAAAACTTAATCGTTTACAGTGACTCCCAGTTGGTCGTCAAGCAAATATCGGGCGAGTATGAGACCCGGGGGGCAAGAACGACCAGATACCTATCCGAGGTGAAGGATAAATTGACATAGTTCACATCGTTCAGCTGTCAGGGGGTCGATCGGTCTGGCAATACAGTGACAGACTCTTTGGCACGATTGGCAACTACCGAAGCCAGTTCATTCAGCGGGTCGGTGTATTTAGAGGTGTTGGAACAACCAAGTGTTCCGAAGGTGGAGGTGCTATGTACGGATCGACTAGACTGCTGGCTTATGCCATACATCTCTTACCTTGCCGATGAGATTCTACCTTCGGATCTCATTCTGGCAAGAAAAATCAAGTACTGGAGTTTAAATTTTGTCCTTATCGATGGAGACCTATATCGAAGGGCCTTTAGTTCCCCGTTGCTCAAGTGTTTGACACCATCATAGGCAAATTACACACTTCGGGAAGTGCATGAAGGTATTTGTGGGGATCACATGGGAGCGAAATCACTAGTATACAAGATATTGAGGCAGGGATATTACTGGCCAGCCATTTATCAGGAAGCCAAAGAGTTCGTCAAAAAGTGTCTGAAATGCTAGCTGAATAGCGCCATACCTCATCAACCTCCTGAAGAGTTGTGTTCGGTCCTATCCCCAATACCGTTTGCTGTATGGGGAATCGACATCCTCGGACCTCTACCGAAGGCCAAGGGTCAAGTATGCGTCGTGATTGTGGCCATCAACTATATGACCAAGTGGGTCGAAGCTAAACCTTTACAGAAAATCACGGAACAAGAATGCTTGAAATTTCTCAAAGAGAGCATGGTTTATCGATTCGGTATCCCAATGGTGGTAGTCTTAGACAATGGCAGGCAATTTGTGGGGTCGAAATTTGAAGCTTTCCTAAAAGAATTGGGAATTCAACACCGAAAGACTTCAGTTGCCCATCCACAGTCGAACAGTCAAGTAGAGGTCACCAATCGAACTCTGCTTAATGGCATCAAAAGAAGGTTGAATGGCTTGAAGGGTCGGTGGCTTGAAGAGTTACTCAGCATTTTTTGGGCTTATCGAACTACCCCAAGAACAACAACGGGAGACTCACCGTTCAGATTATCCTTCAGGACCGATGCACTTATACCTGTAGAGATCGGTTCCCCTACACTTCGGGTCAGTCAGTATAAGGACCTGTACAACGAGGACGGCCTGCGCGTCAACTTGGATCTCTTGGAACAGGTTCGGGAGTCAGCACTGGTGCGTCTAGCGATTTATTAGAAGCGTACCGCCCGACACTACAATCAAAAAATCAAACAAAGAAGGTTCGAGGTTAGAGACTTGGTGCTTCGAGAATCAGAGGCATCAACCCCCCAGAACACCGGCAAGCTAATGCCTAACTGGGAGGGGCCTTACGAAGTAGTGGAGATGCCGAAGCCCGGGACTTACTGGCTTCGAGCGATGGATGGGTCTGAGGTAAAGAACACATGGCATGCTGGAAGACTTAGGAGATATTACTCGTAAAAGCTATGCTATTCTTTCCTATATTTGTGTAATCTATGCAACTTATCAATGAAATAAATGAGAATTTATCTTCGAGAAAATTTTTATACTTCATTTAAATTCATAAAGCTCTTACAAATTCGATCAGACAAGCCTCAGGCATAAAACCGATCAGAAAGTCAAAAATGACCTAACTGATTGACACAAATCCCAGGCATAACTGATCGAGAAAACTCGGTCAGAAAAGCTTCGGACATAAACTGATCAGAAAGTCAGAAACGACCCAATTGATCGGTAAAAGTTACAAGCATAACTAATCGAGAGAATACAAATAAGAAATTCCCGGTGTTGCATTCATATCTGAACGTTTTACAATTTCTGATCAGGTATGCTTCGGATACACACTTCGCTAGCATAACTGATCAAGCAAGTTACAAAACTAAGAAATGAAAAATTTACAAGTATTAAAACACTCTATCAAAGTGAACCATCAGCTTTGGCTTCGGATTCTTCATCAAAAGAGTCCAGGATGGCAGCATCTTGCCCAACAGCAATCAGCCTCTGCCGATCCTTCTCCCGATAAGCTTCAACACCCTCAGCGACCTGGGTCATGATCTTATCAGTAAGAGCAGGTGACTCTTCATATTCCTTAATGGCTTGCTGCTTGGTAATGGCACGCTCTTCCTGCAAAGTGTTGTTCTCCATAATCAACGACCTCAACTGGCCATGTAACCCGGAGAACTTGTCCTCAATTACGTGAAGGGCTGCCGTCAGATCCTTGTTCTCCTCGGTCAAAAGCTCCTTATCTTTAACAAGCTTCTTGGCATGACCATCGAGGCCGACGAACTCTTGCTGCAGTAAAGAGTATTGTTCCTTGAGTTCATCTGGCCGACGATCAGCCTTGGCTATTTTATTTTGAGCCTCTACCCGAAGCTCCTTTTCTCTCTCCAAGTCCAACCGAAGACGCCGAACCTCAGCCCCGAGTAGTTCCATATCGGTTAGGATCCGAGATTCATTTTTTGTAGCACGTGCTACGGGCATAACTGTTCGGGAAAGGATAGCGTTGGCCTACAAACATCGGAAGAACTACATGAATAACAAGACATAGATGACCGAAAAAGACGAGTACATTAGGATCTCGGATTTACCTGACATTGGGCCTTGATATAGGCCACAAAGAGTTCCTCAGAAGAAAATCCCTTGAACCGCTCGTCATCCCCTTGTAACTTGAAATGATCGAGCGTGTTGAAAGGAAAAATCTCAGAAGGGCTCCTTGGCCAAAATGTGGTCGGCGACCCACGCGAGGAACCAACTTCAGCAACAGGCCAGGAGGTTGGGGATGAATTGGGAAGAGAGTCGGCATCCACATGCTGAAGACCCGTCTTATCGGCCAAACGAGGCCTCTTGGCACGATGATCAAGAGGGACCTCTTCGGTTTCCTCCGAATCTTCACGGATGATAACTAGAGGAGGAGTTGGAGATGGCTTCAGAACCACCGACGAAGAGGGCTTGGTGGAGGCCCTAGTAGAAGGCTTCTTCTTACTCTGTTTGAGCAAAGCCATCTTCTCGGATCGGTTCATCTTCAGTACAGTCTTGGGTGGGTCAGCAGTAGTATTCGGGGTCCCGATGCAGAACCTGTGGAGAGTTCGGCAATGAGGATGGTTTCCTCCTCAGCCGTCTCGTCAGTAATAGGTAGACGGATCGGCTCGATTGTGATGGGAAGAGGGGCCAAGGACTCATCGGCTCCTTCAGGTTTAAAAATTGTCACTGCACAAAAAAGAACAAGTTAGAAAGCTGATTACGGAACCTAGACGACAGACATTGAAAGTATGCAGAGGTTTGGAGTAAGATACTTACACCCATGTGTGTGCAACCAGGTCTCGTCGGACAGAACCAACATACGACATTCGGTCTTACTCCACTTCTAATAAAATTCCTTGAAAGCATCAGCCCGCCCCTTCAGGAACGTCGATACCTTGACGATAGGGTCCTCGGGATGGGCCCAACGAGGAAGAAGTTGAAGGTCAGTCCCTCTCACAAAGATCCATTGAGGGTGCCATCCTTTGTTGCTTGTGGGGGGTTTGATGGGGATGGTTCGGTTGGCTTGTTTGTTTAATTGGCGAAGGCCGGGTTTCTTCGACCGACCAACGGTGAACAAAGAAAAAAAGAAATCAAGGCCAGAAGTAATCCCGATCTCTTGGCATAGGGCGATGAAAGAAATCAGGTGGATATACGAGTTCGGCACAAGCTGTGCGAACCCGATCCCGACAAAGCAGAGGAAAGATGAGATGAATTCGTGGAGGGTAAACCGAACCCCATACTTTAGGAGGTACAGAGGTACGGCAACCCACTCATCTTCGGGTCTCCAAAACATTTTTTCTTTGGGCTTGGGTACTCGAAGCTTATATTCGTTAGGGATGTTCAAGAGAGTTCGGATGTCGGATAGCTGGGAAGGAACGACAGTAGATGTGGTGTTGATGTGGGAAAACTCTATTTTGGAGTGATAGGCATTTCGGATTTTGTCTTCAAAACTGATCGGAGTAAGAAGAACTAAAGATGTGGTGGTATCAGGAGGTGGGGCCGGCAGGTCCACTGAAACTAGGTCAGTGGTGCCAATGGAAGGGGGAATGGTAATATCATCGACATTTTAGGCTGGTGCAGGGGTAGAATCAGTCATTGAAGCAAAAGTAAGCAGAAATGGGAAGTGATGAAGGTGTTTTGAGAGTGGAGAAACCTGAAATCAGCCAAGCTTGATGAAGTAAGGTGTTCACCGAAAATCGCCCTCGCTGGAAAATTTCAAGAGAGAAATTTGAATTTGAAAAATTTGGAAAAAGTAACAGAGATGGAGAAAGGGGAGTCTTTATAAGCTGAGCTGCACGAGACCCCAAGACGGCTATTTATGACTGGTGGGGGCCAGTCATATGGAAGCGTGTAACGTTTCGAGAAATAAAGATGGACCTTTTGGCTTCCCCATACAACTCATCATTTGTTGGCATGGTTTCACGAGCCTTGTCTTTTTAGAGTCTCTAATTATAAATAGATTATAACAAGAGACTGGGGGGAAATGTTCGGGAGCATTTTATCGACCCTCATATGGGCCAAAGGCCTGACACTGGAAGGGGCTTATGAGCCTATTGGGCCGAAGCCCGTGGAGAATCTGAAGATATTCGGGTTCGGCATCCGAGTCCTTTGGGTCGGAGCCTTACCTTAGGGTATGGTGTTCGGGGTCGGGCCCTCGAGTCCCTTGGGCTGAAGCTCAAACACGATGTTAAGATCGGTTGGGTTGGGCCTGTGTAGTGGGCCATCCTGCGTGTAGAGTCTGAAACCCTAACCGTATTTGAATAAGGTAGCTCCAAAGGTAGTGTTTGGATTGGATTCCACTTCCACCTTTTAAGGAGATTGTGTTGGACCTGAATTATGGTAGTTACCATAACTAGGAGTCCTAAACCGACTCGGAGAAGGATTCTAGGGTGATAAGAGTACTATAAATACAAGGCTTGATGACACTTAACAGGTAAGACATCTTTAAGTACTAAATACTAAAGCCTCCGTTGTTAAACCTTGTGAACGGCCTGTACTTATTCTCACACCGGAGCTATTCCTCGGCAGCCCAAGCCGTCAAGCTTCATGTGTGATCTGTTACTGTGCAGGTTCAAGCGCGTGGATTTTGTGATTGTACGCGCCGGCGAAACTTGGCGTTAACACCCACTTTTTGCTCCTTTTCTCATGGATTTGGCAATCCATTTTAGTGAGCAATGGGAGCTCACACACATATATCGGACAAAACAGACTTCGGCTTCAAGCTCATCAAATTTAATTTGCCGAAAGGTCAAAAGAGTGATCAGGGAAATTTTATTGGGTTATAGTAGATGGGATTGCCGCACTAACCTTATGTGGAATTTTTATAAAGCATAAAAGGAAAAATTACAATCTTATCCACAGCTTCAATATGTTTCACAAGTGGTAATAATTAGTCATCAATTATGATAATAGATGTCTGCATCAATTATCAGCCTATCACACGCTAAATCACTATATTTGCCAATTAGGTCCTAAGTTTAGTGTCCAATTAGTCCCAAGGGAATTGTCTGCCTATTCGACTTTATATTTAGTCTGAGCTATTTCTCTTTTTTGGGATATATTGGCTGGAGGCAGGATATATATACAAGCTGGTACGAGTTTTGATAGTTCAAAATGTTCACCCATGATAATTCGAGTAACAACAATCCACTTTGGACAATAGCGACTCACTTCGGATAATAGTAGTTTACTTTGAGTTATATTACATCGGCTTCATTATGTCTTCGGCTATCTATCTTCGATGATGATATAAGATTGGATTAATGTTTACCACAAGGGTCAGGAAAACTATTATGGTTTTATAAGATCAGATCAATGCCTCCCACATGAGAGTGGGGGCAAATCCTCACTTGATAGTAAGAGGTTATACTGGGTTCGATAGTTTTACCGACATAGCGGTCGGAGGGTATATATGGTGGACTTATTGATTACTCTCCTATTATAGATCCTTTATAACAGGAGAGTGGGGGCAATGTTGGGATGTAATTATTTGAGTTTGGCCAAAGTGTAGCCCAATTTATTTAATGGTCTGGATCTAATGTTTGCCCTTATACATTTATTTTGACAGCTTGCTTAAATAGTGGGAGAGCCCTTATTAAAGTAAGATTATGTTTCCTTATTTGGGATATATAAGGAGATCTTATTTGGGAATGGTACAATGGTTAAGTGCACTTCTTGAGCACTAGGAGGTCTTGGGAATCATCCCTAGCTACCACCAAAGGCAGGAATGTTAAATTTCTTCTAAACCTAGCAAAAAAAAAGGACTCTTACTCCTAATTGGATACGGGTGGACATGACATTTATAAACACTGGAATAAGTAAGCAAGGGTTTGAGGTGTTCTTACTCTTAATTGGATGTGTGTGGACATGACATTTATAAACACAAGAATAAGTAAGGGTTTGAGGGGACAACACAATGACATACAACAGAGAAAAGTGAGAAAATACGGAGTGTGCGAAGGAATAGAATAATAAACCATTTGTACTCTCTATATTATTTTTATAGTAGATTTCTTATCTCTCCCTGTGGTTTTTTCCCAATTAGATTTTCACATAAAATTCTTGTGTTCATATTTTATATCTCTGTATGTTTAACTGAATGTATTTCGTGAGTTTGACTTCACAACAAACACAATCCACTATTTCAATAATTATTAGCACTTTTTTAACCTGTTATTTTGATGATTTCATCATGCTTACAAAATTTAGCGTTAACAATAAATTATAATTCATTATGGGTGTTTCAACCTCTAGCCCCAATGCAGAAGTCATTTATACTCCTATATCTTTTAGAATTAATTAGAGACATATCTCTAAAATGAAAATTTAAAACTTCATATATATATATATATATATATATATATATATATATGTAATACTCAATTTACTTAAAATATAAATGATAACATGTTAAAAAAATTATTCACTTTCTAGTCTCTAATATTAGAAAACACAGGAGACCAAAGCTATATTTTAATGAGTTAAAATTTGATACATTAACAATGTATACACGAGCAGTGTTAAGCTCATAACATGCCATTAAAATAAAAATAATGATATCTAACATAAATATATTATATATACTAAATCACAGAACATGACACAATAAATTGACACCTGTCATTTTACAAAATTAACACATGTCCATCCTAATTAATGCTCCTAATTATCTTTTACACAAATGTCCATCTAACCTAACATACGAGACTGTAAATTCATGCCCCTAATTCCCTAAAATTCATGCCTCGAAGATGTTAAATTTTTAGTACTGGAGGCGGCGATGGTCGCGTTGCCGTTTCCATCGCTTCCTCCCCTTCGTGAGATTCAACACTTTCTCTGGCTTCCTCAAACACAAAAATCCATCCGTTTCACCAATCAACTTTCTCAAACCGTTATTCTCTCAGAAAACCTCGACGACGACGAACATCTTTGTTCGATAAACCCCCAATTTCTGCCCAAGAACTATGAAGGGAGATGCAACCTGTTAAAGAATTCAGGGAACGAAGATGGATTCCAACATTGGAAAAATTTGAGAAGCTAAAGGAATGCAGAAATAGGGTAATTACAGCCATTCCAAATTAAGAGGTAAGCCGTTGTGTTCACCGCTGTTGGATTTTTGTTTCCCATGAAGAGAATAATATGACGAATCTGCGAAGAATAATTGATAAGTTTCAAATCAATATCACAAACATATATAAAACGGTCGGGGGGAGAATGGTTTAGTTGTCGTAAATGTAAGACCCCAAATTATTAATAAATAAAATTTAAATTCCTCTATTTATTATTTTGAAATAGTAAGGGTTGATTTGATTAATGTGGTTAGTTATGGGTAAAATGCGCAAATATTTTAAATAAGCAAGTGGTCCTAAAATATTCATTGTTGTCGGGGAATATTTGTATGGTCGTGGAATATTCTTGTTGTCGGGGAATGTTCGTACGACGGCACAGCCTTGTGTGAGCCCCATAACGGAAAGCGATTGGATGAAGAAAATGACAAAAATAAGTTGTTTATAAATAACGGCGTAGTTGTTACCGTTAATACTGTTGGAATACACGGTGGTTAAAATACAGTAATACGCGTTGTTGCACACTAGCACACGGTATTGCACCAATTATTGATTCTTACGTAAGAAGGCACTACTCAATAATTGTTACAGTAATTATTGTTTAATATTGTATTTTATTGATTCAATAATTGCTGCATTGATATTTTATATTACTGTTATTTTAATAATTGTCACTACACAGTATTTTCTATTATCAGAACAATAATTCATATTATCTGAATAATATTATTAGATAACATTATTGGCAATGTCTAGAAAGTTATGTCTAAGGAGAGGTTTGGTCATCTAATTGCGCGCCAGTAAGGAGAGATCCTTATTGGAAAGCCCCCTCTTTCCTGGGCACAGCCTGGTTGCCAGTACTGTGATTCTGTAATATTATTTGTGTATAATTAATTATTGATTTATATGATGAGGAAAATATTAATGTGGATATAGATGGAGAAAATTTTTAATGTGACAATTGTTGAAAATTAATATTTTATCTTTTTCTAATAAAATAATTCATTTAAATATATTATTTTAATAATATATTGATGGTGATATTTTTACAATAAATGTGGGATATATGAGTATATGAGGAGGAAGAGTATTTTGTGGCATTAAATGATTAACACATGTTTTGTGTGTTGGTGGACACAATTCTTGACCGAAAATTTATTATTGACTGTAAAATCGCCCGTTTGTGGATTTCGGTCAATTTTTGTTTGGAATTTGGAAAAACTTTCTTCTGCAAAGTTGTAGAGAATTGAATTTCCTATAAAAACTCGCGAGATTCGAATTTTCTGATAAAAGGGCTATTTATTATGAATTATTGAAGTTCCAAAGTTCCGAAATAATTGATTTTTGGAAGTTTTAATTATTTTTATTAAGAAAAACGTTTTTGACATTTGAGTGGCACATGATAATGGTGTAAATCAGCTGATGTGGTGTGCTAAGGAAATTAAGAAAATTATATTATTAATTTATTAAATTTTCTGCTTTGATGTTCTAAGCATTTTCCTATAAATAGGGTGCTTAGGTTAGAATTAAAAATCACACCAGAAACACAAGTTTCTCTCTATTTCTCTCTCTATATCGAGCATATTCTTGCGAGTATTTGATACTTTGAGTGTTGCTATACGGTGCAAGTTTCCTTCAGCACTATATCTAGTATTCTAGTCAGAAGTACCGTCTTTCCGAGGTAAGGGACGTTATTTCTTCTTAAATGATATTATTTTCTTCAATATCATTATGCCGAAGTATTGATCTGAACTTTTTATCAAATTTGAAACTTTTCATGTCGGGGTTACTATTCATGAGTTACTATTCACGAGTTACTATTCACCGAAAAATGAAATTTTCTTCTTTTCGTCCAAAATATCTATTTTGGGTACTAGCTTTGATTGTATCCATGTTTTGATCATTCTTGAATTTTACTCCACTATGATTATTTATGAGGTATTTTTGGACATGGAATAGCTGAAATACGAATCCTTAATATTTATTCTTTTGTTTCACTGGATTCGTTTCCTTTAAAATATTTTTCATCATCCTCAGTCCTAAATGATGATGTTATTGAATATCTTTGGCCTGTAGTGCAAAGATTAATAATTTTTGATGAATATCTTTGGCCCGTAGTGCAAAGATGAACAGGTGTTGAGATGAACATGATCGACTGGTGATACAAATGAATATCTTTGGCCTGTAGTGCAAAGATGAATATTTGATTAAAGATGGTTATTGATTGTTGTTACAGGGATAAAATATTGATGATGGACTTTTAAATCTTAGAAGATAGTAGAACTCATTCTCTACTTGACTCTTCTAATGGTTTGCTGTTTTCGCTGCAGTTATTGATTTAAAACTTGTTGTCTATTGTATTCTATTAAATTTTTCCCTGTTGAAGACTAACGATAATTTGTTGTATATTATCTTAGTCATAATATTCTTTACTGGGCTAGTTGAGCTCACCCTTTTCCTTGTTCCATTTTCTTCTCAGGAGGCGAGAATGTAGCGAGTACTAGTCGGGGTGTTGAATGATGGTTCAAGACAGTTATTTTAGTAGTCCTCACTATTTTATAAAATAGTGTATCAATAAGTATAATGAGTTCTTAATTGAGTATGAATACTGTCTAGATGAAAATATTTGTATTTAACCTCACAGTATATGTGTTGTCGTATTTTGCACGACAATTGTAATAATAAAGTTGTAGTTATTTTCTATACCATGTATTTGGCGACTCAGAATGGGTTGGATGGATTGGACCTATTTTGGGGGCGTCACAGTTGGTATCAGAGCTTAGGGATATGATCTCTGGCGGAGATCGGGGAATAGAACTAGGAGAGGAGAGACGAGTAAATCCTTCGCTAGTGTGTCCTACCTAAGCTTATTTGTTGGTCGGTCATAATATAGGGATATTATGTGATTTGTTAATTTGTTAAATTAACCCTTATTTTATGGCAGTATTTGAGAATGTCGACTGAGAATGTTAACAGTGGAGTAAATGAGACTATTCAATGACAAGTACTTTCCTAAAAGTATTCGTCTTATGAAGGAGGTAGAGTTTATTAGACTGGAGCAGAATAACATGACGGTGTCCCAGTACAAGGCGAAATTTGCAGAGTTGTCCAGGTTTGCACCTCATTTGGTGGAGAATGAGGAACGTATGACGCGGATGTTTCTGAGAGGTTTGAAACCCGGCATACGTCAATATCTCATTTCTCATAAATTTTCTCTCTATTCAGATGTTGTCAACAGGGCTCAATTATTAGAGCGAGATAACGAGTGCGGTCAATCGAGGGACCACAACCAGGGTCATACCGGTGACAACAGTCATCAGAACAATGATAACCAGCGGAGAAAGAAAAATACGAACAAGAACGGCAACCACTCTGGTGGTAATCGTGGCCATGAATATAGAAGAAGCGAGTCGGGAGGAGATTTTAAAAAGAGGAGATTCAACAATGATAATACGAAGACGTCAGCACCAGCAGCAACTGGTTCCAAGGGAGGAGAGCGACCACTGGTCATATGCTATAAGTGCGGAAAAGAAGGACATATCAGCCCAAACTGTCCACAACAGTTTAAGGTATGTTATAACTGTGAAAAGGAAGGACATATCGCTCGAGATTGCACTGTAGCGAAACCAAGTCCAACGGGGGTGGTGACTCAAAAAGTTGTCCCAGAAAAGTCAAAGTCAACGGTTCCTGGAATAGCGTTTTTCGTGACTGGTCAGAATGCGAGGAACCCGAACGAAGTTAGCACGGGTTAGTTAATTATAAATTTTTACAAAGTCTATACCTTATTAGATACCGGTTCTACCCATTCATTTATCTCTCCTGCTTATACTCAACGTTTAAAATTGACTCTGGAGAAAATTAGACTTTGACTTATCTGTTGAAACTCCGTTAAGAGAAACTTTCGTTACATCCACTGTTTATAAATCTTGTTTGATCCAAGTTGGTACCATCACCTTACCTGTTGATCTTATCTCTTTAAAGATGCTTGCTTTTGATGTGATTTTAGGAATTGATTGGTTAACTACTCATCATGCCAAAATTGATTGCTTTCGTAAGGTTGTTAGTTTTCATATTCCTAAGCAACCTGTTATTCAAATTCAAGCAACCAAACCATTGAAGTCAAATTCTTTCATATCAAGCCGTAAAGTCATTCGTTTATTGAAAAACGGATGTCAAGCTTTTCTTAGCCTATGTTATGGACTTAAACAAAAATACGTCAGATTTGAATGATATTTCTATTGTTAGTAAATTCCTGACGTATTTCCTGAAGAATCTCTTGGCCTACGTGTGATATTGAATTTTGTATCATCTTTGAATCTGGTACAAAACTCACTTCTAAAATCTCATATCGAATGACTCCTATTGAACTTCAGGAGTTAAAAACCTAACTGTAGAAGTTTGTACCCGAGCCTTTATCTGGTGACTTCCTTTGTGGAATGCACCAAAGCCAGACTCTCCCTAGGGGATGCCATATTCGTGCGGTAGTAAACTGATAGGTGCCATTGTGACGTGCTATCCAAGATTGGGATATGAGTCACAGTTGAGAGTAGCCTAAGTCAGTAATCAAAATACGTAGCTTTCTAGGATTAGCTGGTTATTATCAGAGATTCGTGTAAGAATTTTCTCGAATTGCTACCCCGTTAACTCAGCTGACTCGAAAGGATATCAAATTCGTATGGACCAAGGAATGCGAGAAGAGCTTCCAAGAATTCAACATGCGACACCGACGTTGGCTCGAGCTGTTGAAAGATTACGACCACACTATTCAATACCATCCTGAAAAAAAAAAAAAGCGAACGTGGTAGCTGACGCGTTGAGTAGAAGATCATATGCAGGAACGAGTGCGATGATGTCAAGTATACGCGTAGAACCAACTTTAATCGATAAAGTTAAAGTTGCTCAAGCTACAGACCCGGAGCTGATGCGTATGAAGAAGAAAGTGCAAGAAGGTGCTATTCCAGAAGCAAAAATCGATGAAGAAGGAATACTTCGAGTCCACTCCAGACTTTGTGTCCTAGATCTCAAAGGGAGTTGGGATAAGTACCTACCATTGGTGGAATTCTCCTACAATAACAGTTATCAGGCAAGTATAGGTGTGGCTCCATTTGAAGCATTGTGTGGACGAAAGTGTCGCTCTCCAGTATGTTGGGATGAGGTGGGAGAAGCAACGTTGTTGGGATCAGAGTTGGTACGAATGACTACAGAGAAGATCCAAACGATTCGACAACGTATACAAACGACACAGGATTGACAAAAGAGTTATGTGGATCTTCATCGAAAGGACGTGGAATTTGATATTGGGGATCATGTATTGTTACGAGTTACTCCATGGAAGGGAGTTACAAGATTCGGGAAGAGAGAAAAGCTCAACCCACGATTTATTGGTCCATTTCAGATTCTTGACCGAGTAAGAAATGTGGCCTATAGACTCGCGTTACCTCCAATTATGTCTCGTGTTCATAATGTTTTTCATATATCTGTGCTTCGTAAATATGTGAAAGACCCAAACCACGTTATTGAGTTAGAACCAGACGAGATAGCCAAAGACTTAACGTACGAAGAGGTACCTGTTAAGATCTTGGATAGGAAGGAGCATGTCCTACGCACGAAGGTCATACCACAAGTTAAAGTTTTGTGGAGAAACCATGCTATTGAGGAAATGACCTGGGAGTTGGAAACGGAAATGAAAGCGAGGTATCCTCATCTTTTCGAAACACCAGGTATGTATGTCAATTTCGAGGACGAAATTTCATAAGGAGGGGAGGTTGTAAGACCCCAAATTATTAATAAATGAAATTTAAATTCCTCTATTTATTATTTTGAAATAGTAAGGGTTGATTTGATTAATGTGGTTAGTTATGGGTAAAATGCGCAAATATTTTAAATAAGCAAGCGGTCCTAAAATATTCATTGTTGTCGGGGAATATTTGTATGGTCGTGGAATATTCTTGTTGTCGGGGAATATTCGTACGACGGCACAGCCTTGTGTGAGCCCCATAACGGAAAGCGATTGGATGAAGAAAATGACAAAAATAAGTTGTTTATAAATAATGGCGTAGTTGTTACCGTTAATACTGTTGGAATACCCGGTGGTTAAAATACAGTAATACGCGTTGTTACACACTAGCACACGGTATTGCACCAATTATTGATTCTTACGTAAGAGGGCACTACTCAATAATTGTTACAGTAATTATTGTTTAATATTGTATTTTATTGATTCAATAATTGCTGCATTGATATTTTATATTACTGTTATTTTAATAATTGTCACTACACAGTATTTTCTATTATCAGAACAATAATTCATATTATCTGAATAATATTATTAGATAACATTATTGGCAATGTCTAGAAAGTTCTGTCTAAGGAGAGGTTTGGTCATCTAATTGCGCATCAGTAAGGAGAGATCCTTATTGGAAAGCCCCCTCTTTCTTGGGAACAGCCTGGTTGCCAGTACTGTGATTCTGTAATATTATTTGTGTATAATTAATTATTGATTTATATGATGAGGAAAATATTAATGTGGATATAGATGGAGAAAATTTTTAATGTGACAATTGTTGAAAATTAATATTTTATCTTTTTCTGATAAAATAATTTATTTAAATATATTATTTTAATAATATATTGATGGTGATATTTTTATAATGAATGTGGAATATATGAGTATATGAGGAGGAAGAGTATTTTTGTGGCATTAAATGATTAATACATGTTTTGTGTGTTGGTGGACACAATTCTTGACCGAAAATTTATTATTGACTGTAAAATTGTCCGTTTGTGGATTTCGGTCAATTTTTGTTTGGAATTTGGAAAAACTTTCTTCTGTAAAGTTGTAGAGAATTGAATTTCCTATAAAAACTCGCGAGATTCGAATTTTCTGATAAAAGGGCTATTTATTATGAATTATTGAAGTTCCGAAGTTCCGAAATAATTGATTTTTGGAAGTTTTAATTATTTTTATTAAGAAAAACGTTTTTGACATTTGAGTGGCACATGTTAATGGTGTAAATCAGCTGATGTGGTGTGCTAAGGAAATTAAGAAAATTATATTATTAATTTATTAAATTTTCTGCTTTGGTGTTCTAACATTTTCCTATAAATAGGGTGCTTAGGTTAGAATTAAAAATCACACCAGAAACACAAGTTTCTCTCTATTTCTCTCTCTATATCGAGCGTATTCTTGTGAGTATTTGATACTTTGAGTATTGCTATACGGTGCAAGTTTCCTTCAGCACTATATCTAGTATTCCAGTCAGAAGTACCGTCTTTTCGAGGTAAGGGATGTTATTTCTTCTTAAATGATATTATTTTCTTCAATATCATTATGCCGAAGTATTGATCTGAAATTTTTATCAAATTTGGAACTTTTCATGTCGGGGTTACTATTCATGAGTTACTATTCACGAGTTACTATTCACGAGTTACTATTCACCGAAAAATAAAATTTTCTTCTTTTCGTCCAAAATATCTATTTTGGGTACTAGCTTTGATTGTATCCATATTTTGATCATTCTTGAATTTTACTCCACTATGATTATTTATGAGGTATTTTTGGACATGGAATAGCTGAAATACGAATCCTTAATATTTATTCTTTTGTTTCACTGGATTCGTTTCCTTTAAAATATTTTTCATCATCCTCAGTCCTAAATGATGATGTTACTGAATATCTTTGGCCTGTAGTGCAAAGGTTAATAATTTCTGATGAATATCTTTGGCCCGTAGTGCAAAGATGAACAGGTGTTGAGATGAACATGATCGACTGGTGATACAAATGAATATCTTTGGCCTGTAGTGCAAAGATGAATATTTGATTAAAGATGGTTATTGATTGTTGTTACAGGGATAAAATATTGATGATGGACTTTTAAATCTTAGAAGATAGTAGAACTCATTCTCTACTTGACTCTTCTAATGGTTTGCTGTTTTCGCTGCAGTTATTGATTTAAAACTTGTTGTCTATTGTATTCTATTAAATTTTTCCTTGTTGAAGACTAACGATAATTTGTTGTATATTATCTTAGTCATAATATTCTTTACTGGGCTAGTTGAGCTCACCCTTTTCCTTGTTCCATTTTCTTCTCAGGAGGCGAGAATGTAGCGAGTACTAGTCGGGGTGTTGAATGATGGTTCAAGACAGTTATTTTAGTAGTCCTCACTATTTTATAAAATAGTGTATCAATAAGTATAATGAGTTCTTAATTGAGTATGAATACTGTCTAGATGAAAATATTTGTATTTAAACTCACAGTATATGTGTTGTCGTATTTTGCACGACAATTGTAATAATAAAGTTGTAGTTATTTTCTATACCATGTATTTGGCGACTCAGAATGGGTTGGATGGATTGGACCTATTTTGGGGGCGTCACAGTTGGTATCAGAGCTTAGGGATATGATCTCTGGCGGAGATCGGGGAATAGAACTAGGAGAGGAGAGACGAGTAAATCCTTCGCTAGTGTGTCCTACCTAAGCTTATTTGTTGGTCGGTCATAATATAGGGATATTATGTGATTTGTTAATTTGTTAAATTAACCCTTATTTTATGGCAGTATTTGAGAATGTCGACTGAGAATGTTAACAGTGGAGTAAATGAGACTATTCAATGACAAGTACTTTCCTAAAAGTATTCGTCTTATGAAGGAGGTAGAGTTTATTAGACTGGAGCAGAATAACATGACGGTGTCCCAGTACAAGGTGAAATTTGCAGAGTTGTCCAGGTTTGCACCTCATTTGGTGGAGAATGAGGAACGTATGACGCGGATGTTTCTGAGAGGTTTGAAAACCGGCATACGTCAATATCTCATTTCTCATAAATTTTCTCTCTATTCAGATGTTGTCAACAGGGCTCAATTATTAGAGCGAGATAACGAGTACGGTCAATCGAGGGACCACAACCAGGGTCATACCGGTGACAACAGTCATCAGAACAATGATAACCAGCGGAGAAAGAAGAATACGAACAAGAACGGCAACCACTCTGGTGGTAATCGTGGCCATGAATATAGAAGAAGCGAGTCGGGAGGAGATTTTAAAAAGAGGAGATTCAACAATGATAATACGAAGACGTCAGCACCAGCAGCAACTGGTTCCAAGGGAGGAGAGCGACCACTGGTCATATGCTATAAGTGCGGAAAAGAAGGACATATCAGCCCAAACTGTCCACAACAGTTTAAGGTATGTTATAACTGTGAAAAGGAAGGACATATCGCTCGAGATTGCACTGTAGCGAAACTAAGTCCAACGGGGGTGGTGACTCAAAAAGTTGTCCCAGAAAAGTCAAAGTCAACGGTTCCTGGAATAGCGTTTTTCGTGACTGGTCAGAATGCGAGGAACCCGAACGAAGTTAGCACGGGTTAGTTAATTATAAATTTTTACAAAGTCTATACCTTATTAGATACCGGTTCTACCCATTCATTTATCTCTCCTGCTTATACTCAACGTTTAAAATTGACTCTGGAGAAAATTAGACTTTGACTTATCTGTTGAAACTCCGTTAGGAGAAACTTTCGTTACATCCACTGTTTATAAATCTTGTTTGATCCAAGTTGGTACCATCACCTTACCTGTTGATCTTATCTCTTTAAAGATGCTTGCTTTTGATGTGATTTTAGGAATTGATTGGTTAACTACTCATCATGCCAAAATTGATTGCTTTCGTAAGGTTGTTAGTTTTCATATTCCTAAGCAACCTGTTATTCAAATTCAAGCAACCAAACCATTGAAGTCAAATTCTTTCATATCAAGCCGTAAAGTCATTCGTTTATTGAAAAACGGATGTCAAGCTTTTCTTAGCCTATGTTATGGACTTAAACAAAAATACGTCAGATTTGAATGATATTTCTATTGTTAGTAAATTCCTGACGTATTTCCTGAAGAATCTCTTGGCCTACGTGTGATATTGAATTTTGTATCATCTTTGAATCTGGTACAAAACTCACTTCTAAAATCTCATATCGAATGACTCCTATTGAACTTCAGGAGTTAAAAACCTAACTGTAGAAGTTTGTACCCGAGCCTTTATCTGGTGACTTCCTTTGTGGAATGCACCAAAGCCAGACTCTCCCTAGGGGATGCCATATTCGTGCGGTAGTAAACTGATAGGTGCCATTGTGACGTGCTATCCAAGATTGGGATATGAGTCACAGTTGAGAGTAGCCTAAGTCAGTAATCAAAATACGTAGCTTTCTAGGATTAGCTGGTTATTATCAGAGATTCGTGTAAGAATTTTCTCGAATTGCTACCCCGTTAACTCAGCTGACTCGAAAGGATATCAAATTCGTATGGACCAAGGAATGCGAGAAGAGCTTCCAAGAATTCAACATGCGACACCGACGTTGGCTCGAGCTATTAAAAGATTACGACCACACTATTCAATACCATCCTGAAAAAAAAAGCGAACGTGGTAGCTGACGCGTTGAGTAGAAGATCATATGCAGGAACGAGTGCGATGATGTCAAGTATACACGTAGAACCAACTTTAATCGATAAAGTTAAAGTTGCTCAAGCTACAGACCCGGAGCTGATGCGTATGAAGAAGAAAGTGCAAGAAGGTGCTATTCCAGAAGCAAAAATCGATGAAGAAGGAATACTTCGAGTCCACTCCAGACTTTGTGTCCTAGATCTCAAAGGGAGTTGGGATAAGTACCTACCATTGGTGGAATTCTCCTACAATAACAGTTATCAGGCAAGTATAGGTGTGGCTCCATTTGAAGCATTGTGTGGACGAAAGTGTCGCTCTCCAGTATGTTGGGATGAGGTGGGAGAAGCAACGTTGTTGGGATCAGAGTTGGTACAAATGACTACAGAGAAGATCCAAACGATTCGACAACGTATACAAACGACACAGGATTGACAAAAGAGTTATGTGGATCTTCATCGAAAGGACGTGGAATTTGATATTGGGGATCATGTATTGTTACGAGTTACTCCATGGAAGGGAGTTACAAGATTCGGGAAGAGAGAAAAGCTCAATCCACGATTTATTGGTCCATTTCAGATTCTTAACCGAGTAAGAAATGTGGCCTATAGACTCGCGTTACCTCCAAGTATGTCTCGTGTTCATAATGTTTTTCATATATCTGTGCTTCGTAAATATGTGAAAGACCCAAACCACGTTATTGAGTTAGAACCAGACGAGATAGCCGAAGACTTAACGTACGAAGAGGTACCTGTTAAGATCTTGGATAGGAAGGAGCATGTCATACGCACGAAGGTCATACCACAAGTTAAAGTTTTGTGGAGAAACCATGCTATTGAGGAAATGACCTGGGAGTTAGAAACGGAAATGAAAGCGAGGTATCCTCATCTTTTCGAAACACCAGGTACGTATGTCAATTTCGAGGACGAAATTTCATAAGGAGGGGAGGTTGTAAGACCCCAAATTATTAATAAATGAAATTTAAATTCCTCTATTTATTATTTTGAAATAGTAAGGGTTGATTTGATTAATGTGGTTAGTTATGGGTAAAATGCGCAAATATTTTAAATAAGCAAGTGGTCCTAAAATATTCATTGTTGTCGGGGAATTTTTGTATGGTCGTGGAATATTCTTGTTGTCGGGAAATATTCGTACGACGGCACAGCCTTGTGTGAGCCCCATAACGGAAAGCGATTGGATGAAGAAAACGACAAAAATAAGTTGTTTATAAATAACGGCGTAGTTGTTACCGTTAATACTGTTGGAATACCCGGTGGTTAAAATACAGTAATATGCGTTGTTGCACACTAGCACACGGTATTGCACCAATTATTGATTCTTACGTAAGAGGGCACTACTCAATAATTGTTACAGTAATTATTGTTTAATATTGTATTTTATTGATTCAATAATTGCTGCGTTGATATTTTATATTACTGTTATTTTAATAATTGTCACTACACAGTATTTTCTATTATCAGAACAATAATTCATATTATCTGAATAATATTATTAGATAACATTATTGGCAATGTCTAGAAAGTTCTGTCTAAGGAGAGGTTTGGTCATCTAATTGCGCGTCAGTAAGGAGAGATCCTTATTGGAAAGCCCCCTCTTTCCTGGGAACAGCCTGGTTGCCAGTACTGTGATTCTGTAATATTATTTGTGTATAATTAATTATTGATTTATATGATGAGGAAAATATTAATGTGGATATAGATGGAGAAAATTTTTAATGTGACAATTGTTGAAAATTAATATTTTATCTTTTTCTGATAAAATAATTCATTTAAATATATTATGTTAATAATATATTGATGGTGATATTTTTACAATGAATGTGGGATATATGAGTATATGAGGAGGAAGAGTATTTTGTGACATTAAATGATTAACACATGTTTTGTGTGTTGGTGGACATAATTCTTGACCGAAAATTTATTATTGACTGTAAAATCGCCCGTTTGTGGATTTCGGTCAATTTTTGTTTGGAATTTGGAAAAACTTTCTTCTGCAAAGTTGTAGAGAATTGAATTTCCTATAAAAACTCGCGAGATTCGAATTTTCTGATAAAAGGGCTATTTATTATGAATTATTGAAGTTCCGAAGTTCCGAAATAATTGATTTTTGGAAGTTTTAATTATTTTTATTAAGAAAAACGTTTTTGACATTTGAGTGGCACATGTTAATGGTGTAAATCAGCTGATGTGGTGTGCTAAGGAAATTAAGAAAATTATATTATTAATTTATTAAATTTTCTACTTTGGTGTTCTAAGCATTTTCCTATAAATAGGGTGCTTAGGTTAGAATTGAAAATCACACCAGAAACACAAGTTTCTCTCTATTTCTCTCTCTATATCGAGCGTATTCTTGTGAGTATTTGATACTTTGAGTATTGATATACGGTGCAAGTTTCCTTCAGCACTATATCTAGTATTCCAGTCAGAAGTACCGTTTTTCCGAGGTAAGGGATGTTATTTCTTCTTAAATGATATTATTTTCTTCAATATCATTATGCCGAAGTATTGATCTGAACTTTTTATCAAATTTGGAACTTTTCATGTCGGGATTACTATTCACGAGTTACTATTCACGAGTTACTATTCACCAAAAAATGAAATTTTCTTCTTTTCGTCCAAAATATCTATTTTGGGTACTAGCTTTGATTGTATCCATATTTTGATCATTCTTGAATTTTACTCCACTATGATTATTTATGAGGTATTTTTGGACATGAAATAGCTGAAATACGAATCCTTAATATTTATTCTTTTGTTTCACTGGATTCGTTTCCTTTAAAATATTTTTCATCATCCTCAGTCCTAAATGATGATGTTACTGAATATCTTTGGCCTGTAGTGCAAAGATTAATGATTTCTGATGAATATCTTTGGCCCGTAGTGCAAAGATGAACAGGTGTTGAGATGAACATGATCGACTGGTGATACAAATGAATATCTTTGGCCTGTAGTGCAAAGATGAATATTTGATTAAAGATGGTTATTGATTGTTGTTACAGGGATAAAATATTGATGATGGACTTTTAAATCTTAGAAGATAGTAGAACTCATTCTCTACTTGACTCTTCTAATGGTTTGCTGTTACCGCTGCAGTTATTGATTTAAAACTTGTTGTCTATTGTATTCTATTAAATTTTTCCCTGTTGAAGACTAACGATAATTTGTTGTATATTATCTTAGTCATAATATTCTTTACTGGGCTAGTTGAGCTCACCCTTTTCCTTGTTGTTCTATTTTCTTCTCAGGAGGCGAGAATGTAGCGAGTACTAGTCGGGGTGTGGAATGATGGTTCAAGACAGTTGTTTTAGTAGTCCTCACTATTTTGTAAAATAGTGTATCAATAAGTATAATGAGTTCTTAATTGAGTATGAATACTGTCTAGATGAAAATATTTGTATTTAAACTCACAGTATATGTGTTGTCGTATTTTGCACGACAATTGTAATAATAAAGTTGTAGTTATTTTCTGTTCCATGTATTTGGTGACTCGGAATGGGTTGGATGGATTGGACCTATTTTGGGGGCGTCACAGTAAATGCCGACGAGGCAGATAATATCAAAATGGAACAATCTAAAGATGAAATTGGTAAATACTTTGTAAAGGTAGAGAAGCTAGAAACAGAAATGGAGACGTATCAACGGTATGTGTGGATTACTGTAAGAGGGATTCCATTGTTTCTATGGTCAAAAAATATGATGGTTGGTATAGCAAGGGAACAATTATTCGCAACGGAAGCTGAAACAGTGTATGCTAAGAGAATAGATGAATGATATTGATGACAACATCACGTTAAAAGTATGGTGAACAAGAATTTTGTGTCAAGATTAAAGAGATGAAGGAGGACAAGATTGGCCTTAGCAGTTGTGGACGGTGTACATCGGATGAGAAGGAAAAGTCACCAGAATGTGAAAACTCCACAAGGTTTGTAATTGAGCAGATAAAATGTAATGAACAATTACATGTGGCTGAAGAGGATAGGTCTCCAATGGGGGCTGAGTTGGAAAATGACATTCAAAGTATTGAGAATACTATAAATTCAAATGGAAATTCAATTGACCTTGCGGGGCAGAGTTCGGATATAACGAGGAGGTGACCAGTGGGAAGTTGGAATAAAAAATTAATGATTATGGAGAAGGTAATACTCACGTTACTCTCTCAGAAAACCTAAAAAGTGCATTTTGCTCCCAAACTTAAAGATTATCTAGGTCTAGGAATCTATTTATCATGTCTTTTCAACTAATATTTTCACATTATATCTAACCTAAACTAACTTTATAAATAGAAGAACAACTCTTCAAAAATATTTAGACATTCCAATTTTAAATGCAGCATATATAATAATGTAGCTCAGTTGAATCAAGATATTTACCATGTGGTAAGGTTACATAAAGATGCCTCTTATAATGTTTATTGCAGAACATGTGGAAAAGAGTACCATCTGCAAACTTTAACTTGATGAATCAAAGGTCAAACAGTTCAAGGATGTTATGTTCTCTATATTTTATGATTGCCGCCATGTCAATATTATGCATTCATTTAAATTTTGCTAAGATTTCAGGCTACATTTAGAAAGGCTTATTATATTGAGAGTCCTACTTGACAATACCATGCACTTATTTAAATTTACGCTCAAACATCAGGTTACGTTTATTTAATGAGAATCTTACTATGTTATATTGCAGTATTGTAGTATTGCAGTATGATTGTAGTTTGAGAACAAAGTAAGGTCAAACTGTTTAAGAATGCTATTGAGAATAAATTTTGGTTTGAATTTTTCAAGGGTTGGTTATGTTCTATCATATTTTTGTACGACCGACAACATGACATTATGCACACATTTATAGTGCTAAAATTTCAGGCTACATTTGTAAGGAGAATAGAGATTTAACATATTTCTTATGAGAAACCTACTATATATTTTGTTATGAGCACAAAGTAAGGCATGCTCTATGAAAATAATAAGGAAGATTGTTGTAGGGGAGCTAAAAATAGTATTAACTATCAATAGAATCTGATGTTTCAACTGAAAACATGTCTAGACGAAGAAACCTTCTTCCATTTCCATATTCTGTTGTAAATATAGGTGAGATTTTAAGTGTTAAAGTTGAGGATTTGATTCTGTATTGTTAGCTCCCAATAGTTTCAGTGATGTCTAACAAGCATGCATTTGTATGAGTCATTATTTTACTCATTCACTTTATCATATCGGAGTTGCTGAAAATATTGTAAAGCCCTTGCCTTGATTTCCAACTTTCTGCAAGCTTTTCTGTAGCTTTTCTTTTGGAGTTGTTGTAAGACCCCAACTTATTATAAATGAAATTAAATTTCTCTATTTATTATTTTGAAATAGTAAGGGTTGAATTGATTAATGTGATTAGTTATGGGTAAAATACGCAAATATTTCAAATAAGCAAGTGGTTATAAAATATTCATTATTGTAGGGAAATATTCGTTAGGTCGTGGAATATTCTTACTGTCGAGAAATATTCGTACGACGGCGTAGCCTTGTGTGGGCCCCATAACGAAAAGCAATTGGATGAAGAAAATGACAAGTATAAGTTGTTTATAAATAACGGCGTAGTTGTTACCGTTAATACTGTTGGAATACTCGGTGGTTAAAACACAGTAATACGCGTTGTTGCACAGTAGCACACGGCATTGCACCAATTATTAATTCTTATGTAAGAAGACACTACTCAATAATTGTTACAGTAATTACTGTTCAATATTATATTTTATTGATTCAATAATTGCTATGTTGATATTTTATATTATTGTTGTTTCAATAATTGTCACTGCACAGTATTTTCTATTATCATATCAATAATTCATATTATTTGAATAATATTATTAGATAGCATTATTAGCAATGTCTAGAAAGTTCTATCTAAGGAGAGGTTTGGTCACCTAATTGCGCGCCAGTAAGGAGAAATTCTTATTGGAAAGCCCTCTCTTTCCTAGGAACGACTTGGTTGTCAGTATTGTGATTCTATAATATTATTTGTGAATAATTAATTATTGATTTATATATGATAAGGAAAATATTCATTTTATGTGGATATAGATGGAGAAAATTTTTAATGTGACAATTATTAAAAATTGATATTTTATCTTTTCTGATAAAATAATTCATTTAAATATATTATTATATTATAATAATATAATAATGATGATATTTTTACAATGAATATGGGATAAATGAGGAGGAAGAGTATTTTTGTTACGTACTAAAAATATTTAAAACATGTTTTTCATGTTTGTGGACCCCATTTCTTGACTGAAATTTGATTATAGCCTGTAAAATCGTCCGTATGTGGATTTCGGTCAATTTCTGTTTGCAATTTGAAAAAACTTAAACTTACAAAGTTGTAGAGAATTGAATTTTCTATAGAAGAACATAAGATCCGAATTTTTCTGATAAAAGGGCTATTTATTATGAATTATTAAAGTTCTAGAATAATTGATTTTTGGAGTTTTAAATAATTTTAATAACAAAAATGTTTTTGGTGAGGTGAGCCACTTGGTGGCTGATGTTTTGGGCAAAAGAAGGGTGCGTAGGAAATTTTAAAAAATATATTAATATTTTATTAAATTTTCTGCTTTGGTGTTCTAAGCAATTTCCTATAAATAGGGTGCTTAGGTTAGAATTGAAAATCACACCAGAAACTAAAATTTTCTCTCTCTATATTCTTGTGAGTATGTTGATACTTTGAGTGTTGCTATACGGTGCAAATTCCTTCAGTACTATATTCAATATTTCAGTCAGATGTATTGTCTATTTCGAGGTAAGGGATGCTATTTTTTCTTATAAATGATATTATCTCTTTCAATATCATTATGTCGGAATATTTGTAAGATTTTTCTTGTGAAATTCTTGTCTTTTAGTGTCGGGATTACTATTCACGTATACGGCACTATTCACGTGTAAAACACTATTCACGAATACGGCACTATTCACCGAAAAATTAAATTTTTATTTTTTGTCCAAGATATTTATTATGGGTACTAGCTTTGATTGTATTCATGATTTGATCTTCATTCTTGAATTTTACTCCATTTAGGTTATTTATGAAGTATTTTTGAACATGGATAAACTGAAATACGAATCCTTAATATTTATTCTTTTGTTTCACTGGATTCGTTTTCTTTAAAATATTTTTTCATCATCCTCAATCCTAAATGATGACATTATTGAATATCTTTAGCCTGTAGTGCAAAGATAAATGATTTTCTGATGAATATCTTTGGCCGTAGTTCAAAGATGTACAGGTGTTTAGATAAACATGATCAACTGATGAATATCTTTAGTCTGTAGTGCAAAGATGAATATTTGATTCCAGATATATATTGATTAATGTTACAGGGATAAAATATTGATGATGAACTTTTAAATTCTTAAATAGAAGATAGTAGATTTTATTCTCTACTTAACTCTTCTAATGAATTATTATTTTCGCTGCGAATATTGATTTAAAACTTGTTGTCTATTATATTCTATTAAATTTTTCCCTGTTGAGGACTAACGATAATTTGTTCTATATTATCTTAGTCATAATGTTCTTTACTGGGCTAGTTAAGCTCACCCTTTTCTTTTTTGTTCCATTTTTCTTCTCAGGAGGCGAAAATGTAGCGAGTACTAGTCGGAGTGTGGAATGATGGTTCTAGAAGTTATTTTAGTAGTCCTCACTATTTTGTAAAATAGTGTATCAATAATTGTAATGAGGACTTATTTGAGTGTGGATATTGTCTAGATGACAATATTTGTATTTAAACTCACAGTTTAAGTGTTGTCGTATCTTGCCCGACAATTGTATTAATAAATTTGTAGTCTATACCATGTATTTGGCGACTCAGAATAAGTGTTGTATACCTATTTTGGGGGCGTCACAGTTGGTATCAGAGCTTAAGAATATGGTCTCTGGCAGAGATCGGGGAATAGAACTATGAGGGGAGAGATAAGTAAATCTTTCGCTAGTATATCCTACCTAAACTTATTTGTTGGTTAGTCAAAGTTTAGGGTTATTATGTTGCATGTCAATTTCTTTAATTAACCCTTGTTTTGTGGCAGTATTTAAGAATGGGCAGCTGAGAACGTTAATAATGGAGTAAATGAGACCGTGGCCAATGAGGTGAACGTATAACAGGATGGTAATGTTCCTCCTGTAAACAACACTGAGCAGACGATGAATGATGAGATGTTTAGAAGTTTTTGTAGTTCATACAAAACCAGACGAAGGAGACTCCTGTTCAAAATACAGGTAGAAACAATGGCAACGCACAGCTGGTCACAGCCAAGCAGTTCAAAGAGTTGGGACCACCAGAATTCTGGGGAAAGTCGGATCCGATTAAGGCAGAAACGTGGGTCAAGCAAATTACTAAGATATTCGATGTCTTGGGATGCACGGAGGAACAAAAGGTTCCATTCGCCACCTTTATGTTCCGTAATGAGGCAGATTACTGGTGGGAATCTGTGAAGCGTACCTATCCAGCCGTACTCAGCATGTCTTGGGAGACATTTCAGAAACTGTTCAACGACAAGTACTTTCCTAAAAGTATTCGTCATATGAAGGAGGTGGATTTTATTAGACTGGAACAGAATAACATGACGGTGTCCCAGTACGAGGTGAAGTTCGCTGAGTTATCCAGGTTTGCACCTCATTTGGTGAAAAATGAGAAACATATGACGCGGATGTTTCTGAGAGGTTTGAAACCCGACATACGTCAGTATCTCATTTCTCATAAATTTTCTCTATATTCAGATGTTGTCAACAGGGCTCAATTATTAGAGCGAGATAACGAGTACGTTCAACAGAGGGACCACAACCAGGGTTATACCGGCGACAGCAGTCATCGGAGCAACGATAACCAATGGGGAAAGAAAAATTTAGACAAAAACGGTAACCACTTTGGTGGTAATCGTGGCCATGAAAATAGAAGAGGCGAGTCAAGTGGAAATTTTAAAAAGAGGAGATTCAACAATGACAATGAGAAGATTTCAGCACCAGTATCAACTATTTCTAAGGGAGGAGAACGACCACCGGTCGTATGCTATAAATGTGAAAAAGAGGGACGCATCAGCCCAAACTGTCCACAACATTTCAAGATATGTTATAATTGTGGAAATGAATGACATATCGCTAGAGATTGTACTATAGTGAAACCAAGTCCAGCGGGGATGGTGACTCAAAAGGCTGTCCCAGAAAAGTCAAAGTCAGCGGTTCCTGGAAGAGCGTTTGTCGTGACTGGTCAAAATGCGAGGAACCCAAACGAGGTGATCACGGGTAAGCTAATAATAAATTTTTACGAAGTTTATACCTTACTAGATACCGGTGCTACCCATTCATTTATCTATCCTGCTTGTGCTCAACATTTAAACTTGACTCCGGAGAAATTAGACTTTAACTTATCTGTGGAGACTCCATTAGGAGAAACTTTCATTACATCCACTATTTATAAATCTTGTTTGATCCAAGTTGGCACCATCACATTACCTGTTGACCTTATCTCTTTAAAGATACTTGCATTTGATGTGATTTTAGGGATTGATTGGTTAACTACTCATAATGCCAAAATTGATTGTTTTCGTAAGGTTGTTAGTTTTCATATTCCAAACCAACCTGTTATGCGAATTCAAGCAACTAAACCACTAAAATCAATCACTATCATATCAAGCCATAAAGCCATTCGTTTATTAAAAAATGGATGTCGAGCTTTCTTTGCCCATGTTATGGACTTGAACAAAAACACATCAGATTTGAATAAAATTTCTATTGTTAGTGAATTTCCTGACGTATTTCCTGAAGAACTTTCCGGTCTACCTCCAGAACGTGAAGTTGATTTCTTTATTGACCTTGAACCTGGTACAAAGCCCATTTCTAAAACCCCATATCGAATGGCTCCTATTGAACTTCAGGAGTTAAAGGTCCAACTACAGGAGTTGTTGGACATCGCTTTCATTCGTCCTAGTACATCTCCTTGGGGTGCTCATGTTTTATTTGTAAAGAAGAAAGACGGGAGTATGCGACTTTGTATTGCCTATCAAGAATTGAACCATGTCACCATTAAGAATAGGTATCCACTACCTCGCATTGATGACCTGTTTGATCAGTTGTAAGGAGCACAATTCTTTTCAAAGATCGATCTTCGTTCTGGATATCATCAGCTAAAGATTAGAACTGAGGATATTCCAAAGACTGCCTTCAAAACTCGGTACGGGCATTATAAATTTTTAGTCATGTCTTTCGGATTGACTAATGCTCCTGCAGCTTTCATGGATATGATGAACCGAGTATTCAAGGAATATTTGGATCAGTTCGTTGTTGTCTTTATTGATGACATCCTCATATATTCCAAAAGCCGTGAAGATCATGAGCACCATTTGAAGCTGGTACTCCAAAGGCTTCGTGAAAACAAGCTATATACCAAGTTGAAGAAATGCTAGTTCTGGCTTGAGGAAGTAGCATTCATTGGGCACGTGGTGTCAAAACATGGAGTATCTGTTGACCTGACGAAGATTGAAGCAATACAAAGTTGGGAGCAACCAAAGTCGGTGATCGAAGTACGTAGCTTTCTAGGCTTAGCTGGTTATTATCGGAGATTCGTGGAAGGATTTTCTCGAATCACTACTCCGTTAACTCAGCTGACTCATAAAAATACAAAATTCGTATGGAGTGAGGAATGCGAGAAGAGTTTCCAAGATCTCAAGAGGAGACTCATTTTGGCACTTGTTCTGACAATACCATCTGGTTCGGATGGATTTATTATCTACAGCGATGCTTCAGGCAAAGGGTTAGGATGTGTTCTCATGCAACATGGGAAGGTCATAGCTTATGCCTCGCGACAACTCAAAGAATATGAGAGAAATTTCCCTACTCACAATTTAGAGTTGACAGCAGTCGTTTTCGCGTTGAAGATCTGGAGACACTACCTGTATGGGGAGAAAGTGGAAATATATTCAGACCATAAAAGTCTCAAATATTTCTTCACCCAAAAGGAACTCAACATGCGGCAACGACGTTGGCTCGAGCTGTTAAAAGACTGCGACCATACCATTCAATACCATCCTAGAAAAGCGAACGTGGTAGCTGACGCATTAAGTAGAAGATCATATGCGGAAACGAGTGTGATGTTGTCAACACAAAGCCCCATTTTGTGTGATTTATAAAAGATGAAGATAGAATTCAAGACTCTGGGAACCCATGCGATGATGTCAAGTATACGCATAGAACCGACTTTAATCGAAAAAGTTAAAGTTGCTCAAGCTACAGACCCGGAGCTGATGCGCATGAAGAAGAAAGTAAAAGAAGGTGTTATTCCAGAAGCAAGAATCGATGAAGAAGGAATACTACGAGTCCATTCCAGACTTTGTGTTCCTAATGACTCTGATTTGAAATACAAGATCATGATGGAGGCACACAATACGCCGTTTGCAATCCATCTTGGAAGTACCAAAATGTATCGTGATCTTCGACATACATTTTGGCAGAACAATATGAAGAGAGAGATCGCAAAATTTTTCTCGCGGTGTTTGACTTGTTAAAGGGTAAAGGCGGAGCATCAAGTGCCGAAAGGTCCTTTGCAACCACTTGAGATTCCGAAATGGAAGTGGGAACACATTACCATGGATTTCGTTACGGCTCTTCCCACGGTTTCTCAAGGCATAGATGCGATTTGGGTTATTGTTGATAGATTAACTAAGTCTGCTCATTTCTTGCCGATACGGGAGACTTATTCCCTTGAACGTCTTGCTCGTATGTACGTAAATGAGATTGTGAGATTGCATGGCATGCCAGTATCCATAGTTTTGGATCGTGACCTAAGATTCACTTCACGATTTTGGGTTAGCCTGCAAAAAGCTATGAGCACGGATTTAAGATTCAATTCAGCATACCATCCTCAAACGGACGGACAATCAGAGAGGACTATTCAAACTCTTGAAGATCTATTAAGACTCTATGTCCTAGACTTCAAAGGGAGTTGGGATAAGTATTTACCATTGGTGGAATTCTCTTACAACAATAATTATTAGGCAAGTATAGGTGTGGCTCCATTCGAAGCATTATATGGACGAAAGTGTCGCTCTCTAATATGTTGGGATGAGGTGGGTGAGGCAACATTGTTGGGACCAGAGTTGGTACGTATGACTACGAAAAAGATCCAAATGATTCGACAACGTATACAAACGGCACAAGATCGACAAAAGAGTTATGCGGATCTTCATCGAAAGGACGTGGAATTTAGTATTGGGGATCATGTATTGTTGCGAGTTGCTCAATGTAAGGGAGTTACAAGATTTGGGAAGAGAGGAAAGCTCAATCCACGATTTATTGGTCCATTTCAGATTCTTGACCGAGTAGGAAATGTGGCTTATAGACTCGCGTTACCTCCAAGTATGTCTCGTGTTCATAATATTTTTCACATATCTGTGCTTCGTAAATATGTGAAAGACCTGAACCACATTATTGAGTTAGAACCGGATGAAATAGCCGAAGACTTAACGTATGAGAAGGCACCTGTCAAGATCTTAGATAGAAAGGAACATGTCCTACGCACAAAGGTCATACCACAAGTCAAAGTTTTGTGGAGGAACCATGCTATTGAGAAAATGACCTGGGAGTTGGAAACGAAAATGAAAGCGAGGTATCCTCACCTTTTCGAAACACCAGGTACGTACGTCAATTTTGAGGACGGAATTTCATAAGGAGGGGAGGTTGAAAGACCCCAACTTATTATAAATAAAATTGAATTTCTCTATTTATTATTTTGAAATAGCAAGGATTGAATTGATTAATGTGGTTAGTTATGAGTAAAATGCGCAAATATTTTAAATAAGCAAGTGGTTATAAAATATTCATTATTGTCGGGGAATATTCGTTTGGTCGTGGAATATTCTTACTGTCAGGAAATATTCGTACGACAGCGCAGCCTTGTGTGGGCCCCATAACGGAAAACGATTGGATGAAGAAAATGACAAGTATAAGTTGTTTATAAATAACGACGTAGTTGTTACCGTTAATACTGTTGGAATACCCGGTGGTTAAAACACAGTAATACGCGTTGTTGCACAGTAGCACACGGTATTACACCAAATATTGATTCTTACGTAAGAAGGCACTACTCAATAATTGTTACTGTAATTACTGTTCAATATTATAGTTTATTGATTCAATAATTGTTATGTTGATATTTTATATCATTGTTGTTTCAATAATTGTCACTGCACAGTATTTTCTATTATCAGATCAATAATTCATATTATTTGAATAATATTATTAGATAGCATTATTGACAATGTCTGGAAAGTTCTGTCTAAGGAGAGGTTTGGTCACCTAATTGCGCGCCAGTAAGAAGAAATTCTTATTGGAAATCCCCCTCTTTCTTGGGAACGACCTGGTTGTAAGTATTATGATTCTGTAATATTATTTGTGAATAATTAATTATTGATTTACATATAATAAGGAAAATATTCATTTTATGTGGATATAAATGGAGAAAATTTTTAATGTGACAATTGTTGAAAATTGATATTTTATCTTTTCTGATAAAATAATTCGTTTAAATATATTGTTATATTATAATAATATAATAATGGTGATATTTTTACAATGAATATGGGATAAATGAGGAGGAAGAGTATTTTTGTTACGTACTAAAAATATTTAAAACATGTTTTTCATGTTTGTGGACCCCATTTTTGACTGAAATTTGATTATAGCCTATAAAATCGTCTGTATGTGGATTTGGGTCAATTTTTGTTTAGAATTTGAAAAAAGTTAAACTTACAAAGTTGTAGAGAATTGAATTTCCTATGGAAGGACATAAGATTCGAATTTTTCTGATAAAAGGGCTATTTATTATGAATTATTGAAGTTCTGAAATAATTGATTTTTGGAGTTTTAAATAATTTTAATAAAAAAAACGTTTTTGGTGAGGTGAGCCACTTGGTGGCTGATGTTTTAGGCAAAAGAAGGGTGCAGGAAATTTTTAAAAAATATATTAATATTTTATTAAATTTTTTGCTTTGGTGTTCTAAGCAATTTCCTATAAATAGGGTGCTTAGGTTAGAATTGAAAATCACACCAGAAACTAAAGTTTTCTCTCTATATATTATCGAGCGTATTCTTGTGAGTATGCTGATACTTTGATTGTTGCTATACGGTGTAAATTTCTTCGGCACTATATCCAGTATTCCAGTCAGAAGTACTGTCTATTTCGAGGTAAGGGATGTTATTTTTTCTTATAAATGATATTATCTCTTTCAATATCATTATGTCGAAATATTGGTAAGATTTTTCTTGTGAAATTCTTGTCTTTTAGTGTCAGGATTACTATTCACGTATACGACACTATTCACGAATACGGCACTATTCACAGAAAAATTAAATTTTCATTTTTTGTCCAAGATATCTATTATGGGTACTAGCTTTGATTGTATCCATATTTTGATCTTCATTCTTGAATTTTACTCCATTGTGGTTATTTATGAAGTATTTTTAAACATGAATAAACCGAAATACAAATCCTTAATATTTATTCTTTTATTTCACTGGATTCGTTTTCTTTAAAATATTTTTTCATCATCCTCAGTCCTAAATGATGATATTATTGAATATATTTGGCCTGTAGTGCAAAGATAAATAATTTTCTTATGAATATCTTTGGCTGTAGTGCAAAGATGTACAAGTATTTAGATGAACATGACCAACTGATGAATATCTTTGGCCTGTAGTGCAAAGATGAATATTTGATTTCAGATATATATTTATTAATGTTACAGGGATAAAATATTGAAGATGAACTTTTAAATTTATAAATAGAAGATAGTAGATTTTATTCTCTACTTAACTCTTTTAATGAATTATTATTTCCGCTGCGAATATTGATTTAAAACTTGTTGTCTATTGTATTCTATTAAATTTTTCCCTGTTGAGGACTAGCGATAATTTGTTCTATATTATCTTAGTCATAATGTTCTTTACTGGGCTAGTTGAGCTCACCCTTTTCCTTTTTATTCCATTTTTCTTCTCAGGAGGCGAAATGTAGCGAGTAATAGTCGGGGTGTGGAATGATGGTTCTAGAAGTTATTTTAGTAGTCCTCGCTATTTTGTAAAATAGTGTATCAATAATTATAATGAGAACTTATTTGAGTGTGGATATTGTCTAGATGACAATATTTGTATTTAAACTCGCAGTTTAAGTGTTGTCGTATCTTGAACGACAATTGTATTAATAAAGTTGTAGTTGTTTCTATACCATGCATTTGGCGACTCAGAATGGGTGTTGTATACCTATTTTTGGGGCGTCACAGTTGTTTTATGTTGTTATGTGGTGGTTGTCTTCGTTTTTGGACTATAGTGGTTCAGTAATATATATAATTAGTAACGTGATAACTGCTTTTATTATATGTATGCTTTTTGGTTGTTTTAAAGGTTTAAATTTGCTTGTGTGCTTCCTTGAAGAGTTATTCCCATTCTACTTAACCTTTTTCTGATATCAATTTGTTTGATCTCTGACATGGTGAATACAAGCTCAGATGATCTGCCATTATGGGGTATGCCTTCCTGTAACTCTTTGTTATTTAGTTCTTAAGAGCATTGTCTTTGAATTTGATCCTTTAAAGCGCATCCTTCCACTTATATAGGTTTTGTTGGTGAGCTGCATCCTAATAAAAACATTGATAACCATAAGCATGTGGTTTACACGCATAAAAATATCATTGTTCAGTACAACAAAGATCAGGTTTGTAGCTTTAAACACCAAAATGCCTTTGTAACATATCATTTATATTTCCCAGCTATATTGTAAGTCCCTTTCTTGCAGATTATTCATGTTAACCTCACTCAAGAGATCCCCAAACCTTTGGAAGCAGGGAGAACATTGGAAATGACATATTCTATTTACTTCACAGAACAAAAATATATGCTTTCCCTTTTATTAATTGATTATAAAATGCTGCTACCTACTAGCACCAAGATTTGAAATATGTGAATCATTATATCAGATTTTTTCCTTCTTCTATCTGCATCAATAATATATTTTGTTGATAATCTTTTAAGTTTATGTCGGTCATTGAGTTATTTATATATTTATAACTTTTGAGTCGAGTAGCATTCGGAATGGTGCTTT
This sequence comes from Panax notoginseng, assembly GCA_016801055.1. Taxonomy (NCBI): domain Eukaryota; kingdom Viridiplantae; phylum Streptophyta; class Magnoliopsida; order Apiales; family Araliaceae; genus Panax; species Panax notoginseng. The sequence goes on along the minus strand of CM029015.1, from coordinate 29,987,375 downwards.
GGCATATATAATTCATAATAATTAATTAATAGGTTTCTACTTTTACCTTCAAGAGAGGTTAATCTTCATATTGTTATTGCAGGGTGCAGTCGCTCTTCACATATTAATAACCACACATTCAATTTTATATTCAGTCTTTGTGATTTTCGAGTTAATTCTTATTATTATTTCTTATTAACTCATGCTTACCTTAGCTTAATAATTTTATTTCTCCTAAAAATTATAATAAACAATTGGGATGAATATTTATTGGCATAAGTCATATTTTAGTGCTCTTATTCAGTTGTAATATAAAGTCATTTGGTGCAACACATTAATCTTTCACTTCCATTGTTCTTGATTATTTTTCTTTCTTGTATATTTTAAGATGATAATAACTCTCTATATTGTTCCATCTGCAGGAAAACAATTATCAAAAGTATGCTAAGAAAGAACCTTGAACATCGACCCAATGTAAGCCCTCCCAGATTCATTTAACAATTTGCATATGTATTTTCATATCACATCATCTTAATTTTCTCAAATCAACTTGGATCAAGCATCTGAAATCCAGAAGCACCAATACTTGCAACCTTATGTTGAACAATACCGCCTATCTTTTAATTCCCCTTTGAAACCTCTCACTACTGCTCGTGGTATTCGTAAGAATATTGCTAAAAGCCAAAGTAGTAATAGTTCATGCAGTGACAAAGAGATTTTCATGTCAGGTGAGAAAAGTATACGAGCTGTAGTATGTGATTTTGACAATAAAGCTGCCACTGATGTTGATTTGGCTTCTGTTGATAAGGAGGTTGGTTGTCAGCAGCTAATGGAAAGTGATGAACATGACGTGTCCAATGACCAAATGGAGGTACAAGAGGTGACAATACCCTTCAAAAATATAGAAATAAAGCAACCAAAAATCATGGTGGCTATGAAAGAAGGAAAAGTAAGAGAAAATAGTTCACCTATGAGAGGTAATTGCATGAAGCTTGGCGGGGGCTGTATGTAACCAGAGAACTATCTTAGAAGCATCATCTAAAGCTCCCCAGTGTGTAGATACTCCTGGTTCGAAGGCTATTGTAGATACACCACCATTTGCACCGTCAAAAAACAGCCCAGATTTAGCTAAACGGATCGAAGGACTAAATCCTTTGAAGCATCAGGTACGATTGTTTAATGCCCTATGTTTTGCTTTATATCTGTGTTGAAGCCATTATTGATATTAATAAGGCTTATTATATGCAGTTACCTACTGTTGACTCCTCTCCAAATACTAAACCTACACATGGAGGAATACTGCCCTCTGTTCCTACAAGATATAACACTGAAGACGGACTTCCTGCAAAACCAATATTAAAAACACCTCCTACTATGGCTAGACGACCATCATTTACAGATCAGAGGAAACAAACGGGGTTTGACACTCCAGGTTTAGTGAGCAATAATATGAAGCTTGACACAGGCAATACAACTCAGGATCATGAAAAGGAGGAACCCTGATAATGTGTCAAGTGTCCGGCTTACTGCACGTGTCTCAAGTGAGATCAGATGTGACTCTCAAGAAGCTGTTGTGGGATTTACAATAGGAATGCAGACAGAGAGCAACAATTCTATCTCATCTTTAATGTCAATTCAAGGTTTCGAGTTTTGTGCTGAGGCAGAAAAAAGCTATGCTTCTGGTTTAAATTATAAGATTTAGACGCTATGTTTGTTTGCAAGTACTATATTTAATTTATAGATACCCTTCCAGGTCCATGTTGACTTATTGATGCCATGTTAAAAGAGGAAGTTTTTTTATTTGAGGTCCCTTGATGCAGGTATATAATTTTATTTTAGTTTAATACAATGTAAAGTATCACAAAATGCTTGTCTAATAGATCCTACACATACTTTCATTATCGTCTCTAAATGACAGGATCCTATGCATACTTTCATTATTTGTTCATTTGTATGTATCATGTTTATTATGATTTTATTTCTACTACAGCGCACAACACTGTTATAATAAAATAATATTAACAAACGTTTTGGCATACTAAATTTATGTAAATGACAAAGTTGGGAAACAGTGTATGTTTCATACACACATTACTAAAAATTACCTCACAGTGTGGCACTGCGAATTTGAACACTGACTTTGTTTTCAGGCCATTAAAATGGAAGGTTGTTTCTTGAATGAAGGTTCTAAGCTTGTAGTTTGCCTAGCTATTTTGCTATATGCTTGGATTGAATAGTTTGAACATTGGCTTCCTAATTGTATTTTTAAGAGATTTTTTAAACCTTCGCATACCCTTTTATTCTCTCTTTGTTATGAATTGTAAAAAGTTAAGTTGAAGCAACTCTTTCTTTACAGTAAACAAAATACAAAAATAGTAAAGGACGAGAAAAATAAATCAGTTGGCTACACTTTGGTCAAGAAAAATTGAAAAAAAAAATTGAAAATGGGAATAGTAGAAAAAATGATTTGTCCACAAGTTGAGGTCACTTACGTTGCCACTAGCCTAAAAGCATTAGTCACATACTTAGAGTGTAATACATAGACCGGTAAACTCTCACCACTACCCCCAACAATGTATATTTATTTATTTTTCTGTGTAAAATTTGATCATCGCACAACAATCTACTATCTTTTTATTATATTTTAATTTATTAATTGTACGTACACATTTATTATTAAAAAATTGAATAATCCCACCGCAACGCGCGGGCTTGCATCTAGTAGTTTATTAATGAGGTGTCATGATCGATCCTAATATCGTTTGTGTATACAATGACGATTGATAGAATTTTAATTTTATTTTAACTAGTAAACCCTAATCCGACTGTAATTCATAAAAATTGTAAAATTACCAAAAATGTAATTAATTAGTCATATTATTGTTGCAAAGATCGAGTAGAAGGGAATTATTGTGTTATAGTGAGTTTGATTTGCAAGAACCATGGATGTAACACGTCCATGGTAAAAGTTTTGTTTCTTATACATGTGACTGTTCTTCTTTCAATGTTTTTCCTTACATTTATTTTTGCTTGTTAATTTTAAATATAATCTATAATTTTGGAACCGAGGAGGTAGGGAATATCATTCATACAAACTTAATTTGAACATACATTTCAAGTGAAGTTCCCTAATCTTCCAATTCAGACAATCTTAATTCCTATAAAAAACCGAAATTACCACCCAGAAATGAGTGCACCAAACACCACAGAAAAGAACTTGCGCAAAGGAGTGTCATAGGAACACTGAGCTTCTTGTGGCTTAAACCCTTTTGCTATGAGATGATTAATGGAAATGTAGATAAAAACTCCCGAAAAAATTCCCATTAAAATAACGTTGAAGATCCAATCAACTATGCCTTCGGTTGAGGCCATTAGTATTCCTACTGGAGTTGAAATAGCAAAGGCAAAAGAGTACGCCACGACTGTCCAAAATGGCCTTCTTGGTTGCATCCTCAGCACTACAATTCCCAGGCCAATGGCTAAGAAAACATGGTGAATGGAAATTGGCAATATACGTGTCCATGCGTATATTGTACGTCCTGTTCGTTTGGATCTCAAAACAGTTGTAACAGAAATCGAGCGAATTGGAAAACAAAACAAAAAGTACGAGGAAAACCAACGTCGCAGTTTTATGTACATAATATTTTTTGTTTATTTGTTTATGATACTTTGGGATAGCTGAAATTGAAAGGGTAGCTTAAACTTATTGAAAGCAAGCCTTATTTTTCTATTACACTTTCTCTTCAATTCCACGCAAAAAAACCATATTTTTACAATTGTGAATAATATAATTGAAATTAATACCGATTAACTAATTTATTACATTGAATAACATAATTATTTCAGAAATGAAAGTAATCCGATATTTTTTCACCATTTGATGAACATGTGGATTTTTCATCAAAATTTCAATTGATAAAAATTCTAACTTTTAACTGTGAAAATATTTTTTATGATTCTAATTTTTTGTATAATTGATCTTAATATCATCAACTATCTATAAATATATTTTGATTATTACCAACAAAATTATTAAGATTAAATAATTGGTATATTGAATAGAATTAAAAAAATGTGTAATGGAGGAAAACGAAAACCCTTATTTTGGGCTTCACATGTTTTTCGGCTATCCCAAATAAGAGTAATGCTACAGACACAAACTATTTTATAAATATTTTATAAATTGTTGATGTGGCATACTCCACCTCAACGTATTGATCAACAAATTGTTTCAATGTAGTCTTCGGCCCCACACAATATGCTGAGGTAGAGTATGCCACGTCAGCAATTTGTAAAATAGTTTGTCTCTAGCATTATTCCCCGAATAATGTTTGCAATAATTTTAAGCAACCATTAAAAAAATAAAATAAAATAAAATTTATATATATAATACAATGAAGTTACTTTTATCAATAATTAAATCGCAAAAAATACAGCAGATCCAACTCTTTTCTATACAATTCTCCAAATAGCACGAGTTGCATCCAAGTATTTTTCGTGATTTTTGACTACTTACTTTGTTGGCCGATTTGGAAGCCCTCGTCAAGTGAATGGATAGCTAATCCAAATATAGTAAGAACAGCGACACCCACAGCTGCTACAGACTCCTCCTCCACTACCTCCGCCACCACCACCGCCGCGTTCCTCCCTTCCTCCACTTCAACAACAGCTCGTGGTTCGCCACTCTTCTTCTTATTCAGCATCTTGAATAATATGATCTCACCAAACGCGGTGAGAAAATATCCTAATAAGGTCAAAGAAAATAAAGAATTGGATAAATATATTTTTCCTTCAATGGAATCGCTCAAGAAATGCATCGACGTGGCTAGAAAAACTCCGCCAGCAAATTGAGTGCCGAGAAGAAGAAATTTTGCATTCTTTCGGAAAAAATAAGGCAAGAGGGCACAAGGAAAAGTGGTGGCAAATATAATTAGCATGAACTCAATTCTCACCCGATTTAAGTCCTTTGTATTATCTTTGTGGAGGTCCTTGCCGTGAATATATAAAGCTTTGGTTATGGAGAATTTTGAGGAGAAAATTAAAGCTATAATGAGAGGAATTGGGTTGAAAATATTGAAGGAAGCCATGGATGAGATTTTTTATGAGCTGAGTACCTGTGTTCCTCTTATCTTGTTTTTATATTGTTAACTTTTTGTTCCTTGCTTTTATTATATATATATATATATATATATATATATATATATATATATATATATATATATATATATATATATAGTCCATTTCAAACCACCTTTAGTGACGGATCGGGCGACGATTCGATCCGTCGCTATAGAACATATAAACGGTTTATATGTTTTGGCGACGGTTCGATGTGTCGCTAAAAACTTAGACGACGGTTTTCTAATATACGTAACGGACCGAACCGTCGCCCGTTCCGTCGCTAAAAGGGATAAGCAATGTATGTAGGATCAAGCGGTATGCCCTTGATACTTTTCGTGTGTGTGTGTGTGTGTGTGTGTATATATATATATATATATATATATATATATATATATATATATATATATATATATATATATAGCCCGGCTCTCTCCAACGAACTGGAAGGAGCGAACTAAGAGCGAACCGACTAAAGCGACGATTTCTTCTGTCGTTATAGCATAAAAATCGACTTTCTATGCTATAGCGACGGAAAAAACCATCGTTATAGCCGATTCGTTCTTAGTTCGCTCCTTCCAGTTCACTGGAGAAGCGGGTTGTATATATATATATGATCCGGATCAAGTGCATACCCCTTATCTTACTCACCCGTGCTCACCCCTCTTTAGGCGACGGTTTTGGTCATACAACCGTCGTCTATACTTTTAGCGACGGACAACATATAGCGTCGCTAAAAGTATAGACGACGGTTGTATGACCGAAACCGTCGCCTAAAGGGGGGTGAGCACGAGTGAGTAAGATAAGGAGTATGCACTTGATCCTTGCTCTCTCTCTCTATATATATATATATATATATATATATATATATATATATATATATATAGAGAGAGAGAGAGAGAGAGTGAGTGATCACTAGCATGTATTTGTTCTGGATACTTATAGGGCATACACCATCTATATCATTGAAAAAAAAACGGTTAGGATTTTAAATTGAAAATTGACGCCCGCTACTATTAATAGCGCGAACAATTAAAAAAACAAATATCATCTGCTACTAATAGTAGCGAATGCTAATCAGAACAAGGGTTTTACTTTATTCTAGGATTTCGTGTTTATTAACTAAGGTTTATGTGACGCCCCCAAAATAGGTATACATCACTCATCTTCGGTCGCCAAATACATGGTACAGAATACAAATTAATACAAACTTAATTATACAACAAGAGCTAAGAGTTTTTACACGAATATTGTCCCATAGACAATATCCAAACTCAAATTCAATCTTTATTACATTTATTATCACACTAAATAGTGAGGATTACTAAAACAGTCATTTCGGACTATCACTCCGTTCTCCGACTAGTCCCGGCTATGTTCTCATTTTCTGAAGAGAATAATAAAAGCAAAATGGTGAGCTCAACTAGCCCAGTAAGAAATATTATGACTAAGATAATGCAGAATAAGTTATCGTTAGCCTTCAACAATGTTAAACTGATAGAATATAATAGACAACAAGTTTAACTATAGCGGAACAAGCAATCCATTAGAAGAGTCAAGTAGATCATGATATATACTATCTTCTATGATTTAAAAAAATTTTTATCAACTTTATCGCTGAGACTCAGCTTAATAAATAAACCACATCATCGAATCATCCCTGCACTATGGGTCAAGGATATTTATGTAATCATCAATGGACATGATTATACTGTAATCATCAATGGTCATGATTATACCGAATAATCCCTGGTCATGATCATACCGAACACTGTCCCTCAACGCACTACAGGCCAATGAGGACTTTTACCACATAATTTATAACATTACGGGCCATGATTATACTGAATGATCCCTGGTCATAATCATACTATTCAACAGTCCAACTATGCACGTAAGCCAAAGATGACTTTCATCACAATATAAGCATGAGGATGATGACAATGATATAAGAATTCAATTAAATGAAAGCAAATGATAAATTTTAAAGATTTATAATTTAATTTATCCATAATTCAATAATATCCAAATTGTCAACGTGATACTGCTTTGTGGAGTAAAATTCAAGAATAATATCCATGTATCAAAAATAATTTGGACAGAAAAGAAATAAATTTTTTGGTGAATAGTACCCTGTGAATAGTACTTTGGGAATAGTACCCCGTGAATAGTACTCTGTGAATAGTACCCCCAGCATAAAAAGTATCCCGAATACCCGAATGAATAATATTTGAGTGAGTAATAACCGGGTGAATAGTAACCTGTGAATAGTAACTCGTGAATAGTACCCTAACATGAAAAGTGTCCCGAATAACCTAGTGAATAATATTCTAGTGAATAGTAATCGGGTGAATAGTAACCCGTGAATAGTACCCCGGGTGAAAATATTGATATTTAATAAGAAAGTTCAGATCAATATTCCAACGAAACGATACTGGATGAAGCGCAAAACATTAAGGATATCTCACTAATTTCAGGGATTATAGAAGCAATACTTACCATAGTAAGTTTAGATTTAAGAATATGTAAAGAAATAACATACGAAACTGCAAATAGATTTTCACCTGTCATACGGTACGTAATTCGCGTAGACAGGTTATTCTGACATATTAAAAGACGAATACGAATACGAAAAATAGTATTTCTTATGAATACGAAAGAAATAATACCCCTTACCTTAGTAGAAGACTGGATACTATAGTAGTGAAGTAACAGAATACTCTTCTTCTTACTCTCTATAGTTTCTCTTGTGAGTCTCAATAAATTGGTGAGAATGTAAAAAGAATTAAGCATCTATTTATAGGAGAATGGACTAAATAGTAACTAATTCATGAACGGTCCAGATTGATTTACTATTAGAACGGACGGTCCAGATTGATTACTATTAAAACCACAATCGACGGTCCAGATTGATTACTATTAAAACCACAATCGACGGTCCAGATTGATTTACTTTTAAAATCACCACCGACGGTCCAGATTGATTTTCTTTTAAAACCACCACCGACTGTCCAGATTGATTTACTATTAAAACCACCACCGACGGTCCATATTAATTTACTATTAAAACCACCATCGACGGTCCTGATTGATTTACTATTAAAACCACCACCAATGGTCCAGATTAATTTACTATTAAAACCACCACCAATGGTCCATATTGATTTAACTTATTACACTTTAGTACCCATAAAGTTTTTCAAGTTTGCATTATTTCCCTCAAATTTTTGTAATTCATTTATCTTCAATAAACACATTCTTAATACTTCAATAATTATTCATCATTAATATTATAACTCACAATATTTAACAACCAGATTATTTCCAGAAAAAAGGGGGCTTTCCGATAAAGATTTCTCCCTATTGGCGCGCAATTAGGTGACCAAACCTCTTCTCGACAGAACTTTCTAGACATCGTCAATATTACAAATAATAATATGAATAACTTTATTGTCTCAATTATTGATTTAATAATATAAAATATTATGCAGATGATACTGTGACGATAATTGAATAAAAAATATGAGAGATATTATGCAGCAATTACTGTAGCAATAATTGAGTATAACTGAGTGACTTCTTACGTAAGTATCAATAATCAATACTGTATGCTACTATGCAACCACGCGTATTACTGTACTTTTACCACTGGGTAGTTCAACAGTTAACGGTAAAACTTTCGCCGTTATTTTTATAAAAAGATATTTCTGTCGTTTTCTAACTCCGACAATAATTTCGTTGTGGGGTCCACCAATGATTATGTCGTCGTACGAATATTTTCTGTTTAAAACGAATATTCCCCGACCAATCGAATATTTTATAACAACTTGCATACTTTACAAAATTTATAAATATTACTCACAACTATAACATTATATCAAAATCACACCATAATATTCAAAAATATATTTTGAGAAAAATTAATCTTTACTTATGAAAGTTGGGGTCTTACAGTTTAGGATTTATTAACTCCTTTTTTAACAAGTTTTAGGGTTTATTAACTTTAATAAGTCCTAGTTAATAAATAATAAACCCTAAACCCTGTTTAATTAACCATAAATCCTAGTTAAAAAACACTAAATCCTTGAATAAAGTTAAACCCTTATTCTGATTAGCGTTATATTTTTTTTACCATCCGAGTGGACCTCGATTTTCAATTTCTAATCCTTATCATTCCTTCTTATTTTCAATGGTATAGATGATGTATGCCCTATAAGGATCCATTACAAATATATTATATGGATCATTCACATATCTCCGACAGAAATAGTACTAATTGATTTGATTCCGTCGGAATAAGGGATACATTTAAACTAAAACGCCTACTAGTAAGTAGAAGAAAAGAAATAAAAAAAACTTTCTCCTTCCTTTAGCTCTGATGCATCCATCTCTCTGTTGTCCCTCCTCACTCCATCCCTCTTTACTCCGCCGAGAAACTCCAAACATCTCGCTCACTCTATCTCTTTGTTCGCTCAAAGTGGACACCCCTATAAAGTAAGTCTCTTTGCCCCGTGATGAGTGGATTTTATACCCATTAATTGAGTGCATTTGAGCTTAATCTTTTGGAAGTTTTTAAGTGTTTGTGTTTATTCATGCATGTTTTATGTTGTTTTGCAGGAATTGGGACAAAAGTTACTTGGATCAACGTTTGGGGTTGCTAGATTCGCATTTTCGGCTTACTATTTACATAACAGCCACTTCAGAGCCAATTTCATCATTGCTCCATCCCTTATTTCAGAAAACTCAAAGAATAAAAGTTGTAGATCTACGTCCCCTCTTTCCGGAACATCTTGAATCATTGAAATCGAAGTTCAGACGAAGACGTTATGTCTATTTTTCCAAATGACGTCAGAGCAGAAAATTTCCAAAAAAAGACCCCGCGGGGGCGGACATCATACATACAAATCCCTCGCTGAGGCGGGGATACTGATGCAAAAATAGTAGTACCTCCCACCGGGGCGGGCCTATTAGTACAAAAAAAACCCCGCTGGGCGGGGATACGGGAAGAAAAAGCAGTTTTTTTAGAATTTGAGTTCAAGTAGGATTGGTTCAAGCTGATTGTTCAAGGACTGCCAGGAGGACTAAAGGACATATGAAGAGGCATATAAAAGGAGGAGAATTACAAGGATTAGGAGAGAATTCCATTAGATTAGATTAGGATAAAAACCCTAGTTCTTATTAGTTTTGAAGATTAATGCAACTTGGAGACCATTGAAGATCAGGAGCAGGAGCTTGAGGAAGATAGAGATTTGCTGACAACAAATTTCTTCTTCACTCTACTCTTATTTTTGTCTTTCAATGTTTATCCAATTGTGGATTCTTAGTTTTAATTCATTAATTATGAACTAAACCTTTTTTTTTAAGATTACAATGGAGCTTATTGCATAATTTATTTTTAGTATGCTTCGCTATTAATTATTGTGATTATTCTTGGATTGTCTATTATGATTTGTGATGAACTGCTTAATTGTCTAGCTAACAATTACCGTGATAATCTATATAAACTCGAGAGATGAATTATAGATTTAGATCTAATCATAATAGCATGTGATTGTGTTTTCTGCATGGTGTTGGAATTCATAATTTATGTCTAGGATAGAGATATGCCTAACATCAAATGTTATCTGATAGAGAACTTATGCTTAAAATCCTCTTTAATTGTAATTCACATAGAGATATAGTGAATTAGTTAATTAGGGTGTTCTTCTTAATTCTATCATCTGTGGATTTAAGTTGATTTGAGTATGATGCATTGAGAGATGATCATATTTACTTATGTGTTTTTGATTAACAATTCAGAATAGTGAGCTTAATTGATAAGAAGTGTATTAATTTAAGTGAAGCAATAAGTGAAGTTGTGATCTTAAATCTCCATAATCTGATTTTTAATTAGTGGTAATTAGAATTAGTGTAATTAAATAATTTAATTCATAATCTTAAATTGATTGTTTAAATAAAATTAGTTTGATTAAGAGTTAGTATTTGGTAATTTGTATTAATAATTCTTCGTGAGAACGATATTCTACTTACACTTTATTACTTGTTGACCACATATACTTGCGTGATTGTGCGTAATTAGATTTTAACTTGTTCTCTACAAGCTCTCACTCCTATTCTCCTATCGGATAAAGCCGCACACATACAACATTCTCATATTCAAGAAGTGGTTGTCCAAGTAATTGGACAGAATTATCAAATTGGGTATATTGGGCAAGAATTTTTCCATCAACTTCACAAATTGCATGGATTTATCATTTACTCTAGATCAATTTTAACAAACCTTAGCCATTGACGGTTTATCCACCACCAGTCATTAATGATGCGGAGGTCGCGCATGATGCTTAATAAATCAGGGAAGTCCTTAACTCCTCAATTCGTTTTATTTAAACAATGAGGACATTGTTCACTTTGAATTTGGGGGTGGATCATATTGTATTACATAATTGTTTAGTTCCCATACATTGAATTGGTTAGTATGTTTATTTTTGCGTATTGTAGGCAAGTTTCATTTTTTTTTTTAAATATTTTCTTTTGTATTGAGTGTTTACATATAGAATGTTGTATGAATCTAGGTAATGGATTGGTTTGAATTTAGTTCGGCCTATGATAAGATTGGTTTTATTTGTTAACTTGAATAATGTTGATAATTGATGATGAGTTCTAATTTTAATCATGATGATAATCTAAGCCTGTCTGAAACTTACGTAACCGGTTAGCACTTAAAGTTTAACTGTTTTAATCCACTTGGTTCAAGGGTTTCATAATTTTGTTTTTTGGGGGAAAATCTTGGTTAAAATTTAAGGAAATTAGTGAACTGACAGTAAAGGTTAGAATGAAGTAAAAGCTTAAGTTTGAGGGAATCTATGGGGGTATATATATATTACAAAAGAAAAAAAAAGAAAAATGATGAAAAGAAAAAAAAATAGAAAATCCAGAAAAAGAAAAAAAACATGAATAAACATCGTGGCATGCTTGTCTAGTTTTGTGGCCTTTGAAACTTAAGTAAGTAAGCATGAGGGGATTGTCTTTACACTTAGTGCCCTAAGGTCTTAATGGCTTAGGAGTCGTTGGTCGAAAGCTCGTTAAGATAGCATTGAAAAGCCTTAGAAAATAAGACATTGCATAGCCATGAGAAAAATAAAAACATGAATAAAACACGAGAAAGAGCAAAAATGCCCTCGTGATTGAATAAAAGTATAAATAAATCTTGTATTTACCCTTAGACTTGGTAATTGCTTAGTTTTAACAGGAGTTGTCATGTTCACAAAAGTAATTGAATTGGAACTGAAATTTTCCTTCTAAGAAGTTTGTTATGTGATTTTCTTGTACTTTGGTTAGTTAGAATGGTTAACAAGCACACACGCACAACATGGGTGATGACAGGTTGGATTGACTAAATGGTTAGAGTTATGGACTTTGACTTGATTGGATATATTGTTTGAGTATCACTGATATCTTTGAGGCCTGATGCTATATATCATACTGATTTATTATTGGGTTTGTAGGTATATTAGGAAGTAGATCATGCATATGCATTCATGTAGTTGAGTTAGGTTGTTTATTTTTAGTTCTTTTGTGTTTTTGCTTGAGGACAAGCAAAGGTTTAAGTTTGGGGGTATTTGATGAGTGAGTTTTATACCCATTAATTGAGTGCATTTGAGATTAATCTTTTTGGAAGTTTTTAAGGGTTTGTGTCTATTCATGCATGGTTTATGTTGTTTTGTAGGAATTGGGACAAAAGTTACTTGGATCGACATTTGGGGTTGCTAGATTAACATTTTCGGCTTGCCATTTACATAGCAGTCACTTCAGATATAAGACCCTAACTTTTTTATAAATTAAATCAAATTTTCTCTAAATTATTATTTTGAATAATAAGGTGTTAATTTGATATAATGCTTTGGTTATGGGTGGAATTTGTAAATTTTGTAAATTAAGCAAGTGGTTATAAAATATTCATTGTTGTCGGGGAATATTCGTTTGGTTGTGGAATATTCTTACTGTCGGGTAATATTCGTACGATGGTGCAACCATTTGTGGGCCCTATAACGGAAAATGGTCGGATGAAGAAAACAAGAAGTTTGAGTTTTTATAAATAACGGCGTAATTGTTACCGTTAATACTGTTGAAATACCCAGTGGTTAAAATACAGTAATACGCGTGGTTGCACAGTAGCACACGGTATCACACAGTATTTTTGAATTATTGATTCTTACGTAAGAAGACACTAATCAATAATTGTTACAGTGATTACTGTTCAATATTTTATTTTATTGATTCAATAATTGCTACGTTGATATTTTATATTATTATTATTTTAATAATTGTCACTGCACAGTATTTCTCATTATCAGATCAATAATTCATATTATTTGAATAATATTATTAGATAACATTATTGTCAATGTCTAAGAAAGTTCTGTCTAAGGAGAGATTTGGTCACCTAATTGCACGCCAGTAAGGAAAAATCCTTATCAGAAAGCCCCATCTTTCTTGGGAACGACTTGGTTGTCATAATTGTGATTCTGTAATATTATTTGTGAATAATTAATTATTAATTTATATGATAAGGAAATATTTATTTTATGTGGATATAAATGATGGATATATTTATTTTATGTGGATATAAATGACAAAATTAATGCTAAGGTGTTTTATCAGTATTTTGTTGGAATTGAGGTATTTAAAATCATCCGTTTATGAATTTCAAAAATTTTCTGTTTAGAATTTGAAAAAACTTAAAGCTACAAAGTTGTAGAGAATTCGATTTCCTATAGAATGGACATAAGATTCGTATTTTTTTGAAAAAAGAGCTATTTATTATGAATTATTGAAGTTTTGAAAATTAAATATATTTATTAAAATTATGGGTGGGACCCACTTTTGTTTTTTATAAAAACATGTGCTGGAAAAAAATTTCAAATGTGATGGGCTGATGGCTTTCCAAAATGGCATGCGTAGAAAAGAGAAAAAAATTTATTAGTTTATTATTTAGTCTGCTTTGGCGTTCTAGCATTTACCTATAAATAGGCACTTAGGTTAGAATTGAAAATCACACCAGCAACATAAGTTTTCTCTCTCTATATTTTCGAGCGTATTTTTGTGAGTATTTAGATACTTTGAGAGTTACTATTCAGTGCAAGTTTCTTTCAGCTTTACATCCGATATTCCAATCAAAAGTACTGTTATTTTGAGGTAAGGGATGTTATTTTCTTCGTAAATGATGTTATTCTTTAAATATCATTATACAGAAATATTGGTATGAATTTTATTGTGGAATTTCTACCTTTTTGTGTCAGAGTTACTATTCACGTATACAACACTATTCATGTATACAACAATATTCACGAATACCGCACTATTCACAGAAAAATAAAATTTTCTCTTCTTTGTCCAAGGTGTCTATTATAGTTACTATCTTTGATTGTATCCATATTTTGATCTTCATTCTTGAATTTTACTCTACTATGGTTTATTATGGAGCGCTTCTGAACTTGGATAAACTGTAGTACGAATTTCTAATATTTGTCCTTTTCTCTCACTGGATTCGTTTCTTTAAAATATTTTTCGTCATCCTCAGTCCTAAATGATGATATTACTGAATATCTTTGGCCTGTAGTGCAAAGATGAATGATTAACTGATGAATATCTTTGGCCTATAGTGCAAAGATGAACAGGTGTTTAGATGAACATGACCAACTGGTGATACAAATGAATATCTTTGGCCTGTAGTGCAAAGATGAATATTTGATTCAAGATGTATATTGATTGATATTACAGGGATAAAATATTTATGATGGACTTTTAAATCTTAGAAGATAGTAGAATTTATTTTCTACTTGACTCTTCTAATGGATTGTTGTTTTCGCTGCAATTGTTGATCTAAAACTTGTTGTCTATTATATTTTATAAGATTTTTTTCCTGTTGAAGACTAATGATAATTTGTTGTATATTATCTCTGTCATAAAATTCTTCACTAGGCTAGTTGAGCTCACCCTTTTCCTTTTTGTTCCATTTTTCTCAGGAGGCAAAAATATAGCGGGAACTAGTCGGGGTGTGGAGTGATGTTTCCAGTCAGTTATGTTAGCAGTCCTCACTATTTTGTAAAATAGTATTTCAATAATTGTAATGAGGACTTATTTGAGTGTGGATATTGTCTAGAAGACAATATTTGTATTTAAACTCACAGTTTATGTGTTATCGTATTTTGCACGACAATTGTAGTAATGATGTTGTAGTTATTTCTGTACCATATATTTGGCGACTCAGAATAGGTGATGTATACCTATTTTGGGGGCGTCACAACAGAGCCAATTTCAGCATTGCTCCAGCCCTAATTTTGGAAAACTCAAAGAATGAAAGTTGTAGATCTTTGTCTCCTCTTTCCGGAACATCTTGAATCATCGAAATTAGATTTCCGATGAAGAAGTTATGACCATTTTTCCAATGGACATCAGAGCTTCCAAAAAAGGACCCCCGCGGGGGTGGACATTATACATAACAAAACCCCCGCCGGGGCGGGGATACTGATGCAAAAACAGTAGTACCCCCCCGCCGAGGCGGGCCTATCACTATAAAAAACTCCGCTGGGGTGGGGGTACGGGAAGAAAAAGTAGTTTTTTTTCAGAATTTGAGTTCAATTAGGATTAGTTCGAGCTGATTATTCAAGGACTGCCAGGAGAACTAAAAGACATATGAAGAGGCATATAAAAGGAGGAGAATTGCAAGGATTGAGAGAGAATTCCATTAGATTAGATTAGATTAGAGTAGATTGGGACAAAAACCCTAGTTCTTATTAGTTTTGGAGATTGATGCAACTTGGAGACCATTGAAGATCAAGAGTAGGAGCTTGAATCTATATAAACTCGAGAGATGAATTATAGATTTAGATCTAATCATAATAGCATGTGATTGTGTTTTCTGCATGGCATGGTGTTGGAATTCATATTTTATGTCTAGGATAGAGATATACCTAATATCGCATGTGATCTGATAGAGAACTTGTGCTTAAAATCCTCTTTAATTGTAATTCACATAGAGATATAGTGAATTAGTTAATTAGGGTGTTCTTCTTAATTCTATCATCTGTGGATTTAAGTTGATTTGAGTATGATGCATTGAGAGATGATCATATTTACTTATGTGTTCTTGATTAACAATTCAGAATAGTGAACTTAATTGATAAGAAGTGTATTAATTTAAGTGAAGCAATAAGTGAAGTTGTGATCTTAAATCTCCATAATCTGATTTTTAATTAGTGGTAATTAGAATTAGTGTAATTAAATAATTTAATTCATAATCTTAAATTGATTGTTTAAATAAAATTAGTTTGATTAAGAGTTAGTATTTGATAATTTGTATTAATAATTCCTCGTGAGAACGATACTCTACTTACACTTTATTACTTGTTGACCACGTATACTTGTGTGATTGTGCTTAATTAGATTTTACCAACACACCCCCCGCAAATTGGAACCCTAGAGAAAATTTCAGTCTTGGATTTTCAGTTTATATTCATATTTCTCTCCTTTAGCCCTAATTTTGGTATAATTGTCACCATCTTTTCCCTATTTCTATCATCCCTCTAACAAGACCTAAATTTTGGAGAAGAAGCTATGTGGTTTGTTGTGGTGGTTGTGTGCTCGAATTTCTCCTCCTCTATTTTAGATCCTAAATTAAAGGTTAGTTTCTAACTTTGTATGTTTACTGTTAAAAAACTCAATCTTATTGATACCTAATTGTGGGTATTTCATTGTACATGTTTGGTCATAATAATTAGGGAAGTACACAATGTGTTTAATAAATTGTCTACTTGAGCTAGATACTCAGCACTTGAACTTCTTTTTCTCAATTGTTTTGTTATGTTTGTTAATAACGTTTGGCTCCTACACTAAAGAAGATTTCAGCTCACTTAATATCTGCAAGTATAATTTAACATATGCCTAATGTTTAATCTATACGTAATGTTAATGTTTTGCAAGAACAAGATATGTGCAAGTGTAATATCTGCAAGTGTATATCTATGTGTTTTGTTTTTGTTTTTTTGTTATGTTTTGTTATGCCTAATGTTTTTTTTGGTAACATTTAACATATGTTTTGGTAACTTTTGACCTTTATCTTATGCTTGATGTTTTTGCTATTGAAGTTATAATTTTTTTAATGTGTTTTATTTAAGGTTGATGATGCAACCAAAGCTCTTGAAGCCACCAATAGAACAACTTTAGAAAAGAATGGTCAAATCCTTCGAGTAGCATATGTAAAG
This sequence comes from Panax notoginseng, assembly GCA_016801055.1. NCBI lineage: Eukaryota > Viridiplantae > Streptophyta > Magnoliopsida > Apiales > Araliaceae > Panax > Panax notoginseng. Next base: position 29,970,015 of record CM029015.1, on the reverse strand, counting down.
AGCATAATTGGCCCAGGATCAGGGGCATCGGGGCCTTCTCAGTCAAGCAGTCTTGTTGTTGCTGCAATTGAGGCTGCCACATTTGCTCTGCAGGTAATGTGTCATGCAAAACATTTGTATTTTTACAAATATGGCACATTTAGTGGTATGTAGTTTTATTGTTCATGGCTGGCAGGTGAGTATACCTTCTTGGAAAGTGGTGGTACTTCATTTTTTTATCATCGCACTAGCATAGTAGTTTCATAGAGCTTCTGGAAAAAAGAAGAAAAGGATATAGTAGTATCGGAGCAAAAGTTTGTTACTTGAATGTTTAACTATGCCTAATTGGAACTTGGATAAAAGGAAAGGGAGAGGTTAACATTCCTCTACCTGATATTGATTTGTACAATTGAATGCCTATCCATTGGGAAAACTAATACTTCTGCAAACCTTTACATTATGTTTCTGAGTTTTATATGGAAAGAAAAGAATAGAAAACTTAAAAGTTTTAATTTGTGTTGTTTCTAAATTTTAAAAAGAAAAGAACAGAAAGCTTAAAAAAATTCTTTTCTTGTGTTTGTGACAACCCAGAATTTTAAACAATTCAAATTTTACGAATAATTTTTATTTATTTAATATTGACATTGATTATTAATATTGTGTTGAGTATCTGTGATATGAGTTTAGTAAGATGGTCAAACTGTGTATTGATTGAGAAATATGAGTGGAGATATGTCTAACAGATATTGAAAACCCTAACCCTAGTTACGGATAGGGATTAAATATCGAATACAGTTATTGTAATTGTGTCTAGGAGTAAGTGTTTGTACAGTATAGACTTAATGATCAATGATTGATCAGATAAGGTATAACCTTAGTAAACCCTAATGTGGATTAAAACCCTAATCTTAGAATAAGAAACCCTAACGAACAGTTAGGAACCCTAATTATATTTCAAGAAACCCTAATTTTATATTCAGGAACCCTAAACCCTAATTAGCAAACCCTAATTGAGATTAGCAAACCCTAAGGGTTAAAATTAAAAAGAAGGTATGCCAAATGACTAGAATACCCTTAAAATCATAAGGGAAATTACCAAAATACCCTTTTAGGGGTCAAATGACCAAAATACCCTTTACTTAAGTTTTAAGTTAAGAGATATTGCAAATCTAATGATGAGTCACCGTTGTGGATGTACACCATGTGCTGTAAAATCAAGCCATATCTGATCTTATATGTGCCACCTTGCAAGTATTAGATTCATATATTGTATCAAATCTAAGATATTAAAGAGATAGAAAGTTCAAAACTTAAGTCATTTACTCTCAAATACTTAGCCAAACTTTTCTCTCACCAAACCCACGAAATCCTTGAGTATTTCGGTCACTAACCAAGCCCCTAAAACATCAAGATCAGTAAAGGAAAGCTTAGATCAAAGATTGTGCAAGAGAAGTTATAAAGTCTAACCCTATTTGATCTTGTATGCTAAGATAGAAATTGTGTTTATGTGTTTAAATATGCGTTATAAGATTTTATTTGGTGATCTATGATGTTATATCATAGATCTATAAAACATTAAATTGCTTAAAAATCAAGTTTTGAAAAATTATTAAGAACCCTAGTTCTATGGCCTGACAATCGAATGTCAGAGGCCATAGATCTAGATCTGTTTATTAGTTGTCTTGTTTGATGTTATAAACTTGTAGTATGCTATGTGGGCTGTGATCTGGAAGTGGAATCATGCTCATAGAATGTCCAGATTACAAGTTATTGATGGTCAAAGTAGGTTGACCGACCATGACCAAGTGTTTCTGGGTAACCCAGAAAATGCCCAGGAAAGTCTGACAAGGTTTTGCTAAGCCTAGATCTATCATATGTTATGTGATTTATTTATGTTAGTGTATCAAAGTTATACTCTTGTATATGGACTATAGATTCATGGCCTTAGATCCCTTAAACAACAAACAGATTTAAAGTAGTGGACGGTCAAAGTAGGTTGTCTGAGCACGAATTGTGTTTTCTGGAATTTCCAGAAAACTCAAGAACACAATTTTTGACAAGGTTTGACCAAGCCAGATCATGTGATTGTGATGTAGTTTGGTTATTTTAGAGAAGTGATGTTGTTCTTTGACATGAGAACTACATGTTAGTACCATTTAAACACCTAATCTATGACCAGAACCCAAAGATAATCGAGCTACAAATTGCCTACATGGAACTGACTGGTTTCTAGGTAACCCAAAAAACCCAGAAACGTTCTGACA
>CM029015.1:29797066-29967672 GCA_016801055.1 Panax notoginseng | reverse complement strand
GACATGTCGACAACAAACTTACAGGAGAAGACAAAATTTTTAATTTTTGTCTAAATCATTTGGTCAAAATTGGGATAAAAACAGAATATGTAAATGAGGTTAATAAAATGCTAGAGTCATCACATCAATGTCTTACTCTAAATGGGAACCCGTGACTGAGCCATTTTTGCAATCTTCAAAACCTCTTGAAAGAGTCCACCAGAGTTAGAACTCAAACCTCTGCCTGATAATCTTAAATATGCCTATTTAGGTCCCTCCAAAACTCTTCCTCTAATCATTGCTTCCGATTTAACAAACACACAGGAGGAAGAGTTATTGACCATCCTGAGAGAGAACAAGGAAGCCATAGGATGGAGCATAACTGATATTAAGGGGATCAGTCCAACCATTGTCCAACATAGGATTCATTTAATAGATGATGCTAAACCTGTGAGAGAACCACAAAGGCGTTTTAAACCCGGTTCTAAAAGATATTGTTAGAAAGAAATTCTCAAGTGTCTAGATAATGGGATCATCTATCCCATTTCTAATAGCTCGTGGGTAAGTCCTGTTCAGATGGTACCTAAAATAGTCTGACTTAACTGTGGTTCAAAATGAAGCTAATGAGTTAGTTCCCACTCGTGTCCAATTAGGTTGGAGGGTTTGCATAGACTATAGAAAACTCAATGCTGCCACACGAAAGGATCATTTTCCTTTACCCTTCATAGACCAAATTCTAGAAAGATTAGTTGGTCATGCTTACTATTGTTTCCTTGATGGTTACTCGGGCTACTTTCAAATTCCCATAGCCCAGAAGACCAAGAAAAAACCACTTTCACTTGTCCTTATGGAACCTTTGCATATCGTCGTCTACCCTTTGGGCTATGTAGTGCCCCTGCCACCTTTCAAAGATGTATGATGAGCATTTTTTCTGACATGGTGGAGAAATTCCTAGAAATTTTCATAGATGATTTTTCCATATTTGGGTCTACATTTCATGAGTGTCTTCACCACCTTGACTTAGTTCTTAGGAGATGAAAGGAAACAAATTTAATCCTGAATTGGGAAAAATGTCACTTCATGGTAAAAAAAAGGAATTGTTCTTGGTCATATCATATCTGAAAAGGGAATTGAAGTAGATAAAGCCAAAATCGACCTCATTGCCAATCTTCCACCACCTAGGACAGTCAAAGAAATTCGTTCTTTCCTAGGACATGCAGGCTTTTATAGGCGATTCATTAAAGATTTCAGTAAGAAAGCAAAACCCTTGACCAATCTTCTAGGTAAAGATGCAAAATTTGAATTTAATGACAAATGTCTTCAATCCTTTAAACAACTCAAAAAGGAGTTAACTTCAGCTCCTATCATCAAATCACCTGATTGGAGACAACCATTTGAGTTAATGTGTGATGCATCTGACTATGCAGTTGGTGCTGTTCTAGGGCAAAGAATCAACAATATTCCCCATGTCATATACTATGCTAGTAGGACTTTGAATGATGCACAATTGAACTATTCAACTACTGAAAAAGAACTTCTAGCTGTAGTTTTTGCCCTAAAAAAGTTTTGATCTTATCTTATTGGGTCTAAGACCATGTTACTCTCAAACATCTTCTTTCCAAAAAAGATTCAAAAGCCCGTTTAATTTGTTGGGTCTTATTGCTCCAAGAATTTGACCTCGAGATACGAGACAACAAAAGGGTCTGAAAACGTGGTAGCTGATCATTTGTCACGTTTAGTAGTGGAGTCTAACTCTAACCTACCCTTAAATGAATCTTTCCAGATGAGCAATTTTTCTCTATATCTGCTACACCTTGGTTTGCTGATATTGTGAATTACTAGTGACTAGTGAGATTCCTTCCCATTGGTCCAAACAGGATCGATCCAATTTTCTTTCATAAGTTAAAAACTTTTATTGGGATGACCCCTATTTGTTCAAATATGCCCCTGATCAAATCATTAGGATGTGTGTCCCCGGCCACGAGTTTAGAAGTGTTCTGTCATTTTGTCATGACCAAGCTTGTGGAGGACATTTTGGAGGCAAAAAGACGGCCGCCAAAGTTCTCCAGTGTGGTTTCTATTGGCCTAGTCTATTCAAGGATGCCACATCACTTTGTGCCAATTGCAATAGGTGTCAACAATTAGGGAGGATCACCAGGAGGAATATGATGCCACTGCAACCCATTCTGGTCATTGAATTGTTTAATGTGTGGGGAATCGATTTCATGGGCCCATTTCCAAATTCTTTTGGGAATCTGTACATTTTACTTACTGTGGATAACGTGTCTAAGTGGGTAGAAGCTATACCAACCAAGACCAATGACAACAAAGTTGTCAAATTTTTGAAAGAGAACATTTTCTCTCGCTTTGGTACCCCTAGGGCCATAATCAGTGATCAAGGAAAATATTTTCGCAATCAGCCTTTTGTATCCTTGCTAAAAAAATACTCCATCACCCACAAGCTTGCATCATCATATCATCCTCAAACAAGTGGTCAGGTAGAAGTCTCAAATAGGCAAATAAAACAAATCTTGGAAAAAACGGTGAGTTCCAATAGAAAAGACTGGTCTCTAAAATTGTTAGATGCATTGTGGGCTTACCGTACTGCCTTTAAAACTAATTTAGGGATGTCACCGTATAGGCTTGTGTTTGGGAAAGCTTGCCACTTACCTGTTGAACTTGAACATCATGCTTTGTGGGGCATAAAATAGTTGAATTTTGATATGTCCACCGGTGAGAGTCATAGACAATTACAATTAGCTGAGTTAGATGAGATTAGGAACGATGCTTATGAAAATGCTAAAATTTACAAGGAAAGAACAAAAGTGTTTCATGACAAATCAATTTTGAGAAAATTATTTTCACCTGGACAAAAAGTTCTCTTGTATAATTCTAGGCTACATTTATTCCCTGGCAAATTGCGTTCTAGATGGGATGGACCTTTTATAGTGAAGATAGTTTACTCTCATGGGGCAGTCGATATTGAAAATCCAAATAGTGGAGAAATTCTCAAAGTAAATGGTCAACGACTCAAACCCTTTTTAGAAATGCCGACCGAACTAGAGGACTGGCACTGCACTTGTCAGTTTGTACGTATATTTTTCTTTTGTCCAATATTGTCATCCGGTTTCTGCCCCATCGTACAAGGTATAATTCTTTCATATCTTTGTTCTCTATTTTTTATTTGCACATTGAGGACAATACATGATTTAGGTATGAGGGAGTTTGTTTGTATTATTGTATTAAAAAAAATTTATTTTTTTATTTCTATTTTTATTTTTTAGGAAAAAATAGAAAAAAACAATAAAAAAAATTAAAAAATTAATTAAAATTTGTTTGACTTTTTATGGATTGAATTAATTCTAATAAGTGTTTGTGGAGCAAAACTCATAAAGTAGGATTGAAAGATTTAGAACTCTTGAATTTTTTATAAGATACAAAATCTTAGTTCGAAACACCATCTGGATTAAAATCGATTTCACGAGTATTTTTGCACTTCACGTTTGCACTAATTCTTAGTTGTGGGGTATAAACCATGATTCGAGTAATTTCAAAAAAAAGAAAAAGAAAGAAATAATGAAAAGAAATCAAAAAGAAAAAGAAGTTGAAAAAAAGAAATAAATAACTGCTTCAATGTCCATTAAACGAAATAACTAGGTATCCAAGCCTCGGGAAACATCGATATTCACGCTGAAAAGTGTGATGAATAAAAGCAGCTTGACTAGTCTAATTTTGTGACTTTTGTTACTCGAGTCAGTAAGCCCTTAGGGGTGTCTTTACACCTAGTGCCCTAAAACCATCTGGTTTGGGAGTCATTGGTTCAACACTCGCTCTACATGGGTAACTCTAAAAAGCCTAAGAAAATGAGACATTGCACAAGTCAAGAATCAAAATTGAAAAAAAATAAAAAAAAAAAGAAGGAAAAAAAAAAGAAAAAAAAATGAGCTTGCTTGATTTTCATGGTAAAAATCCCTACTAAGTGTTATATCATATACACATGCATGCATTACATGGAATTGATTTAATGAAGGATGATGTCTAAAATGAAGATTGAGTATTGTTGATAAGGTAAAAGTGTGATTTTAAATTTAATCTTGCTTATGTATAATGCCCATAAATATTTAGAAGCTTTCTTTCAATTTCATAATTTGTTGAACCCAAATATATATATATATATATATATATATATATATATATATATATATATTATAATTATTATTTTTTTTTATTTTTTTTAATTTTGTGGGTATATTCACTGTAAACCCTCACGAGACACAACTCGTCCACTTGGGGTAACCTTGGGGTTTAAAGGCTTGTTGCACATGCTAAGTGCAATCGTGTTTCCTACGAAAATGGGGTAGTATAATTTTTGTTTTATTTTTATTTATTTTACTCGAGGACGAGCAAAAGCTAGGTATGAGGGTATTTGATAGACACATAATTCATACATTTTATTATCCCTAATTTTGTCCTTTTAATTATATTAGTTTATTAAATTAATATGTTTTATTTTATTTTGTAGGATTTAATATTTGTTGCAATAAAGTCACAATCTTGGTGATCAAGCAATATTTAATGCTCTTATTCATATAAGGAATATCCAAGAAGAATTCTACAATAGGTAGGAAAGAGGTTGAATAATCTTGGTGTGCAAGTCAAATCCAACAAGAGAAGGGAAAATATATTTAGAAGATCTTTTTGAGAAGTTGATTGGGAACAAAACTGTCCAAGTTCAATAAACCTAAATTAGGGTTCCACGTTATTATCCCTATAAATAGGCCTCTTGTTTTAGAGAGAAAGGTATCACTTGTTATTTTATTTTTCTTAATTTTTTACTAGTGTAGAAGAGAGTAAGATATTTAGAGTTTGTCTTTTCTCTTATTCCAATCACGTGTAGTACTACTGTCAGGGAGTATTTGTATCTTTCTTTTATTTATATAATAGAAATTCTCTTTTTAATTATTGTTCTTATTTCATGCGAATTGTAGTACTAATATTATTTGTTTTTTTTTTAATTTCATGACTAGCTAAATTTCTAATACCTAGGATTATGATGAAACTAAGTATTTCATAATAATATTTTCTTCCCGTTCCAAAATTAATGCCTAATTATTTTCGCCTTCATATTTTTCTCCGCATAAATAGCATATGATTTTTATATTGATTGCGAGGTTTTGATAAGTTATAGTTAATCTGTGAATTTTTCATAACTTATGCTTACCCATATTAATTATATGAATCATTATTTTTAAAGGAAATGGAGAATAATTTAAGAATTGATTTAGGAAATAAGAAATTATTTATTATGTTAATATTTGGTGAATTCTGATTCCTGGGTATCTTTTCTCATTAATAGTTTTCGTTATTAATTAGTAGTTTGAATAATTTAGTTAAAAAATTTTCTCCACCATATTTATTTCTAATTCGTCTAAAATAGATAGTAAGAAAATATTAAAATTAATCTAGTCTCTGTGAGTTCGACCTGTACTTGCCAGTTCTTCAATTTAACTAATATTATGATAATTCATCATTTAAAATATTTTTTAAGATTAAAAATTTGAGACTCATAAATCATCACCTTTATTATATTAGCCGTATAATCCGAGTAAAAATTATTGTTCATTTTCCACCAAATTGTTCCCACCAAATAAGCTTCATACACCGGCCAAAAGAGAAAAAAAAAATTGAAAAAAGAAGAAGAAAGAAAGTTACAATTTGATACACAAGAGGTCTTAGAATTAAATAAGAATAATAATGTCTAATATATGTATTTTGTTAGTAAGTTGTCACGATCTTAATATTGTTTATGTATACATTAACAGTATAAAAAAATTTATTTTAAAAAAAAATTTAAAAATTTATTGAAATGCACAAGTTATTTATTTAGTCTTATATCATTTATTTGAATTTTATGTTAATTAATCACAATTTATATCCGAAATAAAATTAATTACCTATAAATCATTTTGTCAAAAAAAAATGTTGAATGAGTTCACAATTTGGGACAGAAGGGAGCATTTACAAATTCCTACTACTATAATACTACACCGACACCATTAATCTCTCTCAATTTTCAGGTGCACAAATTCCGAGATTCTGAGCTTGTTTCTCAAATCCGTGAGTTTTCTTTTCAGTTTTCTTCGTCAAATTACGTTAACTTAGGGTTTCATTTGCACATTTCGCTAGTGAAATCTCCGCAATGTGAATTTGTATTTGCTCTGTTTTTGTGATCGCTTCTCTTCTTGGATTTTTACGCAATTATAGTTTGGTTAGTTTTTTTTTTCATCAATCTTTCACACGATTAGGAGGGAAAGTTGAAATTTATGTCCTCGGTTTAATTTTGAGTTTGGGAAGATGTGTGAATGAATAATGATCACCCTGCGTTGGATTTGTTTATTATATGTTCAGTGAATTTATTTGATTGAATAGTTGAGGCATTGGAGTTTGATTAAAATATGAATCACACGTTAGGTTATTAGACTACTCTATTGATTTAGTAAGCTATCCATTTAGCAATCAGGGGATGTCCAGTTGATTGGATGCTTATGTTTCTTTTTTTTGGTTGGTTATTTGAGATACAATTTTTTAACTTGTCTTAAATCTAATTCAGTTATAAAGTCGACTGAATAATTCATTTTGATAATTAGTTCCACTTTATTTTGAGGAAAAAAAGAAAGGAAAAGAAAGTTGTTCTAAATTTTCTTGTGAGGAGGAAGTATTCCTAGAGTTTCATGTTTGGCTATGAAGGTGAATAAGGGAGTTTTTAATTTGATGACATTATACATCTTTGAGTGCATGCATTTAGGAATTTGGCAGTAATGGTTCAAATATTTCAATCTAACCACATTTAGTTAAAATGAAGATTTTACATACATACATCTAAGAGCTAATACAGCCTCAACTTGTTATTTTTATATGTATCCATTTAGCACTCATGAGTCTCACAAGTCAATGTAACATTGTATGTTTAAGAGGAATTCTGTTCGTTTGTTTTTGTTGATGGATTTCTTTTAAGTTAAGCAAGAAAGTAATTTGATTCTGGTATAATAATATGGCAACCACATTGCTACTAGGACTTGTGTGGACCAGTTTTAGATTGTGATTTTGGCCCCTATTATGTTGCTTCACTTCTTGAGTGGTGAATGGGAGTTGGCTTTATTAATTTACACATAGTTAGAAGTGATGCGGGCCACCAAATCTTACTATTTAGTCACTTATGTGCAGCTGACAGAATTATTAAGTGATATTTGTGACGCTCCCAAATCGAATTCCTTTAAACTCTGAATATGGTGCTCCACGGTATTTTACATCTAACATAATAATAATGACATAAATGCAACTATTAATTATTACAATGTCTCACTCTAAATCCCAGGTTCTCAGACCTTTAAGTCTTCAACACATGATAAAGTATTATGTAATTATTACAATACTTCTAATTTCTAATTATTACAAATAGTTACAGTTATCTTCTACTCATCCATCTTTCTTTTTCCTTTGTCTTTATTCAATCTGCTCCAGCTTCACTGAATAATTTTATTTAAAGGATGAACTACAAAGCTCAGCAAGTATAAACAATTGAATAAAACAACAAATCAAGAATCATGATACTATTTCTACAACTGAATAATAGTTGTGAAAGTATTCCGAATAAATAGGAATAAAAATAATAAATTTCTTTTTATCTAATATTTTTGAAACGACGTACTGAGCGGTCAAAAGACCTTGAACATTTTTGTTATGTCAAGGGTTCAACAGTAATTCAACTATGAACCGGTCTGACTTACGGGCACGTTGGATGATCAGCCTAGTGTACCCTATGTTGTACAACATTCTAGCTAAACGACTATATGCGTTTGTTTGACCACCCCAGGGGTCTGTCGAGATTTTTTCGACGTAAAAATACCCCAATATTAGGGTTCATCTTAGACTGGAGTCCGAACCCAAAAACAATTTTGGTGGACAACTCTACCTAATCCAAATAACGTTTCAGAGAATGATATTCAAATCAATAAAACGTTTTAACATGTGTTTAGCCGATACAATTGACATTGACATAACTCTTAAATAGTTCATGAATATAAGAACTTTAAAACTTGAACAATTTATGTTAAAACAAAGTTTGAACAATTTATGCATTATAGCAAACGTTAAAACAATTTATGCATTATTGTATAGCTGAACACTTATACAACAAAATACAACTAATAAAGAGTTTGTACAAGTCTGAAGGTTGCACAATCTATAAATATTGTGTATACCAAAGCATACACAAGGATTATTCATAATAATATATACTCAAAAACTGACATTCAAGCGGAAGTTGACTGAAGTTAGAATACTTGCTCAATAAAATTTGAGTAAGTTTAGGAAACTTGTCTCAAGCGTCTTCTATACCTTAACGTTAAGGTATAGAAGACGCTTGAGACAAGTTTTCTAAACTTACTCAAATTTTATTGAGCAAGTATTCTAATTAGCCAAATATAAACGTCACACATGATTTACTTTAACCCCATTTCATGTTTTATAATGTTCGTTTCATTAAACTCAAAACACTATTTATGTTCATATACATATACCAATTTGCTAATTATGACTTACATTAACTTTAGATTCTTAGTTCTTAGTGTTCACTTTCGATTATTTAATCAATGCGCTCAACTTTTGTTTTTCATTTTTCGTTATAGGTATAAAGCAGACAGCTTAACCTGTCTGTTTTAGCTTTAAACTCTCTGCCTGTCAGTCCAGACATGTTAACCTGTCTGTTATAGCCCGTTTGCATTAGTTCAAAACCTACTGCACCTGAAGTTAAAATGGGCAGTTTTTTCTTAACAATGTACCCACTTTGCAACATCATAACTTGACCCTCTATTACCGGAATGAGTCTGTTCTAGCATCATTTTCTTCCTTGCAACATCTACTACAAATCTCCCGGGTGGAATTTTTTCCATGTTCATTCTCTGGCCAAAACAGTGGCACAAAAGTCCCTACCCGAAATAGTTTTTCAGTTTTGGCAGTTTTGACTAGTCTCCTTCCAAATGGCATATCTCCCACCTCCGGACTTGGAATGAGATCATTCTTACGTCTACGGACTCATTACTTAACGTACTACATAACCCCCAAAACGGAAATTTTTTCCAGCAAACCATTTGGAACAGTAAACTGCTCAAGTGTCGGGGGTTATACTAATTCTGTTTTTAACTTTTTAACTAGTTTTACAAAAAAAATTCACCATGGCTTCGTTACAAAAACTTTTACTTCCGTTCCAATTGGGTGATGTTCATGACTCATAAGAATATAACATGACACCCTAGAACTTAATTTTTACATTTCATAAGTTACCTCAAAAGGCCATCAAAACAGCCCATAACTGTCCGCTAATAGTCCGTTCTTGCATTCCTTTACTCATAGGTTTGTATTTTCATTCTTGGTTTCACTTTTCATGCAAATTAACAATAGTTTAGCATATATATCAGCAATCACCACCTTATAACTTCAAGATTCTTCATGATCTTCCAACAACCACCAACAATTACTAATTCAAAGAAATAAAGGGTTAGGGTTCATGGTCTTACCTTTGATGATCTTTTTTTCCTAGCTAGCTAACAAGATTGCAAGCTTGCTCTTTTTTCTTCTTTTATCCGTGCACTCCCTCTCTTTTTCTTTTGTCTCTTGCTTTCTCTCTCTTCCTTAGCACATAAGATGAAATGAAAGAACAATTAATCAAAGTGTTGGATGATTTAACTTAATTAAATCCCCCTCCAACTAACTCAACCATGCTACTAAGGGTTAACCACCCATGATCAATAAACTTAAGCTAGACAAAATAATAGCATTAAGGCCATGTTTGGTTGAAATAAAATGAAGGAAAGGAACCAACATTAAATTATTTGCTTCTTTTAGACCTAAACTTACTAAAAATGGAAAGTTTCCATCCAACTCTCCTCTCTTCTCATGCCATCCGCCCACTCCCCTCTTCCTTACTTTTTTCCAAATTCAATTAGCCTCGTGTTAATTGCTTAGCAAAAGACACTTGTCCTCCTTAGCCCATGACTCATCCTTTTAACCTTTTTCACTCTTCTTTATCCCATGTGCTAATTATCTAGCAAATGACTCATGGTTATCAACTTATTTAATCAAGTGACACATGGAATTGCAAAGCTTTGGCTCCAAGCTTAGTTACTTTTTGGCTCCAAGCTTGCAAGAGTTGACTTAAGTCTTCAAGCTATGGCTTCAAGGCTTAAGCCTCCCTAACCTAGCCATTTTAAATTCCTAGTCAAGTCATTTTAATTCTTAGCCAAACTATTTTAATTCTTAGGCTTCAATTGACTTAGTTACTTTCACAATTCATTTAGTTAGCAAAAAGTCCATTTTGCCCTTTTGTACAATTGATTAGGGTTTACCTTCTTAACTAAGTCGGTTACCCGATTTCTTTCTAGTTAGATTTTCCTAACTTTTTCGGTTACTTTTTTGTAACACGCTCTGTTAGTCGAAAAACTGACTTTCGATTTTCGAAAATCCGATTTCGCCATCGTTTCCCCTTTCCCGAAAAATGCTACGTCGCCCTTCGAAAATTCGAAAAAACAAAATTGTGTTTTTAGCGTGATAGTGTTTTACGTCTTTTCTGATAAAAATATTTTTATTGGAGATTTCGTCTCCCTTTTCCAAATAAACGTAATGCCGTAATTCGAAAAGTTCAAAAAACGAAAAAACGTTTTCGCGTTTTATGAATAGTGATTTTGCGGCAAAAATTTATTTTCTCCCAAAAACTCTCAAAACTCATATAGTCACGTAACACGTAAACTTGGTCATTAATCGACCTAAAAATTCATGACACAATTTATTCTATCAAAATATTTATTTTATTTAATAAATATTAAAAATCTTATTACAAAGATCTCGATCGTTACAATATTGAAGTGCATACATTCATAGTTGAAAATATCTGTATTATATTCACCCTGTGCTTTGAGAACAGCTGTGCATAAATTCTTTTCATGATTGCATTTTGGCTTGTGGAAATTTGTAAACCTTTGATACTTAATCCCGTTATTTTAGGATTTGGAAGAATAATTAAGGACTGATCTTTGAATACTACAACCATGAGCTTTGTTTTTCGGGGGGCTAGATCTGATATTGAAAGTGGATTATCAGGACTGATTCCTGATAGACCTGTAGTGGTATGTTCTATTCATTTCTACCTCTTCTATTGTTTTATTATGCATAGATGTCTTCACATTGGATAGTAGGGGACGTAACCTGTGAGGAAATCTGATCTTGTTTTTTTCCTGTGTCAGCGCGTCCATGCAGCTCGACCGATTAATACAAATTCACTAGCTTTTCTTATCTGTGGTAATTTTCTGTCTCTTTATATGTAATATTTCGGTAACGCTTTCTCTGTATATCTAACTGCAAAACTTTTTCCTCTGGCAGTTCTTTTGCTTTTCACCATTTTAAACTCTCAAATGTCCCCAAACTTTCTGGTAAACCTTCATTTTAGTACTTCTTGTGGTCGTGTGGTTTCCTCATTGATGTCCTGAAAGCATAACTTATTCAGAGTGATTTAGTTGGCATATTTCTGATTTGCATGTAGCTTTGGGTAGTACTGGGTATATTTTTTATGGCTACAACCCTTAGGATGTATGCAACTTGCCAACGCCTCCAAGCTCAGGCCCAAGCTCATGCTGCTGCCGCCAGTGGCTTGCTAGGTCGCACTAAATTCCGTTTACACATGCCACCATCAATAGCTTTAACAACAAGAGGGAGATTACATGGGTTGAGAGTCCAGCTTGCGCTGCTTGACCGTGAATTTGACGACCTAGGTATGATTCTTACTCTGAAAAATCCTTATCCCCATATACTTATGGAGGATGTCTTTTCTTGAAACTTTTTGATGCTTCCACAGACTTGTAAGCTAGGATTATGGACTTGGGCTAGTTCTGAAAGTACTTCAAAGGTTTGAAAAAACTCAAGTTTATTCTGTCGCAGATCACGAAACTTTGAGGTCTTTGGATTCTAATAATGCTTCCAGATCTCCTTCAATGAGTGAAGAAGAGATAAATGCCTTACCTGCTCACAAGTACAAGGTTGCTAATCCACAGAGGTACTTTGGGAGGATCTTTCTCTCTCGTTCTCTCTCTCTCTCTCTCTCTCTCGTAGAAATACCTGCATTGTTTTGTGTTTAGCAAAATGATGGATCCTTATTTTTATATTCTCTTACCACTTACAATCGAAGTTCCTATAGAACATCTTTCCACTACTGCATAAGGCATCCATTAAGAGTCCCTTTGAGGTCTTTTGGATAAGCTCAATGGTACTTGTTGTAAAAATTATGGAGCTAAATGCTAGAAAGTTCATATATAGTTTATGTACTTCACTTCCAAGGTCATAACTCATAAGCACATTGTTTTAACCACATTAAAATCTGGAGCTCAATGCTAGAGATTTCAATAATATAAATTATGTACTTCACTTCCAGTGTCATAAGCACATTGTTTTAACTATATTCAAAATAGAAATATTTCTGATAAATGTGTTCTCTTGCCTCTAATTTTGGGAGGAGAAAAGGGTAGGGTGAAGGCGGCAGGTAAGAAACTGCCACAGTTAAAATATGCACCGAATGTTATTGTGATCTGGGCTGATTTGAAATGAACAGATGTAGATTACATGGCTTTAACTTTATTAGCGATTTCATCTGCCTACCTTGGATCTGCTATAAGTTACATGTGCAAACACTCACATATTTCTCATGGAATATATAGGGAAGAGAAAAAGAAATTTGTTAGATCAGAATCTCCTACTCGTTCTGAATTAATTGAATCTCCTACTACTTCTGAATTAAAATTATCATTCCCTTTTTTCATTGGTTTTTCTCTTCTAAAAAATTTGAGGGGAAAACTATTGAAACAATTGAAAATTATTACAAGAATTGGGAAATAGAAATGGTAAAACTATAACATCTATACATCCTCCCACATAATATGCTTTAAAAGTAAAAAATGGTACAACTGTTCTTGAAGCTTCTGCCTTTATTAAACCTGTAAATTCAGAAACAGGTATAAATAATTTAATAAAACAAGAAAATTAAAATAATCTTTGTTTACAAACAATTAATTAGAATTGAAGATAAAATTAAAAATTTAAATGAGAAGACTATTTCTAATACTATAAATAAAGAAAACTTAAAGAACCTGATAATATTCAACCTGTAAACATTAAATCACCAATAAAAATTACTGATAGTAATTTTAATTTAAAACCTAAACAAGATGATGATTTTACAGAAAATCTTGTAAAAAGGCTTCATGATTTAAGTATACAAGATAAAATTTCCTTTGTAAACAATATTTTTGTATTAAATAAAATAGAATATTTTGAAGAAAGTGAGAATGATTCTTTTTCATCATTTAGAGAGATAGAAGAATTAAATAATCAGTTTAAAACATTAAATATGGAACAGGGAATCAATGAAATTGATTTTGATAAAGACCCTTCAAAAAATAGGGTTTCTGATGGAAAATTTTATTATCCTAGGCCTACTCCTATATATGGATATTTTATTTGAAGAACAATTTATAAATACGGAAAGATCTAGTTTTAATTTAGAAAGCATTTATGAATGGAATATCGATGGTGTTTTTGAATATGGTATTTAAATGTTCTTCATAAAATGATGGTGTACTCAACAGTTTGTAAAGCCAATAAAAATTCAGATAAACAAATCTCAAAATTTGTAACTGCTGGTTTTACAAGGCAACTAAAAGGCTGGTGGGATAATATCTTGACGGCTTCACAAAGATTAGAAATTTTAAATTTTATTAAAATTGTGCCATTTGTAGGAGCCATGGGAACAATATAAAATGAAATAGTTGAGGATAGTGTTTATACATCAATTCACTCAATTATTAAGCATTTTTTAGGAAATTCTATCCATAATATAGACAGAAGTAAAGAACTTTTGATAAATCTTAGATGTCCTACTCTAACTCATTTTCGATGGTACAAGGATGTTTTCTTGTCAAAGATCACTACAATAGTTGATGGGAAGGCTTGTCCCTTTGCAATGATCTAAATCTTAAAGCTCGGGTTAAAAGGCATAATATAACAAGAAGAAAAGAATTGGGAGAATTTTGCCAACAATTTAGCAGAGTTGCCATGGCATCGCCTAGGTGTCCTGGCGCTAGAGAAGAACAAAATAACGCCTTGGACGCCGAGCCGCCAAGGCTTACGTCTTGGTAGTTGACCCAAGTTAAGTGATTAAGCCATTTTGTATCTATGACTATCATAACCCATGAACTAGCTATATGGTGTAATTTTTATTATTTATTAGACTTGTTATTTGTGATGATTGTTAACTTGGTTGATCCTTTATTCTCTATACAGTGTTTGTTAACTTGTTCTACTAGTTTTCAATGTAAAGTGTTTTATTTTTGAATTTTAATTTTGAAGTATTCATATAATTGTGTTTTTAATTGTATCCATAGTGTTAGTTATTATGTTGAGTTTTTATGTATATAAAATTTTATTGTCGAATATGCTTTTGAAGTAAAACAAATAATGTATAAATTGTATATTGTTAACGACTTGTCGCCATAGTTGTCATGGCGTCGCCATGGCGTCGACTAGGCGTCCTGGAGACAAGGCAACGCCTTGCTTATGCTTGGTAGTTGGCCCAAGTTAAGTGATTAAGTCATTTCATGGACTAGCTATATCATGTAATTTTTATTATTTATTAGACTTGTAATACATGATGATTGTTGACTTGGTTGATCCTTTATTCTCTACATAATGTTTGTTAGCTTGTTCTACTAGTTTTCAATGTCAAGTGTTTTATTTTTGAATTTTAATTGTGATGTATTCATATAATTGTGTTTTTAATTGTATTACATAGTGTTAATTATTATATTTTGAGTTTTAATGCATATAATTTTTTTTTGTCGAATATGCTTTTTAAGTAAAACAAATAATATTTAAATTGTACATTGTAAACGACTTGTCGCCATATGGACGCCGTGGCGGGTGCCTTATCGCCTAGGCGTCCTTGCGGTCAACTACCGCTGCGTCTCGCCGTGACAACTATGCTTGTCGTCATATGGACGCCATGACGGACGCTTTATCACCTAGGCGTTCTAGCAGTTAACTATCGCCGCATCTCCGTGGAAACTACGCAATTTAGTTATCATTTGCAAATTCCTCCAAAAGCTAATAGAAAGATATAAAAAGAAAGTATGCTCATAGGAGAAGAAAAAGAAAAGAATATATATCATATAAAAATGAAAAATCTTCTAAAGGAAAATTCTTTAAAAAAGGAAAATCAAAAAGTCTAAACTACATAATTTGTCACAAATGTGGCAAACCAGGTCATTATGCTAATAAATGCTTGACGAAAAAGAAGATTGATTCTCTAAAAATAGAGGATGAGATTAATCAATAAATTTATAATGTTCGTTCTCAAAAGCAGTGACAGCTTAAAGTTGGAATGTTTGGCATAACTTTTTGTATTATTAATACTTTTGTATTATTACTTATATCCGTCGTGAATGATGCCATCATTCATTTATTTTATCAGTTTTGTAAGGCATGACATCAGTCTTGTAGCCACAAATAACAACATAATCTTATTAAAATAAAACCAGACTAAAATAAAAACAGACTAAGAATAAAGAAAAAAATTAGAAATATAATAACTACAAACCAACAGGTAATAAAATATATAAAAACTAATATCTAACAGAAAAATTTAAATATAAACAGATTCATAAAATTAAAACTTAAAACATACAAACACTCTTAATATATGATAAAGAAACTAAAACACTCTCCAAAGCTTTCTTCAAGCTCTTGCAAAACACTCTTAATATATGATAAAGAAACTAAAACACTCTCCAAAGCTCTACTTCACACCCAAGCAAACATACAATATATAGTCATATGAGGACCTAAAGACGGATGTCAGCCTTACGAAATTGATAAAATAATTGAATGACATTATGTATGACGCATATAAGTAATAATATAAAAATATTATTAATGCAAAAAGTTGTGCCAAATATTCTAATTTTAAGTTGTCACTGCTTTTGAGAATGAACATTACTTTTCAGCAGTCATTTCCTTTTGCTTTTTAGCCTCAGTTTGCTTTTTAGCTTCTCTAATTTTATCATTTTCTTCATCGGTTCGGGTGAATTCAATAATAGACGCCTGTTGGCATTTCAATCTTCCTTCGCTTTTAGGACCTATCCAAAATCCTGTACTTTTTTTCTTGGTCGTGAATATATGAACTGGTTATTCCTTGTTCAAGAATTCTTGTTTAGGCAGTTCATACCATTCATACATAATGTTGATCTAAGATTTTAATTCTTCCGTGTTTCAGTAGTAGCATATTATTCCATGGAGCTAGAACATCTCAGATGTTAATTTCTTTTTAAATTGACTTTAAAAACTCAGCATTAATCCAATATTGTGTAACCAAGAAAATATATTTTTCTAGTAATCCGGACTTATATATTACTACATTCATCCAACTATATTTGTCCTACTTTGAAAGTACACGCCTATTAAGAAAGTTTTTTGATCTCCAAATTACCCATCTTAACTAATTTATTATCATCTTTTTTGTTTTATTTAATTTCTCAACTATTTCTTGGAACAATAAAATAGAGGACAAAGAGGGGTAAAAGGAGTGTGGTTGTGATTTCAATGTCAAAAGTTAATAGTGCTACTTTTTTCAATGTATGTCTGTTTTCAATGTTTTAAAAAAAAGTTAAATGAGGGTATTATTGGAAAAGTAATGTCAAAAATAACATTAAAAAGGAAAAGGACAAATAGATTTGGACAAATTAAAAAAGAAATTAGGACAAGTACACTTGGACCGAGGAAGTACGAAACAATACTTGTAATACGTGCCAACACACTCACAAAAGCGCTGCTTTAATAGAAGCATCACTTTATCTAGCTATCGGGAGATTTTTTATTTGAAAAAAATGAAATAGAGATTGATTGCTTACCAGGTAGAAAAAGAGAGTTCAGAAACAGTTCTAGCTGAACCGTCACCTTGTACCTCAATTCTATCTGTTCAACATATTTGGATAATTCAAGGGTGCCATAAATTTCCTATGTTGCACTTCCTGGTGCATTTACTTGGTACTTCATCAGAAATTGAACCAGACACCATATTGAAATGTAATTAATTAATTACTAGGAGCAAATATATGTTAGTAGTTTGATAGTCTATATATGGAACTTGCTGGTATTTGGGTAATTCTAATAATTGAGAGTTGTGTTGTGTTTTTTTAAATGGGTGTTGTTTGGTCATATTTATAGAGAAATTATTAGGGTGGATGTAGGCAGAGGGTATTTTGGGCAGCAAAGTAATAATTAGTATATTCTAGTAGGTAGTACATTTTGAGTGATCACGTGAGCACATGGGATAGTTTGTTATATTTGAGTGAAGGATAAAAAAAAGTAGTGTAGGTTAGTAACTTTACTTTTCAACATTCTCTCTCTATAAATAGTTGTATAAAAGAATTATTCTCCAAGCATTATGAATTAATGAAATGAAGAGAAACTTGTTTAAGCTTTCTTCTTATTTTCTTTATCTCTCTTATGTCTCACAAATTCGGTAGGAATTACTGAGTTTTCTATACTTCTTCCTCCAAAAATTCTATCTAATTCTCTCTATCTAATGTTATATATTTATTTCTGGTTAGGATCCTAGTTTGGCCTAACAAATTGGTATCAGATCCCTAGGTTCTATCCAAACTCGGGTAAAATGTAAAGTCGACCACTGAACTTTAGGGGTTTTTGGGTATTGAGCTATTTTCTTTTGGTCAACGCAAATTGAGCTCCTTTCTATTAAAAAATTTGGACTTCGAGCCCCAAGCGCCACAAGTGCGTTGACCTGCTCACGTGGCGCCTACGTGGGACACGTGGCAGATCTGACGTGGGCATTTTTTATTTTATTTTACACATGTACGGGCTGACGTGACGAATATTGAATTTTATCTTAAAAAATATGCTGCTGCACAGATTCGAACTCAAGACCTCTAGCTTAAAACTTTGATCCAATGACGACTCGAGCACATGGGCCTAGCTGATATTATTTTGCAAGGATTAATATTTATAACTGAACAAATCATTTTTCCCAAATTAAAACAAATCCCCTTTCCTTAGATCTGTTATGTACATACATAAATGTACATAACTAATTGTGTAATAATGATAAAAATAATAATAATAATAATAATAACAGTCATAATAAAAATAATAATAGTACTAATAATAATAATAGTAGTAGTACTAATAATAATAATAATAATAATTATTACTTTGCTGCCCAAAATACCCTCTGCCTACATCCACCCTAATAATTTCTCTATAAATATGACCAAACAACACCCATTTAAAAAAACACAACACAACTCTCAATTATTAGAATTACCCAAATACCAGCGAGTTCCATATATAGACTATCAAACTACTAACATATATTTGCTCCTAGTAATTAATTAATTACATTTCAATATGGTGTCTGGTTCAATTTCTGATGAAGTACCAAGTAAATGCACCAGCAAGTGCAACATAGGAAATTTATTATTGTTTTGTGTGTTCAGTTACTCTTTAAAATTCAACTAAGTTGTAGTTAGTTGAACTTAAAACTTGTTTTGCCTTGGATGCTCAGTTTGTTTCACTAAGGATATCCATTTCTTACTTAAAAATCACTTGAGCTCATTTACTCTCACTCAAATAGTATTACTACTGCATGGGATTAATTTTCAAACTCGATATCACAATTGTCCTGTGATTCATTTCATTCTAAAACTCTGAGAAACATGGCTAGACTTGAACACCAACTGTTCAGCCAAATGCTTAAACAAGATTTTTTTGAGTTAGAGATTAAACCCAAGAGAAGTTGCAACTTATTGATGAAAAACGAATTATTTCTTATGTGATATGAATGAGTTGCTGAAACAGAAAGGTTCAGAATATGAGAAGTGTTTTGTTAACGTTGTTGGTGATAAAAGGAAGGGCAAGATGCCAGTTCACATGGGTTATTGAGGAAACAAGGGATTGTTTAGAAATCCCATGCATGCTAAAGCAGTTAAGGGCCATAACAAATGAAGAAGATGATGTCCAATGGACTAGGAAGAACAACTTTGGTAAAGAAAATGAGAAGGAAAAGGAACTCAAGCATCACAAACTTGTGTTACCATCATTCACTGAATATGATAATGCTAGAAACTGGAGGAATGTGAAGAAGCAAATTGTGTAGGAGCCCCTATATATGATAATTATGTTGAGAATGAGGAGGCTCCATATTATGATGATCCACCCACCTATGATGAACCACCACAATATGAAGGGAATCATTGCTTTGATAAAAAGGCAGAGTTCATTGGCAACATTTAGCAATGTTCTACACAACCAGAATCTCTGAAGAAGAGTTTTGGTATAATGAAGTCCCTTTGTTTGGCCATAATCCTGAAGTGGAGCAAGGATTCATGAAGGTTAAGGGAGTGTTTACACTTCCTGAACAACAACAAAAAGATTCCTTGGTAAGGCAGCTGTCAAACTAGCCTCCACATGATGCAAATTAGTCCAGAAGTGACAACAGAATCACTTATATTTCTGCTCCACAAGGTCCAAAGATTTATACAGAATTTTATGAGAAAAAGGGATTCACCCTATGTGATTTTTGCCATCCAAAACAGTCTAAAAATGTCTGGTTTGTATCACTTGAACGTTGGAGAGATAAAGTCAAAATCTCTATGCAAAACTCACATTTGAAGAAAAATAGTACACTAAAATTTCCTCCCTACGTAGAGTACAACCTATTTTCTTATGTTTATACTTCAGTACCTAGATCCCTCATTGCATACAAAGGACTTTGTTGTTACTATACTGAACGGTTTTGTTATATTTGAGTGAAGGATAAGAAAAGTAGTGTAGGTTAGTAGCTTTACTTTTCAGCATTTTCTCTCTATAAATAGTTGTATCTGAGAATTATTTACCAAGCATTATGAATTAAGTGAATTAATGAAATGAAGAGAAGCTTGTTTAAGCTTTCTCCTTATTGTCTCTCTCTCTATCTTCTCTCTCACGAACTCGGTAGGAATTACTGAGTTTTCTATCCTTCTTCCTCCCAAAATTCTATCTAATTCTCTCTATCTCTGTTGATATCTCTATTTCTGGTCAGGATCCTAGTTGGGCCCGACAGTGGACAAAAATAAATAATTATTATAATAAAAGTAGATTAGAAGGAAGAGTAGATGAAGTAAAATAAAATGGTCTGCAAAGGACAGGAGTGTGCCAGGCTGCATGTATTATTGTTAGACAAAGGATATGAATGGGGAAATTAATATCTTAATTAAGAAAACGCGGGGGTTATTTTCAGCAGCCCGTATAAAAATAAAAAGCCTACACTATGTGAATAAAAAAGAAGCTCCGCCTTCTTAGATGTCGAGAAAATTTATGACAGGGGCTAATGAATTGCTTTCTTTATAGACCATGAAACCATATAAGCCTTTCTTACAGCACATTCTGGGGACTACACTTTTTACATAACCTCATCTGAAAGAGATTCACACCTACACTTTCTCCAAGATGAACTGAATGTTATTGTGATCTGGGCTAAATGAACAGATGTAGATTACATGGCTTTAACTTTATTAGCTGTTTCATCTGCCTACCTTGGATCTGCTATAGTGCAAACACCCAGTGAAAGCTTAAGCAAAAATATAAAATAAAATAGATGACAATGATTAAAGAAACTATACCCCTTGTATTTCTTATTATATTTTCTTTCCTGTCATTCTTTGTTTGTCCTTGATAAGGTTGGAGGGTGTGGGGTGGGGTTTGGAAAGTGTTCTGCTTCTTCAGGGATTATAATATTGAGTCAGCAGATTAAATATGTTACCTACGTTAATATGAACATTACCTCCACATCAAAATTATAATGTTAATCATTCTCTTACTCAATTTTGAATATGTATAGTGCTTTAAAAGAATTAGCAAAACACATACTGCCATTCCTGGTTAATTGCCTACTTATTTAATCTTCCATATAATAGCAGGCGAATGTACATTTTAATGTCCTAACTTGAAGTTTTTACTTTATACTACATATTAGTGACTGGTGAAGACTCTCTTTACATGATGCCATTGTATGTTTAACTAAAACCAAAAAAATGATTCAATAAAATGGATTGACAAACTAGAAATAGCATAACAAGGCATTTAGTTTGACCTTTCAAAAGACAAAAGTAATATACTTCTTTCTGGAAGTCGAGGCAAAACCGAAAAGAGTTCATTTATCTAATGACTTGTATGTTGAGAAATGCCTAGAGTTCTTGTATAATGTTCCCACTATTGGTTATTTAGTTTAACTAAATGTTATCATTGTTCTATTTTATTTCAAGCTCTGTTCATGGAGTTGTTTTTTGGCTTAAAAAAATAGAAATGGCATTCTCTAAAAACTTATATGATTGAACTTGTACAAATTGGAGGTAATTTGACATATTATTTTTTATTCCTATAGTGATAAATCAATGGAGCAACAAGCCTCAAGTTCTTCAGCTTCAGTGGAGGTATAATCTCAAATCTAATTTCCAATTTCAGAAAATGAATTCTTAATCAGGAGCAAGGGTTTTAATTTTTGCTATGATCACTATGTGCTTTAGTGTTGTTGGCACACTATTGAATTTTTCTGCGGCTCTGTTATATACTTATATCCAAGATTTTGAAGTAAGAGAAAGAGGTTATGGAATCTTTAGACATAGATATCTTGTGCGACCATTTTTCAGACCATGATTCAACTTACGTTGTGTTTAGTAAATATAAACGCGTCTGGACCACCTTACTATGACTATCTTCTCTGCTTTTTACCCTGAAGAAATATTTTCATTCTTGTTTAATGCTTGGACATTATATAGGATTTGTCTTATTTTGATTTATCTTCCTATATTTGGGAATGTGATTTCTCCACCCTGAATTGTTGTTTATTCTGTAACTACCAGATGACATTGTAATAATGCACTCATCAAGTTCTCAAAGTTTTTCTAGGAACCATGGAAAATCTTAAATCATAAGAGCGCCAAAATGGAATTAAACTAAAATGAAAACACCGTCTAAAGGAATGACATGACCTGGTCTAAAAGAGAACTAAGGTCCTGACACTTGTACTAAAATTCTTACATGGTGATTGCATAACAAATATATGTCCCGTACAATCTGGAAATTCATGTTTGGTGCAACATAAACTAAATATAGATACAGTTGCTGTTGTCATTGTCATCATCATCATCTTCTACATTATTCATCTGTGCAGCATTCTAATCATTCGACTTGCACTCATCTTCATCCTCACACCTACTATCTTCTTCAGTTTGCTTTGTCAAGATTATAATGGTCCTTGGCATATTTAGGGAAATTATGAATACAACCCTGGCTTTTGCTTCTAGGTTTAAGAATTGGATGAATCATTGGTCTAATAATAAATGATAATATCTTCCACCTTTTACAGAATAAGTTTTTTTAAAAACTTTGTTTCTTAATGGAATTCATCTATAAAAAAAAATTGATTTTTGTTGAATGCATAATTCTGTTTAAACTTCCAAATTTCAGATCATTTTCATTTGAATCCCTGAAAGATATGTAGTATAGTTTAAGAGATAAGTTCTATTTGTCATGTTTCAGGTACAACTTGCAAATGATGCAATTTAAGGAGAATGAAAAAGGAAGGGCTGGTTCTGTATATTGAAAACTCACAGGAAAGGGTTATCCTAGGTCAACTTAGTTCATATAATTAGTCCTCCTGTCATAATAGATTTGTCTGGATGAAACTTGTGATATCAGCTGATCTGACTAAGTCATCAATAATTCAGACCTATATAACCAAGTAAAATCTGCCTTTTTGTTGATACTAGCAAAATTCTTAGTGGTTTGGATAAGAAACTTGAATTTTAGTTTGACTATCTTCAGCAAATTACGAAATTGATACTTTTCTTTTTAGGGAAAGATTTGTTCAAGCTGAAGTCACGTTAGGTTGCAAGTGGTGGGATGAAGTTTCTTGTCAAATAGTATACCTTTCTATGATATACGTGGTTGTTTCTATTTTCAATTTCAGAGCCTCGGTGTTTGTAGCTTTTTACGTGATATTTTTCAATTTGTTTCTTAGCTTAATGCTCTAAACTTTTGCAGGAAAAGATGTTCTATTGTTTTATGTATCTGCAAATCATTGATATAACTTGTAATCTAAATACTTCAGCTCTTAATACGACAATTATATACAAATATACGTATATTATGATCTCTTCATCAAAATATGAAGCATCGAGTTTTCCCCCGACCAGAATTTAGATCATTTCAGATGATACCAGTGATTTCTAGCTTTAAATATCTGAAACAATACAATTTCCTGATGCGGTAATAACTATTATGAGATTTTCAAACTTTTTGATAGAACTTGCAGCTGAGTACATGAAATTTATGATAGTATTACATCTCCCTCTAATTCACTTTGTCAACATGTGTGTGCACGCTTGTTTGTTTTCTGTATTTTTAATAGTGTTTTTTTAGTTATTACTTTTAACTTTAACCGCAGGCCAAGCAGGAGACCGAGGAAGCTGCAAACTCAAAGACTTCAGAAGACGAGTTGACTTGCACCATTTGCTTGGAGCAAGTTACCATGGGGGAGCTTGTTCGTAGCTTGCCATGTTTGCATCAGGTTTCTCCTCTTCCCACTTTCATAAAACCGTCTTGCCAGTTTATGATGTTGTCTTCCTTTCCTTCTTAACTAGCATGATTAATTTATTTCACAGCTTTACCTTCTGAAATTTCATTCCTTTTTAGTATTCCTTACTATGGCACAAAATTCAAATTAGAACATAATGGGAGGACTATCATCTCATGTAAATTGACAACTTACAAAGTAATTTATGGATACTAGTATCCGCCTCTCTCTCCTCGGTGATACTTTAATATGCAAATTATTAAAGCTGTCTAATTTCCTATGGGGTGCATCCAGATACCATTCCACCCTTATATGCCTTAGAACTTTCACAAATACAAAACCCCTAACGAAATGCCAAATATTTGATCCACGAATCATGGGTATCCTCCTCAGTTATGTTACACCAACTCTTCACTTTGTCTTAAAATACCCGTGTCGAGTACAAGGGTATGGGTACTGGACACTTCATTTTAGTGTAAATTTTTTTTGGCAAAATTAAGGAGTTTCTGTGTCGGACTCTTCAAAATATTGTGTCCAACTGGACACTTTCATCTGAGTATGTGTAACATAGCTCCTAAGATTACCAGTTTTGCCACTCGGATCTTATATTATTCCTACAACTCTTGGTTGTAAAATAATATAGGGGATATTATCTTGACGAGCATGCTACTTGATTTATGATTGCCATATTCTTTGTTTTTTAAAAAAAAAAATTTTGTTGCAGTTTCATGCGAATTGCATCGATCCATGGCTACAGCAACAAGGCACATGTCCCGTGTGCAAACTTATGGTCGGTTCGGGATTGGGATGGCCGGAAAGTAGAGAGAGTGAAACAGATGATGATGATGACATGGATTAAGAACCTACTCTTTACTTCCCAGTATATATGCAATAAAAAAAATATTCAATCAAAATGCTTCATTCTGCATATCATCATTTGTAAAATAGATTGAAGGACAAAATAAAGATGGCATAATTTGTTAAAAAAATTATCAAATTAGATTACTCAAGTATAATATTTAAAATAATAGGGGTTGAATACATAATTTAAAATTGATAGTGGAGCCCAAATCTTATAATTACTCCTATTTCGATTTATGACCCTAAAGTTCTTCAGAATTTTCCTTTTGCCCCCTACATGGATTAAAAGTCCAAATGGGGTCTACATCCAGCGGCTCCAGCCTCCAGGACACCCCTTCTTGTGTCCTCCACTGTGCAGAATGATACATCAACTTCATCCAGGAATGGATCTTTTCATAAAATGTTTTTAGTTCATGATTTCTGAAATATATCTTAATTTTTTGAATCAATTACAAGAAAAAGGTACACAAATTTAACTGCATAATACTTCTCTATACGGTTAATATAAATATTTCAGCAATATTATTTAAAATTCAAAATAAAAACAATAAACTCCATCAGCTCCAGGATATAAGATAAATTTAGATTATTTATAGTGAATTTGAGATATCTTTAAAAATAAAATTGATATGAATTTATTTAATTTTGAGCAATATAAATATGTAAATTGGAAATTATCTAAAAATTGCTTCGATATTACAAGAGTTATTGTTTTAAAATGTTAAATAAATCAAATCCATTTTAAAATTTAAAATTTGATATGATATTTCGGATCAAATGAAGTATATTGATCTATTTATTTCTTTATTTTTCTAAAGGTCATATGTTTTCCTGTTAATTTATATTCATTTGTATTGGAAATTTGAAGTCAACGTCAATGCAGAAAGGACAAGGAGAGTTCTGAACAGAAAGCAAGCGGGAAGACAACCCATGTCCCTACGTCCTTTGTCACTTTTATTACACACTGCCAACTTTATTGCATCGTACCACCATATTTTTTTTCCTTTTAAAATCTTTTATACTTGCGTTCGTTTATAAATTATGGATGATATACACTTACTTTTGTTTATAAATGATGGATGATATATAATTATTTGTATTAATTTATTATTATTTTAGATTATATTTTTTATAATTAGTTTATTATTTAATTTAAAGATTATATATTGTCATTTTTAGGTTATTTAATGATGGATGGTATCACTTTTTGTTAATTGACGTTTCAAGGTTATGTACACGGATTACAAAATGTAATTAATGATTTTGTTGATTGATTAATTTGAGTATAAAATTTTAATATTAGCATTCTAAAACTAATTGAAAAGATGAGAAAGAAACAAATTAGCCTTTAATCATAAATGACTGTATGAAAAATTAAGTTGTGACGCCCTCAAAATATGTCTAAACAACTCATTCCGAGTCGCTAAATACATGGTACAAGATTCAAATACAAACTTAATTTATACAATTAACAACTGTCGTGTAAAATACGACAAAACGTAAGTTGTGAGTTTTAATACGAATATTGTCTCGTAGACAATATCCAAACTCAAATAAAGTCCTCATTACAATTATTATCACACTATTTTTATAGAATAGTGATGACTACTATAACAACCATCTTGGACAATCACTCCATTCCCTGACTAGTCCCAGCTATATTCTCATTTCCTAAAGAGAATAATGGAAGAAAATGGTGAGCTCAACTAGCCCAGTAAAGAATATTATGACTAAGATAATGTAGAATAAATTATTCTTAGTATTTAACAGTATAAAAACTGATAGAATACAATAGACAACAAGTTTTAGATCAACAATTGCAGCGAAAATAGCAATCCATTAGAAGAGTCAAGTAGAGTATGATGTCTACTATCTTCTATCATTTAAAAGTTCATCATCAATGTTTTATCTCTGTAACACAACTTAATAAATAATCCACATTATCGAATTATCCATGCACTACGGGCCAAGAATATTTGTTAGTATCACATCCACATCATCAAATTATCCATGCACTACGGGCCATCTTGGACCATCACTCCATTCCATGACTAGTCCCAGCTATATCTTATTTCCTAAAGAGAACAATGGAAAGAAAGGGTGAGCTCAACTAGCCCAGTAAAAAATATTATGACTAAGATAATGTAGAATAAATTATCCTTAGTATTTAACAGTATAAAAACTGATAGAATACAATAGACAACAAATTTTAGATCAACAACTGCAGCGAAAATAGCAATCCATTAAAAGAGTAAAGTAGAGTATGATGTCTACTATCTTCTATGATTTAAAAGTTCATCATCAATGTTTTATCTCTGTAACACAACTTAATAAATAATTCACATCATCGAATTATCCATGCACTACATGCCAAGGATATTCGTTAGTATCACATCCACATCATCGAATTATCCATGCACTACGGGCCAAGAATATTCGTTAGTATCACCAATAGTCATGATCATGTCAAACAACTGTCCATCAATGCACTACGGGCCAATGAGGACTTTTACCACATCATTTGTAATATTACAGGTCATGATTATACCGATACTGTGAAGCCCCCAAAATAGGTATACACAACCCATTCTGAGTCGCCAGATACACGTTATAGAATTCAAATACAAACTTCATTTATACAATACGACAAAACGTAGCTGAGAGTTTTAATACAATATTGTCTCGTAGACAGTATCCAAACTCAACTTATTACAATGCCATATAAAATACAGCAGCAAATATTTCAAGACCCCTGTCGACATCGGGATTTTTATTTGTCCCTTTTCTGTTTTTGCCTTTTGGTGTTCTCATGTTAGGTGAGATTTGTTTAAAAAAATAAGTTGTGAAAAGGTCCGACATGTATATGTCGACGATTGGACTGTAAAAGTCGCCAGTTGGTATTTTTAAATGGTTGCACCAACTCAACGGAGAAAAGGTTTGCACATTGACCTAGTGATGTGACATTATTTAACTGGTCTGTGAAACCGAGATTCGTTAGGGTCCGACGGCTTGATTATGCGGAGGGAAGGTGTTAGGCACCCCCCGACATCCGTGTTACCACGGTGACCGCCACTTTTCAATTATACCATTATCTGAATGTGTGTGTGTGGGTCAATGTGTAATTATCTGGAAGTAGTGCTATGCCTCGTTTGCACCTATATACAAAGGGTTTGAATTTTGTATAAAAGTTCAGTTTTAACAAGATATAGTAATGATGTTTTGTAAAAGAAGTTTCAAACCCTTATGCTCAATAGTAATTGAGGCCTTTGATATTTCTATTTTATTGTGTGTTCGACTAGTTTGCTTTTAGTTTTGAGATGTGAAGCATCTTCGAGAAAATAAGATACATAGCAGTGCCGAACTCCTTGTAGGCATGAGAGCCGTCTAAGAAAATTCAAAAATCGTGAATAATTTACAAGCCATGTCCAACTGAAAATGTCCATAACGGGAACCGAATCTAGATTCAGGAGACTGAATCTGTGATCACATGATTCCTAGGCTCACATGATGTAGCAGTTTGTATGAAAGCTGTAAACAGTTATATATACATATATATATATATATATATATATATATATATATATATATATATATATATAATTTGTAAATATATATATGAGTGATTAACTGACTCGAAGTAAACTCCAGACGGGACGAAATATAAATATATAAAAGATGTAAATATATATAGAGAGACGATCAACCACCACGAAGCAACTCCATGGGGGATCGAAAATGTAAATAAAGCAGTAAAAGCGATCAACCGCCGTGAAGTAAACTCTAAGCGGGACGAAATATAAATAAAGCTGTAAAAGGCCACAAAATAAACTTCAGGCCTGACAGAAATGTATATATATATATATATATATATATATATATATATATATATATATATACAAGTATTTATATATATATATATATAAGTAGTAAACGCTCCGGATATAAATCTAGGCTCACCGAACAAAGTTTGATAACAATTTATATATAAAAGCAGTAAACGCTTCGGATATAAATCCAGGCTCACCGAACAAAGTTCGATAACAGTTTATATATATATATATATATATATATATATATATATATATATATATATATAAGTAATAAACGCTCCGGATGTGAATCCAGGCTCAATCGAGGCATAACTCGGTGATGTTAGTACAAATATCTTGGTAATCTACTTAATCCACGCCTCTACCTCAAGTGGCTCTGGCTTTTCTAAAAACTCTGGTGGTCCCAGCTCCTTGAATTGCTTAGCAGTGACCAACCATAAGTTACTAATATTTCCACCTGTATTTTGAACATGAGTCTCTCTCGTTTGGTTTTGCATGAATTCTAGAAAGCTCCTAAACGTACAATCGTTCGTCATTTGATCAGTGTTGTTGTTTGCAGGAGGATTATTGTCTTCTTGATGCTCATTATCCTGATTATAGATTGGTGGTGACTCAATGGTCGCATGTGCTCCATTGCTTATCTCAAAATTTTCAGACACCATTTGTGACAATCCCAAAATAGGTCCATTCCATCCAACCTATTCTGAGTCGCCAAATACAAGGTACAGAAAATAACTACAACTTTATTACAACAATTGTCACGCAAAATACAACAACACATATGCTGTGAGTTTGGATACAAATATATGCCAAATGTAACTCTTGTTCCAACCGTGGACATCACCTCACAATGACACCTTACATAAAGGTATAGTCAAAAACTATTTTAGAAATTAGAATCTTTGGGAAGTGCTCAAGGAAACCTTCGTACATGGGAGGCCATGCGTCTAGGTTATGATAGATATCATATGGCCACAGAATTATCCTTGCTTGACCCAATAGACCCCAAAGAAAAACGAGAAGATTACTATCATATTCTTCTCAATGGTGAGTCTTCTCTTGACATATCATTATCTATACTGTCTCTAATTGAGAATTATACTTCAAACAAACACCAAGATTATATAGGTAGTACTCGTATATATACTCAGCAAGTGGAGGAGCACATCCTTGTCTTATGATGACACGAGGTTGTATGTCGTTAGACATCTTGTATGATAGTGGTAAAACACCCTTCCAACGTTGGGTACACCTTACCCTATTGGATTCACCAAATAAAACTACTAAATGAACTTTTCTATACTGCTTCGGGAGAACATCCACAGCTAGAGACCACCGTTCTATTTCCCCGTTACCCTCGCTCGACCCAGCTACACTCTTATTACCTGAAAGGAATTGTGAAGTAAAAGGGTGAGCACAACTAGCTCAGTAAAGAATATCATGACTAAAGATAATTAAATTATCAATAGCCTTCATCAATAATAAATCTGAAATTTAGAACATATGATAAATGATAAAAATTTCAACCATAGTTGCAGCGGAACGAGCAATCCATTAGAAGAGTCAAATAGACTATAAAGTCTATTATCTTCTCCATGTTAAAAATCTACCAACAATATTTTATCCCTGTAACATCAATCAACACTTTTGGTCCACAATCATATGAATAACTCATAATTATAACTGTAGTTCTAAATTCCTCTTCTCATCCAGGACGAAGATAATTTTCATCACCTATCTTTACCTGAAACATCAAAGATCATGGTTACACCAAATCACATTTCCTGTTCATAATCATACTAATAACTTCATCTTTGCACTACGACCAAAGATATTCATTTGTATCACCAGTTGGTCATGTTCATCTCAACATCTGTTCATCTTTGCACTACTGGCCAAAGATATTCAACAACATATCATCTTTGCACTACGGGCTAAAGATATTCATCAACAATTCATCTTTGCACTACAGGCTAAAGATATTCATCAATAATTTATCTTTGCACTACAGGCCAAAGATATTCCTCAACAGTTCATATTTGCACTACGGGCCAAATATATTAATATCTCAAAGAAATATATAATCATTTCAGAATTTATATAAACAATAATTATAATCATGTTGATCAATTCACCTTTGCACTTAAGCTAAAGACATTCACTTATAAATTCAATGGTCATGATCATACCAATCAACAATTCAACTTTGCACTACTGTCCAAAGAGAACCCATAGTCATGATCATACCAAAAATCTAACCATCTTTACACTCAAGTCAAAGAGAAATATCATCATTAGGGTTATAAAAATGTTATATATAATAATAAAAATAATATAATCAACATTTAGTTTTAATCTCAAGCGTAATATTCGTAAATCAACTATAATTTGGTTAGAAAAAAAAACCAATTTTTTTCGTGAATAGTAACTCGTGAATAGTAACTCATAAATAGTAACTCGTGAATAGTAACTCGACACAAAAAAGTAGAAATTTCACAATAAAATACATACCAATATTTTGGTATAATGATATTGAAAGAATAATATTTCTTAAGCTTATAAACAATTTATTTTAATTATTTACACTTTACTAAATAATGCATTTAATCATCCTAAAATGCCAAACTCATAAGATTTCATCACCAATAACCAAAAACCCTCATCAAAAATCTGCATATACCTCATATAGGATTCTCAAGCCATAAAATCCTATTTTCTAATTTTCTTACTTCACAAAACATATTTAATTCATTTACTCATAACTAGATCATTTTCATGAAAAATACCAAATCAGTTCCAAAAATATTTCTTTTCTGGGATTTAGCATAATATAGTCTCATAGTGAACATATATTTTTCTCAGAATTTTTAAAAGTCATTTACTATTTTTCATATGGCCAAAACAACCGAATATTTAGACATTTATCAAAAATTATACGTTTATCTAAAAATTCTAAAATTCACAGAGTTTACTCCTATCATATACATGTACTCCCAATAAAAATTTTATCAATTTTGGAGTTAACCACAAGGAGTTATAAGCGGTTACTTTTAAAATAGTCTTTTCTCATAAAATTCATAATCTTAATCTATATATCCAAAAATCACCATTTTTGAACACAATCAAGAAAACTCATCAAAATATCATTTCAAATTTTTCTAGAATTTTTAAAGGTCAGAAAAATTGCGCAACTGGAAAACATAACAACCCTTAAAATCCCTTACTATCCCTTACCTCAAAAGAGCAGTACTTCTGATCGGTATAAGGCTGAAGGAAACTTGCACTGATGAATAGAAACTCAAACAGTATCTAAATACATTCAATAATCTAGAGAGAGAAAGAGAGAAAACTTATGAATTCTGGTGTGATTTTCAATTCTAAGTTAGCCCTCTATTTATAGAAAAATGTTAGCACGCCGAATCAGACTTAACCTGTAACCTGATGGCTTTACCTGCTACTATTGCCACCCACCATATTTGAATAAAAATCTCAGCACATTTTTTCATCAACCAAGAGTGGGGCCCACCAATTCTAGAATTTTCTACCAAAATGATTAACTCCGAAAATTCAACAATTTCTGAACTAGTCATCTCGTAAAATTCATAATAAATCATACGTTCATTTCTAACGGTTCAAAATTTGTGGACATATACTCAACTTATATATGTATAACATATCCAAAAATTACCACGATCCAACGATCGGATTAAAAATTATAACCCTCGTAAAATATCTCAAAAACTCTAATTTGATTTTCAATACCTCCGTTCCGACAAAAAATACAAATAAAACACCTCAACATTAACTCCTTCATTTTAACCCCAAAAATATATCCCCCAATTATATCCACATAAAATAAATATTTTCTTATCATATGAATCAATAATTAATTATTCACAAATAATATTATAGAATCACATTTATGACAACCAGGCCGTTCCCAGGAAAGAGGGGACTTTCCAATAAGAATTTCTCCTTACTGGCGCGCAATTAGGTGACCAAACCTCTCATTAGACAGAACTTTCTAGACATTGTCAATAATGTTATCTAATAATATTATTCAAATAATATGAATTATTGATCTGATAATGGGAAATACTGTGCAGTGACAATTATTGAACAATAATAATATAAAATTTCAACGTAGCAATTATTGAATCAATAAAATAAAATATTAAACAGTAATTACTGTAACAATTATTGAGTAGTGCCTTCTTACGTAAGAATTAATAATTTCAAAAATACTATGCAATACCGTGTGCTATTGTGCAATAATGCGTATTACTGTATTTTAACCACCGGATATTCCAACAGTGTTAACGGTAACAACTACGCCGTTATTTGTAAAAACTTAATTTGTCGTTTTCTTCACCCGACAGTTATTCTGTTATGGGGCCCACAAATGGCTGCGCCGTCGTATGAATATTCCCCGACAGATAGAATATTCCACGACCAAACGAATATTCCCCGACAATAATGAATATTTTATAACCACTTGTGTATTTTGAAAAAAAAAATTCATATATCACCCTTAACTTTAATATTTATCAATTTAACCATTTACTGAATAGTAATTATAAGAAAAATTGAATACTTTTATTTCATAAAATTCGGGGTCTTACAATCTTCCCTCCTTATGAAATTTCGTCCCTGAAATTTACGTACCTGGTATTTCGAAGAGTTGAGAATACCTTGCTTCCATTTTAGATTCTATCTCTCAGATCATCATGATTTCTCCATTGCTCATCTCCCATGATAACTTCATTTGGGTTTCTCATTTGTTGGGAAGTCATGACAACCGCCATCCCTCGAACTACTCGGCTTTGACTTGTCTGGAGCAGCATTTGGCGTCATCATTACCGTTGGAATATACTTTTCTATAGGACATATTCCTCCCTCAACTGCCTCTTCGTATTCCTCATTCATGATCTGAATCATCAATCTTCGATCCATATCGGATTGAGGTTGACCGCTATGTACAAGGTAATTCAAAACTCGATGTTGGGTTCTTCCAATTGCTTTCCAAAAAGAGAAATTCATATCATCTATTTTAGCCTTCTTAGATCGAACATCTCTTTCCACAATATCCACGTGTCGTGCGGCTTTCGCCCATGCATAACTTATTCTCACTAGTTCAGTTTTTTCTTCTTTCAGCTCAGATTCCATTTTTATCATCTTATACTCTGCCAAAGAATGCTTCTGTTCAAGCATCACATATCGGGTAACACAAGCTTGAATTGTTGCATCCTTTTGTTCCACGACCGCCTGTCGTTCTTCTGCCTGCTCTTCTAACTCATGAATACGATTTTGAAATTCTACATTTTGATCATATAATACCTCTAATAAACTCTCCTCAGGTACTTCTTCTTCCTCTTCTTCCTTAGTCTCAGCTGTTACCTCTGCTATTATCTCGGGTGCAACTATCAATTCTTCACTCACCACATGGATATCTCTAATTCCTTCTTCGTCTGACATCACATTATCACGGTTAGTGATTAGAGGTATCCCCACAGTCTCATTCACTCCAATGCTAGCATTCTCAGCCACCATACTCAAATACTGCCATAAAACAAGGGTTAATTAAACAAATTAACATATCACATAATATCCCGATATTATGACTGACCAATAAATAAGCTTAGGTAGGACACACTAGCGAAGGATTTACTCATCTCTCCCCTCCTAGTTGTATTCCCCGATCTCCGCCAGAGATCATATCCCTAAGCTCTGATACCAAATGTGACAACCCCAAAATAGGTCCATTCCATCCAACCTATTCTGAGTCGCCAAATACATGGTACAGAAAATAACTACAACTTTATTACAACAATTGTCGTGCAAAATACAACAACACATATGCTGTGAGTTTGGATACAAATATTTACCAAATGTAACTCTTGTTCCAACCGTGGACATCACCTCACAATGACACCTTACATAAAGGTATAGTCAAAAACTATTTTAGAAATTAGAATCTTTGGAAAGTGCTCAAGGAAACCTTCGTACATGGGAGGCCATGCGTCTAGGTTATGATAGATATCATATGGCCACAGAATTATCCTTGGTTGACCTAATATACCCCAAAGAAAAATGAGAAGATTACTATCATATTCTTCCCAATGGTGAGTCTTCTCTTGACATATCATTATCTCTACTGTCTCTAATTGAGAATTATACTTCAAACAAACACCAAGATTATATAGGTAGTGCTCGTATATATACTCAGCAAGTGAATGAGCACATCCCTGTCTTATGATGACACGAGATTGTATGTCGTTAGACATCTTGTATGATAGTGGCAAACTACCCTTCCAATGTTGGGTACACCTTACCCTATTGGATTCACCAAATAAAACTACTAAATGAACTTTTCTATACTGCTTCGGGAGAACATCCACAGCTAGAGACCACCGTTCTATTTCCCCGTTACCCTCGCTCGACCCAGCTACACTCTTATTACCTGAAAGGAATTGTGAAGCAAAAGGGTGAGCACAACTAGCTCAGTAAAGAATATCATGACTAAAGATAATTAAATTATCAATAGCCTTCATCAATAATAAATCAGAGATTTAGAACATATGATAAATGATAAAAATTTCAACCATAGTTGCAGCGGAACGAGCAATCCATTAGAAGAGTCAAATAGACTATAAAGCCTATTATATTCTCCATGTTAAAAATCCACCAACTGCCTCTTCGTACTCCTCATTCATAATCTGAATCATCAATCTTCGATCCATATCGGATTCAGGTTGACCGCTATGTACAGGGTAATTCAAAACTCGATGTTGGGTTCTCCCAATTACTTTCCAAAAAGAGAAATTCATATCATCTATTTTAGCCTTCTTAGATCGAACATCTCTTTCCACAATATCCACGTGTCGTGCGGCTTTCGCCCATGCATCACTTATTCTCACTCGTTCAGTTTTTTCTTCTTTCAGCTCAGATTCCATTTTTATCATCTTATACTCTTCCAAAGAATGCTTCTGTTCAAGCATCACATATCGGGTAACACAAGCTTGAAGTGTTGCATCCTTTTGTTCCACGACCGTCTGTCGTTCTTCTGCCTGCTCTTCTAACTCATGAATACGATTTTGAAATTCTACATTTTGATCATATAATACCTCTAATATACTCTCCTCAGGTACTTCTTCTTCCTCTTCTTCCTTAGTCTCAGCTGTTACCTCTGCTATTATCTCGGGTGCAACTATCAATTCTTCACTCACCACATGGATATCTCTAATTCCTTCTTCGTCTGACATCACATTATCACGGTTAGTGATTAGAGGTATCCCCACAGTCTCATTCACTCCAATGCTAGCATTCTCAGCTTCCATTCTCAAATACTGCCATAAAACAAGGGTTAATTAAAGAAATTAACATATCACATAATATCCCGATATTATGACTGACCAATAAATAAGCTTAGGTAGGACACTAGCGAAGGATTTACTCATCTCTCCCCTCCTAGTTGTATTCCCCGATCTCCGTCAGAGATCATATCCCTAAGCTCTGATACCAAATGTGACAACCCCAAAATAGGTCCATTCCATCCAACCTATTCTGAGTCGCCAAATATATGGTACAGAAAACAACAATAACTTTATTACAATAATTATCGTGCAAAATACAACAACACATATGCTGTGAGTTTGGATACAAATATATACCAAATGTAACTCTTGTTCCAACCGTGGACATCACCTCACAATGACACCTTACATAAAGGTATAGTCAAAAACTATTTTAGAAATTAGAATCTTTAGGAAGTGCTCAAGAAAACCTTCGTACATGGGAGGCCATGCGTCTAGGTTATGATAGATATCATATGGCCACAGAATTATCCTTGGTTGACCCAATATACCCCAAAGAAAAATGAGAAGATTACTATCATATTCTTCCCAATTGTGAGTCTTCTCTTGACATATCATTATCTCTACTGTCTCTAATTGAGAATTATACTTCAAACAAACACCAAGATTATATAGGTAGTGCTCGTATATATACTCAGCAAGTGGATGAGCACATCCCTATCTTATGATGACACGAGGTTGTATGTCGTTAGACATCTTGTATGATAGTGGCAAAACACCCTTCCAACGTTGGGTACACCTTACCCTATTGGATTCACCAAATAAAACTACTAAATGAACTTTTCTATACTGCTTTGGGAGAACATCCACAGCTAGAGACCACCGTTCTATTTTCCCGTTACCCTTGCTCGACCCAGCTACACTCTTATTACCTGAAAGGAATT
The DNA here is from genome assembly GCA_016801055.1 of Panax notoginseng. Taxonomy (NCBI): domain Eukaryota; kingdom Viridiplantae; phylum Streptophyta; class Magnoliopsida; order Apiales; family Araliaceae; genus Panax; species Panax notoginseng. The sequence goes on along the minus strand of CM029015.1, from coordinate 29,931,020 downwards.
GTGAAGCAAAAGTGTAAGACCCCGAATTTTATGAAATAAAGGTATTCAATTTTTCTTATAATTACTATTCAGTAAATGGTTAAATTGATAAAAGTTTAAAGTTATGGGTGAAATGTAAATTTTTTTTCAAAATAAGCAAGTGGTAATAAAATATTCATTGTTGTCGGGGAATATTCGTTTGGTCGTGGAATATTCTTTCTGTCGGGGAATATTCGTACGACGGCGCAGCTATTTGTGGGCCCCATAACAAAATAATTGTCGGATGAAAAAAATGACAAATTTGAGTTTTTACAAATAACGGCGTAGTTGTTACCGTTAACACTGTTGGAATACCCGATAGTTAAAATACAGTAATACGCGTTATTGCACAGTAGCACACGGTATTGCACAGTATTTTTGAAATTATTGATTCTTACATAAGAAGGCACTACTCAATAATTATTACAGTAGTTACTATTCAATATTTTATTTTATTGATTCAATAATTGCTGCGTTAATATTTTATATAATTGTTGTTTCAATAATTGTTGCTGCACCGTATTTTCCATTATCAGATCAATAATTCATATTATTTAAATAATATTATTAGATAGCATTATTGACAATGTCTAGAAAGTTTTGTCTAAGGAGAGGTTTGGTCATCTAATTACGCGCTAGTAAGGAAAAATCCTTATTGGAAAGCCCCCTCTTTCCTGGGAACGGCCTGGTTGTCATAATTGTGACTCTGTAATATTATTTGTGAATAATTAATTATTGATTCATATAATAAGGAAATATTTATTTTATGTGGATATAAATGAGGGATATATTTTTATGGTTAAAAATGAAGGAGTTAATGTTGAGGTTTTTATCAGTATTTTTGTCGGAATGGAGGTATTAAAAATCAGGGTTTTGAGATATTTTGCGGGAGTTATAATTTTTAATCCGACCGTTGGATCGTGGTAATATTTGGATATGTTATACATATATAAGTTGAGTATATGTCCACAAATTTTGAACCGTTAAAAATGAATGTATGATTTGTAATGAATTTTACGAGATGACTGGTTCAGAAATTGTTGAATTTTCGGAGTTAATCATTTTGGTGAAAAATTCTAGAATTGGTGGCCCCACTCTTGGTTGGTGAAGAAATGTGCTGAGATTTTTATTCAAATGTGGTGGGTGGAAATAGTACCAGGTAAAGCCATCAGGTTGCAGGTTAAGTCTGCTTTGGCGTGCTAATATTTTCCTATCAATAGAGGGCTAAGTTAGAATTGAAAATCACACCAGAAACATAAGCTTTCTCTCTTTCTCTCTCTATATTATGAAGCATATTTTGTGAGTATTTAGATACTTTGAGAGTTGCTATTCAGTGCAAGTTTTCTTCGGCTTTGCATTCCAGTCAGAAATACTATACTTTTGAGGTAAGGGATTATAAGGGATAGTAAGGGATTTTAAGGGTTGTTATGTTTTTTCAGTTTTGTAATTTTTCTGACCTTCAAAAAATTTTGAAAAAATTTAAAATGATATTTTGATGAGTTTTATTGATTGTGTCCAAAAATGGTAATTTTTGGATGTATAGATTAAGAGTTATGAATTTTACGAAAAAAGACTATTTTAAAAGTAACCGTTTATAACTCCTTGTGGTTAACTCCAAAATTGGTGAAATTTTTATTGAGAGTACATGTATATGATAGAAGTATACTCTGTAAATTTCGGAGTTTTTGGATAAAAGTACAATTTTTGATAAATATCTAAATATTCGGTTGTTTTGGCCATATGAAAAATAGTAAATGACTTTTAAAAATTCTGAGAAAAATATATGTTCACTATGGGACTATATTATGCTAAATTCCAGAAAAGAAATATTTTTGGAACTGATTTGGTATTCTTCATGAAAATAGTCTAGTTATGAGTAAATGAATTAAATATGTTTTATGAAGTAAGAAAATTGAAAAGTAGGATTTTATGACTTGAGAATCCTATATGAGGTATATGCAGATTTTTGATGAGGGTTTTGGTTATTGGTGATGAAATCTTATGAGTTTGACATTTTAGAATGATTAAATGCATTAAAATAAATTGTTTATAAGCTTAAGAAATATTATTCTTTCAATATCATTATACCGAAATATTGGTATGTATTTTATTGTGGAATTTCTACCTTTTTGTGTCGAGTTACTATTCACGAGTTACTATTCATGAGTTACTATTCACGAGTTACTATTCACGAAAAAATTAGTTTCTTTTTCTAACCAAATTATAGTTGATTTACGAATATTACTCTTGAGATTAAAACTATATGTTGATCATATTATTTTTATTATTATATATAACATTTTTATAACCCTAATGATGATATTTTTCTTTGACTTGAGTGTAAAGATTGGTAGATTTTTGGTATGATCATGACTATGAGTTCTCTTTGGCCAGTAGTGCAAAGTTGAATTGTTGATTAGTATGATCATGACCATTAAATTTATAAGTGAATATCTTTAGCTTAAGTGTAAAGGTGAATTGATTAATATGGTTATAATTATTGTTTATATAAATTCTGAAATGATTATGTATTTCTTTGAAATATTAATATATTTGGCCTGTAGTGCAAATATGAACTGTTGATGAATATATTTGGCCGTTAGTGCAAATATGAACTGTTGAGGAATATCTTTGGCCTGTAGTGTAAATATGAACTGTTGAGGAATATCTTTGGCCTATAGTGCAAAGATGAATTATTGATGAATATCTTTGGCCTGTAGTACAAAGATGAATTGTTGATGAATATCTTTGGCCCGTAGTGCAAAGATGGCATGTTATTGAATATCTTTGGCCAGTAGTGCAAAGATGAATAGATGTTGAGATGAACATGACCAACTGGTGATACAAATGAATATCTTTGCCCGTAGTGCAAAGATGAAGTTATTAGTATGATTATGAACAGGAAATGTGATTTGGTATAACCATGATCTTTGATGTTTCAGGTAAAGATAGGTGATGAAAATTATCTTCGTCCTGGATAAGAAGAGGAATTTAGAACTACAGTTATGATTATGAGTTATTCATATGATTGTGGACCAGAATTGTTGATTGATGTTACAGGGATAAAACATTGTTGATGGATTTTTAACATGGAGAAGATAATAGACTTTATAGTCTATTTGACTCTTCTAATGGATTGCTCGTTCCGCTGCAACTATGGTTGAAATTTTTATCATTTACCATATGTTCTAAATCTCTGATTTATTATTGATGAAGGCTATTGATAATTTAATTATCTTTAGTCATGATATTTTTTACTGAGCTAGTTGTGCTCACCCTTTTGCTTCACAATTCCTTTCAGGTAATAAGAGTGTAGCTGGGTCGAGCGAGGGTAACGGGGAAATAGAACGGTGCTCTCTAGCTGTGGATGTTCTCCCGAAGCAGTATAGAAAAGTTCATTTAGTAGTTTTATTTGGTGAATCCAATAGGGTAAGGTGTACCCAACGTTGGAAGGGTGGTTTGCCACTATCATACAAGATGTCTAACGACATACAATCTCTTGTCATCATAAGATAGGGATGTGCTCATCCACTTGCTGAGTATATATACGAGCACTACCTATATAATCTTGGTGTTTGTTTGAAGTATAATTCTCAATTAGAGACAGTAGAGATAGTGATATGTCAAGAGAAGACTCACCATTGGGAAGAATATGATAGTAATCTTCTCGTTTTTCTTTGGGGTCTATTGGGTCAACCAAGAATAATTATGTGGCCATATGATATCTATCATAACCTATACGCATGGCCTTCCATGTACGAAGGTTTCCTTGAGCACTTCTCAAATATTCTAATTTCTAAAATAATTTTTGACTATACCTTTATGTAAGGTGTCATTGTGAGGTGATGTCCACGGTTGGAACATGAGTCACATTTGGTATATATTTGTATCCAAACTCACAGCATATGTGTTGTTGTATTTTGCACGACAATTATTGTAATAAAGTTACAGTTATTTTCTGTACCATGTATTTGGCGACTCAGAATAGGTTGGATGGAATGGACCTATTTTGGGGTCGTTACATTTGGTATCAGAGCTATAAGTAAAGAGCCCCGAGCCTCTCGCTGGTGACTTCCTGTTGATGGGGGATGCACCGAAGCCAGACTCTCCGTAGGGGACGCCGTTCTGCGGTGGCAAACTGATAGGTATCAATGTAAGGTGCTGACATAGGTTGGTGTCCAGAGTTACATTTGGTATCAGAGCTTAGGGATATGATCTCTGGCGGAGATCGGGGAATACAACTAGGAGGGGAGAGATGAGTAAATCCTTCGCTAGTGTGTCCTACCTAAGCTTATTTGTTGGTCAGTCATAATATTGGGATATTATGTGATATGTTAATTTGTTTAATTAACCCTTATTTTATGGCAGTATTTGAGAATGGCAGCTGAGAATGCTAACAATGGAGTGAATGAGACTGTGGGGATACCTCTAATCACTAACCGTGATAATGTGATGTCAGACGAAGAAGAAATTAGAGATATCCATGTGGTGAGTGAAGAATTGATAGTTACACCCGAGATAGTCGCAGAGGTAACAGCTGAGACTGAGAAAGAAGAGGAAGAAGAAGTACCAGAGGAAAGTTTTTTAGAGGTATTATATGATCAAAATGTAAAATTTCAAAATCGTATTCATGAGTTAGAAGAGCAGGCAGAAGAACGACAGGCGGTCGTGGAACAAAAGGATACAACAATTCAAGCTCGTGTTACCCGATATGTGATGCTTGAACAGAAGCATTCTTTGGCAGAGTATAAGATGATAAAAATAGAATCTGAGCTGAAAGAAGAAAAATCTGAACGAGTGAGAATAAGTGATGCATGGGCAAAAGCCGCACGACATGGGGATATTGTGGAAAGAGATGTTCGATTTAAGAAGGCTAAAATAGATGATATGAATTTCTCTTTTTGGAAAGCAATTGAGAGAACCCGACATCGAGTTTTGAATTACCCTGTACATAGCGGTTAACCTGAATCCGATATGGATCGAAGATTGATGATTCAGATCATGAATGAGGAGTACGAAGAGGCAGTTGAGCTAGTTGTGCTCACCCTTTTGCTTCACAATTCCTTTCAGGTAATAAGAGTGTAGCTGGGTCGAGCGAGGGTAACGGGGAAATAGAACGGTGGTCTCTAGCTGTGGATGTTCTCCCGAAGCAGTATAGAAAAGTTCATTTAGTAGTTTTATTTGGTGAATCCAATAGGGTAAGGTGTACCCAACGTTGGAAGGGTGTTTGGCCACTATCATACAAGATGTCTAACGACATACAACCTTGTGTCATCATAAGACAGGGATGTGCTCATCCACTTGCTGAGTATATATACGAGCACTACCTATATAATCTTGGTGTTTGTTTGAAGTATAATTCTCGATTAAAGACAGTGGAGATAATGATAAGTCAAGAGAAGACTCACCATTGGGAAGAATATGATAATAATCTTCTCGTTTTTCTTTGGGGTCTATTTGGTCAACCAAGGATAATTCTGTGGCCATATGATATCTATCATAACCTAGACGCATGGCCTCCCATGTACGAAGGTTTCCTTGAGCACTTCCCAAAGATTCTAGTTTCTAAAATAGTTTTTGACTATACCTTTATGTAAGGTGTCATTGTGAGGTGCTGTCCACAGTTGGGACATGAGTCACATTTGGTATATATTTTTATCCAAACTCACAGCATATGTGTTGTCGTATTTTGCACGACAATTGTATTATTGAAGTTGTAGTTTGCTTTCTGTACCATGTATTTGGCAACTCAGAATGGGTTGGGTGGAATGGACCTATTTTGGGGTTATCACAAAAAGGGTGAGCACAACTAGCTCAGTAATGAATATCATGACTAAAGATAATTAAATTATCAATAGCCTTCATCAATAATAAATCTGAGATTTAGAACATATGGTAAATGATAAAAATTTCAACCATAGTTGCAGCGGAACGAGCAATCCATTAGAAGAGTCAAATAGACTATAAAGTCTATTATCTTCTCCATGTTAAAAATTCACCAACAATGTTTTATCCCCGTAACATCAATCAATAATTCTGGTCCACAATCATATGAATAACTCATAATCATAACTATAGTTCTAAATTCCTCTTCTCATCCAGGACGAAGATAATTTTCATCACCTATCTTTACCTGAAATATCAAAGATCATGGTTACACCAAATCACATTTCCTGTTCATAATCATACTAATAACTTTATCTTTACACTACGGCCAAAGATATTCATTTGTATCACCAGTTGGTCATGTTCATCTCAACATCTGTTCATCTTTGCACTACTGGCCAAAGATATTCAACAACATGTCATCTTTGCACTACGGGCCAAAGATATTCATCAACAATTTATCTTTGTACTACAAGTTAAAGATATTCATAAATAATTCATCTTTGCACTACAGGCCAAAGATATTCCTCAACAGTTCATATTTGCACTACGGGCCAAATATATTAATATCTCAAAGAAATATATAATCATTTCAGAATTTATGTAAACAGTAATTATAACCATGTTGATTAATTCACCTTTGCACTTAAGCTAAAGATATTCACTTCTAAATTTAATGGTCATGATCATACCAATCAACAATTCAACTTTGCACTACTGGCCAAAAAGAACCCATAGTCATGATCATACCAAAAAGCTACCCATCTTTACACTCAAGTCAAAGAGAAATATCATCATTGGGGTTATAAAAATATTATATATAATAATAAAAATAATATAATCAACATATAATTTTAATCTCCAGAGTAATATTCGTAAATCAACTATAATTTGGTTAGAAAAAGAAATTAATTTTTTTCGTGAATAGTATCTCGTGAATAGTAGCTCATGAATAGTAACTCGTGAATAGTAACTCATGAATAGTAACTCGTGAATAGTAACTCGACATAAAAAGGTAGAAATTTCACAATAAAATATATATCAATATTTCGGTATAATGATATTGAAAGAATAATATTTCTTAAGCTTATAAATAATTTATTTTAATTGTTTACACTTTACTAAATAATGCATTTAATCATCCTAAAATGTAAAACTCATAAGATTTCATCACCAATAACCAAAAACCCTTATCAAAAATCTACATATACCTCATATAGGATTCTCAAGCCATAAAATCCTATTTTCTAATTTTCTTACTTCACAAAATATATTTAATTCATTTACTTATAACTAGATCATTTTCATAAAAAAATACCAAATCAGTTCTAAAAATATTTCTTTTCTGGAATTTAGCATAATATAGTCCCATAGTGAACATATATTTTTCTCATAATTTTTAAAAGTCATTTACTATTTTTCATATGGCCAAAACAGCCGAATATTTAGACATTTATCAAAAATTATACTTTTATCTAAAAATTTTGAAATTCACAGAGTTTACTCCTATCATATACATGTACTCCCAATAAAAACTTCATCAATTTTGGAGTTAACCACAAGGAGTTATAAGCAGTTACTTTTAAAATAGTCTTTTCTCATAAAATTCATAACTCTTAATCTATAAAACCAAAAATCACCATTTTTGGATACAATCAAGAAAACTCATCAAAATATCATTTCAAATTTTTCCAGAATTTTTGAAGGTCAGAAAAATTACGAAACTGAAAAACATAACAACCCTTAAAATCCCTTACTATCCCTTACCTCAAAAGAGCAGTACTTCTGATCGGTATAAGGCTGAAGGAAACTTGCACTGATGAATAGAAACTCACACAGTATCTAAATACACTCAATAATCTAGAGAGAGAAAGAGAGAAAACTTATGAATTCTGGTGTGATTTTTAATTCTAAGTTAGCCCTCTACTTATAGGAAAATGTTAGCACGCCGAATCAGACTTAACCTGTAACCTGATGGCTTTACCTGCTACTATTGTCACCCACCATATTTGAATAAAAATCTCAGCATATTTCTTCACCAACCAAGAGTGGGGCCCACCAATTCTAGAATTTTCCACCAAAATGATTAACTCCGAAAATTCAACAATTTCTGAACCAGTCATCTCGTAAAATTCATAATAAATCATACGTTCATTTTTAACGGTTCAAAATTTGTGGACATATACTCAACTTATATATGTATAACATATCCAAAAATTACCACGATCCAACGGTCGGATTAAAAATTATAACCCCCGCAAAATATCTCAAAAACCCTAATTTAATTTTCAATACTTCCGTTCCGATAAAAAATACAGATAAAACACCTTAACATTAACTCCTTCATTTTAACCCCAAAAATATATCACAAATAATATTATAGAATCACATTTATAACAACCAGGCCGTTCTCAGGAAAGAGGGGACTTTCCAATAAGAATTTCTCCTTACTGGCGCGCAATTAGGTGACCAAACCTCTCCTTAGACAGAACTTTCTAGATATTTCCAATAATGTTATCTAATAATATTATTCAAATAATATGAATTATTAATTTGATAATGGGATATACTGTGCAGTGACAATTATTGAACAACAATAATATAAAATTTCAACGTAGCAATTATTGAATCAATAAAATAAAATATTGAACAGTAATTACTGTAACAATTATTGAGTAGTGCCTTCTTACGTAAGAATCAATAATTTCAAAAATACTATGCAATACCGTGTGCTACTGTGCAATAACGCGTATTACTGTATTTTAACCACCGGGTATTCCAACAGTGTTAACGGTAACAACTACGCCGTTATTTGTAAAAACTCAATTTGTCGTTTTCTTCACCCGACAGTTATTCTGTTATGGGGCCCACAAATGGCTGCGCCGTCGTACGAATATTCCCCGACAACAATGAATATTTTATAACCACTTGTGTATTTTGAGAAAAATAATTCATATATCACCCTTAACTTTAACATTTATCAATTTAACCATTTACTGAATAGTAATTATAAGAAAAATTGAATACTTTTATTTCATAAAATTCGGGGTCTTACAATCTCCCCTCCTTATGAAATTTCGTCCCTGAAATTTACGGACCTGGTATTTCGAAGAGTTGAGAATACCTTGCTTCCATTTTAGATTCTATCTCTCAGATCATCATGATTTCTCCATTGCTCATCTCCCATGATAACTTCATTTGGGTTCCTCATTTGTTGGGAAGTCATGACAACTGCCATCCCTCGAACTACTCGGCTTTGACTTGTCTGGAGCAGCATTTGGCGTCATCATTACCGTTGGAATATACTTTTCTATAGGACATATTCCTCCCTCAACTGCCTCTTCGTACTCCTCATTCATGATCTGAATCATCAATCTTCGATCCATATCGAATTCAGGTTGACCGCTATGTACAGGGTAATTCAAAACTCGATGTTGGGTTCTTCCAATTGCTTTCCAAAAAGAGAAATTCATATCATCTATTTTAGCCTTCTTAGATCGAACATCTCTTTCCACAATATCCACGTGTCGTGCGGCTTTCGCCCATGCATAACTTATTCTCACTAGTTCAGTTTTTTCTTCTTTCAGCTCAGATTCCATTTTTATCATCTTATACTCTGCCAAAGAATGCTTCTGTTCAAGCATCACATATCGGGTAACACAAGCTTGAATTGTTGCATCCTTTTGTTCCACGACCGCCTGTCGTTCTTCTGCCTGCTCTTCTAACTCATGAATACGATTTTAAAATTCTATATTTTGATCATATAATACCTCTAATAAACTCTCCTCAGGTACTTCTTCTTCCTCTTCTTCCTTAGTCTCAGCTGTTACCTCTGCTATTATCTCGGGTGCAACTATCAATTCTTCACTCACCACATGGATATCTCTAATTCCTTCTTCGTCTGACATCACATTATCACGGTTAGTGATTAGAGGTATCCCCACAGTCTCATTCACTCCAATGTTAGCATTCTCAGCCGCCATACTCAAATACTGCCATAAAACAAGGGTTAATTAAACAAATTAACATATCACATAATATCCCGATATTATGACTGACCAATAAATAAGCTTAGGTAGGACACACTAGCGAAGTATTTACTCATCTCTCCCCTCCGTTCTATTTTCCCGTTACCCTCGCTCGACCCAGCTACACTCTTATTACCTGAAAGGAATTATGAAGCAAAATGGTGAGCACAACTAGCTCAGTAAAGAATATCATGACTAAAGATAATTAAATTATCAATAGCATTCATCAATAATAAATCAGAGATTTAGAACATATGATAAATGATAAAAATTTCAACCATAGTTGCAGCGGAACGAGCAATCCATTAGAAGAGTCAAATAGACTATAAAGCCTATTATATTCTCCATGTTAAAAATCCACCAATAATATTTTATCCCTGTAACATCAATCAATAATTCTGGTCCACAATCATATGAATAACTCATAATCATAACTGTAGTTCAAAATTCCTCTTCTCATCCAGGACGAAGAAAATTTTCATCACCTATCTTTACCTGAAACATCAAAGATCATGGTTACACCAAATCACATTTCCTGTTCATAATCATACTAATAACTTCATCTTTACACTACGGCTAAAGATATTCATTTGTATCACCAGTTGGTCATGTTCATCTCAACATCTGTTCATCTTTGTACTACTGGCCAAAGATATTCAACAACATGTCATCTTTGCACTACGGGCCAAAGATATTCATCAACAATTCATCTTTGTACTACAGGCTAAAGATATTCATCAATAATTCATCTTTGCACTACAGGCCAAAGATATTCCTCAACAGTTCATATTTGCACTACGTGCCAAATATATTAATATCTCAAAGAAATATATAATCATTTCAGAATTTATATAAACAATAATTATAACCATGTTGATCAATTCACCTTTGCACTTAAGCTAAAGACATTCACTTATAAATTCAGTGGTCATGATCATACCAATCAATAATTCAACTTTGCACTACTGTCCAAAGAGAACCCACAGTCATGATCATACCAAAAATCTACCCATCTTTACACTCAAGTCAAAGAGAAATATCATCATTAGGGTTATAAAAATATTATACATAATAATAAAAATAATATAATCAACATATAATTTTAATCTCAAGAGTAATATTCGTAAATCAACTATAATTTGGTTAGAAAAAGAAACTAATTTTTTTCGTGAATAGTAACTTGTGAATAGTAACTCATGAATAGTAATTCGTGAATAGTAACTCGACACAAAAAGGTAGAAATTTTACAATAAAATACATACCAATATTTCGGTATAATGATATTGAAAGAATAATATTTCTTAAGCTTATAAATAATTTATTTTAATTGTTTACACTTTACTAAATAATGTATTTAATCATCCTAAAATACCAAACTTATAAGATTTCATCACCAATAACCAAAAACCCTCATCAAAAATCTGCATATACCTCATATAGGATTCTCAAGCCATAAAATCTTATTTTCTAATTTTCTTACTTCACAAAATATATTTAATTCATTTACTCATAACTAGATCATTTTCACGAAAAATACCAAATCAGTTCTAAAAATATTTTTTTTCTAGAATTTAGCATAATATAGTCCCATAGTAAACATATATTTTTCTCAGAATTTTTAAAAGTCATTTACTATTTTTCATATGGCCAAAACAGCCGAATATTTAGACATTTATCAAAAATTATACTTTTATCTAAAAATTCTGAAATTCACAGAGTTTACTCCTATCATATACATGTACTCCCAATAAAAACTTCATTAATTTTGGAGTTAACCACAAGGAGTTATAAGCGGTTACTTTTAAAATAGTCTTTTCTCATAAAATTCATAACTCTTAATCTATAAAACCAAAAATCACCATTTTTGGACACAATCAAGAAAACTCATCAAAATATCATTTTAAATTTTTCTAGAATTTTTGAAGGTCAGAAAAATTACGAAACTAAAAAACATAACAACCCTTAAAATCCCTTACTATCCCTTACCTCAAAAGAGCAGTACTTCTGATCGGTATAAGGCTGAAGGAAACTTGCACTGATAAATAGAAACTCACACAGTATCTAAACACACTCAATAATCTAGAGAGAGAAAGAGAGAAAACTTATGAATTCTGGTGTGATTTTCAATTCTAAGTTAGCCCTCTATTTATAGGAAAATATTAGCACGCCGAATCAGACTTAACCTGTAACCTGATGGGGTTACCTGCTACTATTGCCACCCACCATATTTGAATAAAAATCTCAACATATTTCTTCACCAACCAAGAGTGGGGCCCACCAATTCTAGAATTTTCTACCAAAATGATTAACTCCGAAAATTCAACAATTTCTGAACCAGTCATCTCGTAAAATTCATAATAAATCATACGTTCATTTTTAACGGTTCAAAATTTATGGACATATATTCAACTTATATATGTATAACATATCCAAAAATTACCACGATCCAACGGTCGGATTAAAAATTATAACCCCCGCAAAATATCTCAAAAATCCTAATTTGATTTTCAATACCTCCGTTCTGACAAAAAATACAGATAAAACACCTCAACATTAACTCCTTCATTTTAACCACAAAAATATATCCCTCAATTATATCCACATAAAATAAATATTTTCTTATCATATGAATCAATAATTAATTATTCACAAATAATATTATAGAATCACATTTATGACAACCAGGCCGTTCCCAGGAAAGAGGGGGCTTTCCAATAAGAATTTCTCCTTACTGGCGCGCAATTAGGTGACCAAACCTCTCCTTAGACAGAACTTTCTAGACATTGCCAATAATGTTATTTAATAATATTATTCAAATAATATGAATTATTGATCTGATAATGAAAAATACTGTGCAGTGACAATTATTGAACAATAATAATATAAAATTTTAACGTAGCAATTATTGAATCAATAAAATAAAATATTGAACAGTAATTACTGTAACAATTATTGAGTAGTGCCTTCTTACGTAAGAATCAATAATTTCAAAAATACTATGCAATACCGTGTGCTACTGTGCAATAACGCGTATTACTGTATTTTAACCACCGGGTATTCCAACAGTGTTAACGGTAACAACTACGGCGTTATTTGTAAAAACTCAATTTGTCGTTTTCTTCACCCGACAGTTATTCTGTTATGGGGCCCACAAATGGCTGCGCCGTCGTACGAATATTCCCCGACAAAAAGAATATTCCATGATCAAACGAATATTCTCCGACAACAATGAATATTTTATAACCACTTGTGTATTTTGAAAAAAAATAATTCATATATCACCCTTAACTTTAACATTTATCAATTTAACCATTTACTTAATAGTAATTATAAGAAAAATTGAATACTTTTATTTCATAAAATTCGGGGTCTTACACCATTCTCAAACACTGCCACAAAACAAGGGTTAATTGACATGCCACATATTATCCATATATTCTGACCGACCAATTAAATAACAAATAAGCTTAGGTAGGACACACTAGCGAAGAATTTACTCATCTCTCCCCTCCTAGTTCTAGCCTTTGATCTCTGCCAGGGATCATATCCCTAAGCTTTGATACCAACTGTAACGCCCCCAAAATAGGTCTACACAACCCATTCTGAGGTGCCAAATACACGATACAAGATTCAAATACAAACTTAATTTATATAATTAACAACTGTCGTGTAAAATACGACAAAACGTAAGCTGTGAGTTTTAATACGAATATTGTCTCGTAGACAATATCCAAACTCAAATGAAGTCCTTATTACAATTATTATCACACTATTTTTATAGAATAGTGAGGACTACTATAGCAAACCATCTTGGACCATCACTCCATTTCCTGACTAGTCCCAGCTATATTCTCATTTCCTGAAGAGAACAATGAAAGAAAAAGGTGAGCTCAACTAGCCCAGTAAAGAATATTATGACTAGGATAATGTAGAATAAATTATCTTTAGTCTTCAACAGTATAAAAACTGATAGAATACAATAGACAACAAGTTTTAGATCAACAACTGTAGCAAAAATAACAATCCATTAGAAGTGTCAAGTAGAGTATTATGTCTACTATCTTCTATGGTTTAAAAGTTCATCATCAATATTTTATCTCTATAACATAACTCAATAAATAATCCACATCATCGAATTATCTATGCACTACGGGCCAATAATATTCGTTAGTATCACCAATGGTCATGATCACGCCAAACAACTGTTCATCAATACACTATAGGCCAATGAGGACTTTTACCACATCATTTGTAACATTATATGTCATGATTATACCGATACATAATTCCTAGTCATAATCATACCAATCAATAGTCCATCTATGCACTACGTGCCAAAGATGGCTTTCATCATAATATAAGCATGAGGATGATGACAATGATATAAGAATTTAATTAAGTGAGATCAAGGATAAATTTTAAAGATTTCTAATTTAATTTATCTATAGTTTAAGAATGTCTAAATTGTCAACATGATAACTGCTTTGTGGAGTAAAATTCAAGAATAATATTTATGTATCAAAAATAACTTGGACAAAAAAATTTAATTTTTATTGTGAATAGTACCTCAGGTGAATAGTACCCGAGTGAATAGTATCCTATAAATAGTACTACATGAATAGTACTGTATATATGAATAATGTCGTATGAATGAATAGTGTCGTATGTATGAATAGTACCTATGAATTGTACTTCGGCATGAAAAGATTTAAATTTAATAAGAATGTGCAGAAAAATATTTCAGTGAAACGATACTAGATGAAGTGCAAATTTCAAGAAATATAGAAGCAATACATATCAAAATAAGTGCAGATTTAGGAATATGAAACGCAATAATATTACTTACATACTACAGAGTATGGAAAAAAAATATTCTTTCTTTCGAATATTGAATGAAAATAATATCCCTTACGAATATTGAACGAAGATAATATCCCTTACGAATATTGAACGAAGATAATATTCCATACGAATACGAAAAATAATCTCTTACGAATATGAAATAAATAATACCCCTTACCTTAAATGGAGAGTACTTCTGACTGTTATAGCAGAGATATTCTTGAAGGAAACTTGCACTATTTGCTTCACTCAAAGTTTCCTTAAACTCAAAAGAAATACGCTCAACATTATACAAGAAGAATTATCTGATTCTGGTGTGATTTTTATTTCTAAACTGAACATCCTATTTATAAGAGAATGGCAGGGCACTATTTTAAATTTTCACGGGTGAATAGGAAGAGAAAAATCACGGGCGACGTTCGACATGATTTTCTAATTTTACTATACAGTACTATGTAGTACTATGCAACACTATGCAATAAAATAAAATAAAATATATTCTATTTATAATATAATAAAACGAATAAATTTATATATAATATAAAAAGTATTCTGTTTTATACAAAAACTGAGATAACTTTCTACCGATGATTTTGAAAAATGAATGAGTGGGGGTCCATGTAATAAGCCAAATTTTTAACAAATACTTCATGAAAAACTCCTTTATTTATATCAAATCCCTTGACTTCACTAAACACATTTTTAATCTTTCAACATTTATTCATTATTAATTTTATAACCCACAATATTAATAACCAGATCATTCCTAGGAAAGAGGGGGCTTTCCGATAAGGACTTCTCCTAATTGGCGCGTAATTAGATGGCCTAACCCTTTCCTCGACAGAACTTTCTAAACATTGTCAATAATACAAATAATAATATGAATAACTGTGTCGTCTCAATTATTGATTTAATAATATAAAATATTGTACAGATGATATTGTGACAATAATTGAATCAATAATATGAGATACTATGCAGCAACTACTATTGCAATAATTGAGTATAACTGAATGACTTCTTACGTAAGCATCAATAATCAGAGATACTGTGCAATACCGTGTGCTACTGTGCAACCACACGTATTACTGTACTTTTATCACCGGGTATTTCAATAGTTTAACGGTAAAAGTTTTGCCGTTATTTTTATAGTGGTTATTTTTGTCGCTTTCTATATCCGTCAGTAATTCTGTTGTGAGGTCCACCAATGATTGTGCTGTTGTACAGACATTCCCTGATAAAACGAATATTCCCTGACCAAACGAATATTTTATGACAACTTGCTTACTTTGCAAAATTTATAAATATTACTCACAACTATAACATTATATCAAATTCACACCTTATTATTCAAAATAATATTAAGAGAAAATTAAATCTTTATTCATAAAAATTGGGGTCTTACATAAGTATTTAATACTTCTTTGAAATCTACAAAGGACAAATAAAAAATAACATATTTAATGGTTATGTTCGTTATTTCTCATGCATTATTTGTGAAAATAAACTTAGCCTTGTTATATATATATATATATATATATATATATATATATATATATATATATATATATATATATATATATATAAAATTCATATCATGTATTTGTTATGAATACAAAATGGGCATACCCTATATATTTCTATCGTTCAATATAGGAACGAACGATCGATATTAATTCACGTTAGTTACTATTAGTAGGGCTGAACAAGGAATCAAATTGCCTCCAAAACTGCACCAACGGTTCCGACTTGTGTGGTGGTTTTAGGTGGGTTGAAAAATTAAATTTACAGTTTGAGTTTGGTTACTGGTCAAAATCGCATGCATAAAATCAAAATTGCACCATACGCCAACAAGATAAAGAAGTCAAGTTGTCCAGAGTGATTTATAAATTTTAATGGTAATATGATTGAGCTTACTATCATTATCATTATAATAACAATAATAATTTACAAGAACAAGTCTACCAAAAGACTTTATTCACTATTATCCACCACTATGTTTATATAGATACATACCAGCTCGTATACATATATATTTTCCATTTTCCTAATATTATTATCCTAAACTTAAATGCTTAAACTTATGTATTATTTATTTTTCTTTATATAAGTAGTGTTATATATGATAACAAATTTTATCGATATTAAATAAATACGAACAGATACGTGAGATTATTATATAATAAGCATGAGACTCATTAAATAATTAAATTATTTTATCATTTTATGTTCAACATTAATTAGTCACACCCTACATTATATAAAATTAGTCACACCCTAAATTATATAAAATCGAATTTACGGTTTGGATTTGGTTCTATTTAGCTTTTGTTTAGACAAAATATTATAAGTAAGATTGTGTATGTGTTTATCAAAGTGATAATTAGTATTGTGTAATACTAAATTATTAATTTAAATTACATAAAATTTAGTTGTTTCAATTGGTTTTGGAACCAAAACTGCATCAAATAAAATCGTACCACACGGTTCAAAATCGCACCGCTCCAATCACAAGCGGTTTCATGTGCGGTTTTAGATTTGTTAAACCACCTAAGCAATTTCGTATGCGGTTTGAGCTTTAAATCACACCAAACCGCACTATGCTCACCCCTAACTATTAGTAGCAAACGACGGTACTATTTTCAGCGCCATCCACTACTGTTAGTTGTTATATTGAACGTTAGAGATGATGTATGGTCATTAACTACAAGAAAAAAGGTTATTTATGACGGAATTAAGCAAATTCCATTGGAATTAGCTTATTTTCGACAGAAATATTTGTCAAAAATTCGGTCGAAAATATGCAGGTCGGAAATAAGTTCGTCAAGAATTCTGTCGAAAATAATTATTTCCCACGGAAATTCCATCAAAAATAAATTATGTCCCACGGAAAATTCCGTCAAAAATAACCCTTTAAAAAATAAAAAAATAAATTGTTTATAATTTTTACACATTTTCTTTTTTTTGGTAAGTCACCTTTTTGTATCTAAGATCCCCTATAAGTTGCCTCACCGATAATCCAAATCAAACAAAGTCCAACACTAATCTATTTATTCAATATGTAAGATATACCTTCACTTAATGACACAATCAAGGAGCTTTCTGGAGTAACATCAATACACAACAACATAGTCAATACACAACAACATAATTTAAGTTAACTAACTCCAAGTTTTTGGATTTCTAAAAATAATAAGTATTAGACCTGTATGCTTAATTACTAATTTTAAAAACAACCAATTTGGCCATAAAACTCAAACTCAAACTCAAACATTTATATAAGATGAGATAAAACATGACTACTACATGCTCCATAACTTACATGCTTCTTAATGGGATGGGAATATCAATGATTTCAAAAAGAAAAATATGAGAATCGGGAAATTTATATCATGTGAGAGTTGGCTAAATGAGAGAAGAGTCTCACTCTCTCAGCTTCCAACATAAGCTAAAATGCCCAGGACTATACACCATTGAAGCAAAGAGGTGTCTTATTCAGATATACAGTAGAACCTCTATAAATTAATACTCGATAAATTAATAATCTCTCTAAAATAACATTTTTCCTAGTCCCAACTTGGGCTAATGGGATAAATTAATAATTTTGATTAAATAATAAAATAATAATTTTTAAAAAGACCCTTATATAAATATATGATCCCATCATAATCATAAATTAATAATTCTTTTAAATTACAAATATATCTAGGGTAATCTTATAAAATATGATTCTATTCTCATTTGTTTTGTCTTAAAATTCAAATCTAATTGAATTCATCCTTAATTTTTCTCATTACGTCCAAAAGTTCAGGTGTTGCATTATCGAATTTGTACTAAAAACTTGTAAAGAGTTGTTGACGCTATGAGTGCTTCTTTTCGCATTATTAGCTCCAAAGGTATTGTATCATCCTCAGCTTCATCATCAATAGGATTTTCAGTGATAGAAGTGACAATTTCTTCTAAGCTCTGGACTTCTGAACATGCTTCATTTTCACCTGGATAATTTAATAGATGATTGACATCCATTTTATTTTGGTAATTGAGATTAGTAATCATTATCTCAAGTTCTTGAATACCTTCTTCATTTATTACTTCATTTAAATTTCTTGAGACTTGTTCATTCCCCGAACGAATTAAATTTATGTTCACTGAATAGAAAAACACTCTTTAAATTAATAAATTATTAATTTATCGATTAAATAATAACTCTCTAAATAAATAAAAATTTTTACTCCTAACAATATTAATTTATAGAGGTTCTACTGTACTTAAACTGAACAAAACAAACGAATTGAAATATGTACATTTGACTAGATCTAATTTTTCAATGTGTTAAATCACACAAACAGCTGACAACTGCTATAGAATGGAACCACTGAAAAAAGGACAACTTTCACCAAATGCTTCAAACTTAAATTTAATTAGAAAGTATAAATACAGATATATACCATAAATGCCAAATATATATTCATTCCTAACTTTAATTTATAAAACACTTGGTCTTATATAAACACAAATTTACGTTTTGTAGCTAAAAGAAGGAGGATTCCCAACAAACTCCAAAAGTGTAGTTTGAAAGTGCGGGCTTGCAAGCCATGGTGTTCTAAAGTACGTGCTCAATCAAAACCAAAACTGTAAAAGAAAACTAATAGCCTCATTAGCATTTAAAGTTTCTAAGTGAAAGGATGAGCACACCTTTCTCGTTTATTTGTTTACTTTATTTTTTCAAGCGTTCTATTGGAAATTATGTTTTTCTCCTACATGTGGTAGGAACAAGGGTTGACCTGGGCATCAAATTATATTGAAAAAATAAGCACCTTTGCCTCTTAAACAACCTCCACTCTATAGTCTGTATGTCCCAGTTTGTGTTGGCATATTATTTCTTGGATTTAAGTATATTGGGTTATTGTATAGAAAAATTAGAACTCAAAAAGCTGGATAATTCGTAGTTCAGTGGTTATAACTATAATTGGTATTCCACATGTAATAGAAGGGCCAAACCATAAAAGTGTTCTTTTCTTTTCTTTTCTTTTCATTGGTACTCAAAAATACCGTGACGCCCCCAAATCGGGGTTACCCGACCCCTGAGTTTGGTGCTCACGATCCAACATATAAATAACATCTAACTATCCATTTATTTATGAATAGAAACATACATCTCATGAATTAATATCATTATAACATCATCCCAAGTTTTCTAACCTTAACATAACAAACATACCCTTAGTTGTACAAAAAGGGTTATACATAACAACATAATAAATAATGTTCATCATAACTACTCCAGCAATATGCCTTTGCCCTTGCCCTTCTCAGACCCTCCGACTACTTCGTTCTTAGCTGAAATGTTATATTTAAGCAAGGGTGAGCAACGGGTTTGCTCCGCAAGTTAAAACATACAATAAAATATAGGAATCAAGAATATTAGACTATCGATTCGATATAATGTCACCAAAGTTCAAAGGACTATGAATTAGCTGAACAAATTGTTAATCAATAACAAGACTTTCTCGCATTTCATGCTAAACAATAATTCAATAATGAAATAGTAAAACGCTTTCGAGGTTTCAACAATATTTAATCGATTATCAAGAGATAATACAATCGTAATAACAAAGTGGATAATTTCTAGATTTTATGCTGAGCGATCCCACTGGATCTTGAACTTCTCGAGTAATCAACAGTTATTTAAAGCTAAAATTTACCCAGGTATATCAGATAACCATAAAGATTAAATCTTACCCCTCCACAAGTACTTGGAGTGGCCAACCCCTTGTACCCAATATTATGCATAATACTCACACGCGCGCAACGGCCGTATATCCGACCACAAGGTTCCCTTTATATAAAAGGTTTTTCATCTCAGTCTCACAACAAGAATTCGTATCGCAACAATATAGTTTGGATTTAACGAAATACTATAATTTCAACATCTAATCTCTATCTCGATCTAGCCGAAATAATTGACATTGATCTTTCAATAACAATTGAGTTCAAATTCTCGAACCTATCAAGTTTCAACAATTATTCGTCTAGCCAAAATAATTAGCTAAGACCTAACTCAAAACTATTCAACAATAGACAGAAATCAACTGTACTATTTGTAATTAACAATAATATTGTGAATAACCAACAATAGTTATTCCCTAGTCATACTTTCGAAAATTAACAATTCAGTTTGAGTTAATTAACATGCACTAATTGCGAATAATCAACAATAAATCTCAGATGTTGAAAATTAGCAATAATTACCCACTACCATATTTGAAAAGTAATAACTCGAGATTGAGTTAAGGAAATTTGCTTTCATAGTTGATTATTGCTACACAATATATTCTAGCTGCGTTTGAAAGACCTATAATCAATAATATCGGTCTCACAATTAGCATAACATATCACAACACATAACACTGTCATTTACAGTCACTATATCTCTTAGACACATAATCACGTAGTCACATCAATGTTTATAAACTATACAAACACTTATCAAGTCTAACTAGTTCGGTCTGGTTGGACTTCGGTCTCAATTCTAGGTCTTGATTACCCTATCCGACAAACAAACAAGTAAGTTTATTGTCAATCAAACTCTGTCTCAAAATTTCAATATTATTTTTAGATAATTCAGATATCATTAATCATAATATTTTTCGGAAGCTTATAATAATTTTCAAGTAATTATTATATTTTATAATAAATTTTCAAATACTGGAATCATTTTTAAATGATTTAAATACTGAATAATCTCATCATCATTAATATTTAAATAATATTAAAATATTAATAAAATACTTGTCAGAATATTAAAGTTATTTATAATAACTTAAAATATTTTTAAATCACCAATATTCCCCTTAAATGATTTTTAAAACATTTTAAATCATTACCATTAATATTTAAATATTAATATATTTTCTATCAAAATATTAAAAGTCATTAATTATAACTTAAAATATTTTTAAATCACTTATATCATTTTTAAATGATTTCTAAATCAATAAAACCATTTTTCAATCATTTATTTAATATAATTATTAAATAAATCTAATATCATTAATATTAAATTATTAATAAAATTTACCTCAAAATATTAAAAGTCATATTTTATAACTTAAAATATTTTTAAACACTTTATTCTCATTTAAAATAATTTTTATATTATTAAAATGATTTTTCACTAATTTATTTATTATAATTATTAAATAAATTAAATATCATTAATATTCAAATAAATATAAATATTAATGAAAAATATGTCAAATTATCAAAAGTTAATTTTCATTATTTAAAATAATTTTTAAAACTAATTTAGGAATTTTTAGAAATTAATTTCTATTTTTAATGATTTTTCAGAAATTAATATAATTAATTTTATTAAAATTGTCGCTAAAGCCTTTAGCGACACTAACTGTCACTGTTGGTGTGACGCCCCCAAAATAGGTATACATAACCCATCTTGAGTCGCCAGATACAACACTACTGACAACTTCATTTATATAATTATCGTGCAAAATACGACGACACGTATACTTTGAGTTTCAATACAAATATTGTAACGTATATAATACGATAATATTCATACTCAAATTATTACAATGCCATATAAAGTACAACAACAAATATTTCAAGTCCCCAAAGGAACGCGAGAATATTTATGTTCTCCTCATTCTAATACGGTGTATTTTTGACGCTTTCAAATTCGAGTTTGCCTCACTCTATTATTATTCACCAAAATCAATTAGTAAATGATGTATAAAATATGTCACACACATTTTAAGTTCTCAGTACATTTATTATGCCACACCGTTTCATAATTTGATTAGGCTTGTGACTAATTCGTAACACCACTTTATATCCATGTTCTATTTGCTAGTTTCAGCTACACTTTTATTACCTGAAAGGGGTGGTGAAGTAAAAGGGTGAGCACAAATAGTCCAGTAAAGAATATCATGACTTAAGATAATTACATTATCAATAGCCTTCATCAATAATAAATCAGAGATTTAGAATATATGGTAGATGAGAAAAGTTTTCAAACATAATAGCAGCGGAATCAACAATCCATTAGAAGTGTAAGACCCCGAATTTTATGAAATAAAAGTATTCAATTTTTCTTATAATTACTATTCAGTAAATGATTAAATTGATAAAAGTTAAAGTTAAGGGTGATATATGAATTTTTTTTCAAAATACGCAAGTAGTTATAAAATATTTATTGTTGTCGGGGAATATTCGTTTGGTCGTGGAATATTCTTTTTAACGAAAATATCCGTACGACGGCGCAGTCATTTGTGGGCCCCATAACAGAATAACTGTCGGATGAAGATAACGATAAAATTGAGTTTTTATAATTAACGGCGTAGTTATTACCGTTAACACTGTTGGAATACCCGGTAGTTAAAATACAGTAATACATATTATTGCACAGTAGCACACGGTATTGCACAGTATTTTTGAATTATTGATCCTTACGTAAGAAGGCACTACTCAATAATTGTTACAATAATTACTGTTCAATATTTTATTTTATTAATTCAATAATTGTTGCGTTGATTTTTTTATATTATTGTCGGTCAATAATTGTCACTGCACATCATCTCCATTATCAGATCAATAATTCATATTATTTGAAATAATATTATTAGATATCATTATTGGTAATGTCTAAAAATTTCTGTCTAAGGAGAGGTTTGGTCATCTAATTGCGCGCCAATAAGGAGAAATCCTTATTGGAAAGCTCCCTCTTTCCTGGGAACGGCCTGGTTGCCAATACTGTGATTCTGTAATATTATTTATGAATAATTAATTATTAATTTATATGATGAGAAAAATATTAATTTTATGTGGATATAGATGGAAATTTTTTTTAAGTGACAATTATTGAAAAATGATATTTTATCTTTTCTGATAAAATAATTTATTATTATATTTAATAATATAATAATGGTGATAGTTTTACAATGAATGTGAGATATATGAGTATATGAGGAGGAAGAGTATTTTTGTTGTATTAAATGATTAACACATGTTTTATGTGTCGGTGGACCCTATTTCTTGACTGAAATTTGATTATAGCCTATAAAATCGTCTGTTTATAGATTTCGATTAATTTCTGTTTGGAATTTAAAAAAACTTTCTTCTGCAAAGTTGTAGAGAATTGAATTTTCTATAAAAAGTCGCGAGATTCGAATTTTCTGATAATTTTCTATGAATTATTGAAGTTTCGGAAAATAAAATAATTTTTATTAAATTATAGGGTGGGACCCTCTTTGGTTGGTGTTAATAACATGTGGGCTGCTATATTTTTTCAGAATTGGCATGCTTGGATGGCTGGTCTTGGATGGTTGGTGTGTAGAAAAGAAAAATAATATTTTATTATTTTAGTCTCCTTTGGCGTTCTAGCATTTTCCTATAAATAAGTGCTTATGTTAGAATTGAAAATCACACCAGAAATAAGTTTTCTTTCTCTCTACGTTATCAAGCATATTTTTGTGAGTATTTAGATATCTTGAGTGTTGCTCAGCGTTATATGCGATATTCAAGTCAGAAGTACTGCTCTTTTGAGGTAAGGGATTTTAAAGGTTATTATATTTTTCAATTCGTACTTCTTTCGACCTTCAGAAAATTCTGAAAAAATTTGAAATGATATTTTGATGAGTTTTATTAATTGTGTCCAAAAATGGTGATTTTTGAATGTATAAATTAAGAGTTATGAATTTTACGAGAAAAGACTATTTTTAAAAGTAACTACTTATAACTCCTTGTGGTTAACTCCAAAATTTATGAAATTTTTATTGGAAGTATATCTATATAATATCAGTATACTCTGTGAATTTTGGAATTTTTGGATAAACTTATAATTTATGATAAATGTCTAAATATTCGGCTGTTTTGGCCATATGAAAAATAGTAAATAAGTTTTAAAAATTTTGAGAGAAATATATGTTCAATATGGGACTATATTCTGCTAAATCCCAGAAAAGAAATATTTTTGGAACTGATTTGGTATTTTTCATGAAAATAGACTAGTTATGAGTAAATGAATTAAATATGTTATGTGAAGTAAAAAAATTAGAAAATAGGATTTTATGGCTTGAGAATCCTATATGAGGTATATGCAGATTTTTGATGAGGGTTTTGGTTATTGGTAATGAAATCTTATGAGTTTGGCATTTTAGGATGATTAAATGCATTATTTAGTAAAGTGTAAACAATTAAAATAAATTGTTTATAAGCTTAAGAAATATTATTCTTTCAATATCATTATACCGAAATATTGGTATGGATTTTATTGTGAAATTTTTACCTTTTTCATGTCGAGTTACTATTTATGAGTTACTATTCACGAGTTACTATTCATAAGTTACTATTCATGAATTACTATTCACGAGTTACTATTCACGACAAAATTGGTTTCTTTTTCTGACCAAATTATAGTTTATTTATGAATATTACTCTTGAGATTAAATCTATATGTTGATTATATTGATTTTATTATCATATATAGCATTTTTATAACCCTAATGATGATATTTCTCTTTGACTTGAGTGTAAAGATGGGTAGATTTTTGGTATGATCATGACTACGGGTTCCCTTTAGCCAGTAGTGTAAAGTTGAATTGTTGACTGGTATGATTATGACCGTTAAATTTATAATTGAATATCTTTAGCTTAAGTGCAAAGGTGAATTGATCAACATGGTTATAATTATTGTTTATATAAATTCTGAAATGATTATATATTTCTTTGAGATATTAATATATTTGGCCTATAGTGCAAATATGAACTGTTGATGAATATATTTGGCCTGTAGTGCAAATATGAACTGTTGTTGAATATCTTTGGCCTGTAGTGCAAAGATGAACTGGTGATGAATATCTTTGGCCCATAGTGCAAAGATGACCTGTGGTTGAATATCTTTGGCCAGTAGTGCAAAGATGAATTGTTGATGAATATCTTTGGCTCGTAGTACAAAGATGACATGTTTTGAATATCTTTGGCCAGTAGTGTAAAGATGAACAGGTGTTGAGATGAACATGACCAACTGGTGATACAAATGAATATCTTTGGCCGTAGTGCAAAGATGAAGTTATTAGTATGATTATGAACAGGAAATGTGATTTGGTGTAACCATGATCTTTGATGTTTCAGGTAAAGATAGGTGATAAAAATTATCTTCGTCCTGAATGAGAAGATGAATTTAGAACTACAATTATGATTATGAGTTATTCATATGATTGTGGACCAGAATTGTTGATTGATGTTACAGGGATAAAACATTGTTGGTGGATTTTTAACATGGAGAAGATAATAGACTTTGTAGTCTATTTAACTCTTCTAATGGATTGCTCGTTCCGCTACAACTATGGTTGAAATATTTATCATCTACCATATGTTCTAAATCTCTGATTTAATTCTGTTGAAGGCTATTGATAACTTATTTATCTTTAGTCATGATATTCTTTACTAGGCTAGTTGTGCTCACCCTTCTGTTTCACAATTCCTTTCAGGTAATAAGAGTGTAGCTGGGTCGAGCGGGGGTAACAGGGGAATAGAACGATGGTCATCATTTAGTAGTTATATTTGGTGAATCATCTAGGGTGAAGCGAACCCAACGTTGAAAGGGTGTTTTGCCACTATCATACAAGATGTCTAATGACATACAATCTCGTGTCATCATAAGACAGGATTGTGCTCATCCACTTGCTGAGTATATTTACGAGCACTACCTATATAATCTTGGTGTTTGTTTGAAGTAAAATTCTTAATTAGAGACAGTGGAGATAACGATAAGTCAAGAGAAGAATCACCATTGGGAAGAATATGATAGTAATCTTCTCGTTTTTTGTTGGGGTATATTGGGTCAACCAAGGATAATTCTGTGGCCATATGATATCTATCACAACCAAGAAGCATGGCCTCCCATGTACAAAGTTTCCTTGAGCACTTCCCAAAGATTCTAATTTCTAAAACAGTTTTTGACTATACCTTTATGTAAGGTGTCATTGTGAGGTGTTGTCCACGGTTGGGACATGAGTCACATTTGGTATATATTTGTATCCAAACTCACAACATATGTGTTGTTGTATTTTACACGACAATTATTGTAATAAAGTTATAGTTATTTTCTGTACCATGTATTTGGCGACTCAGAATAGGTTGGATGGAATGGACCTATTTTGGGGTTGTCACAAGAAGAGTAAAGTAGAACATAAGGTCTACTATCTCCTCTAAATTAAAAGTCCATCGTTAATATTTCATTCCTTTAATACTCATCAACAGTTCTTTGTTGTACTCAAAACAAAGATAACTCTCATCACCTGTCTTCACTTGAACCACCAAAGATTATAGTTAAATTCACAATTCATATTTATAATCAGGTAAATCAACAGTCCATCTTTGCAATACGAGCCTAAGACATACAACTGTAAAACCAATAACGCTGAGACTCAGCTCACTAAATACTCCACATCATTTGTAACATTACAGGTCATGATTATACCGAATAATTATTCGTCAAAAAATCGATTACTAAACACGCGCAAGTATACACGGTCTAACAAGTAATACAGTGATAAGTAGAGTGTCGTACCCACGAGGAAATATCACTAATATTTACCAAGTACCGACCTTATATCGCTAAAGTCTTATTCGAATAGCAATAAATGGAAGTGTGATTAATCTAGTTAAAGCTAATTATCAAAGCAAGTAAATGGATAACGAATGGTAATCGAAGGAATTACAAGCTAAGGTCACAACTTCACCCCACACAGGCATTCTGTCGAACACCTGGCGTGCTATGCTTCATTAAACTACCTTCCCTTCTCTCTTTGGTCTTAATGGTCACGACAATTTGTCGACCGAGAACACACAGGTGCTTACGCACCTCTATCGAGGTATGCACAAACATATCCTCTCCAGATCCACCCGATAGGAAATAGAACAGAAAAGAACGTCCAAGCTAGGTGATAATCCTACACATGTCTATGCGAATTAACCTAACAAGGATTTAGGCATAAGTTCTCTATTAGGTCACACGTGGAGCAAAAATATATGTCTATTCTACGCACAACTTATGCAGCCGAAACCCATAATCATATGCCAATATATTTAGGTGTAAATCTACGATCCTTTTGTCGATATCATATAGATTACCAAAATCATCACTAATATCTTAGCGATAATCATTAAGCATGAATATATTAAACCAAATTATATGGTGCCAACCAAAGAGATAAGACAGTCAATTTAAATAACAAAGGGGTTCTATTATAACCTTAGAGCCAAAACTCAGTTCATAGCTATTGAACAAAATATAAGTAGAAATAAAGACAACATTTATAGATTACAAAATCAGAGGAAATAAATGGATAAGAATAAACTCTGTCGAGGTTCTTCAGTCTCCAAGCATTTCGCTCCTCTCAAGCTTTCCAATCCGTGTAGCTCACTGCTCTTGATGCTCCAAGGAAATCCAGACTTCTCCCTAATCTACCTAATCTATATTTACAGACATCAACTAAGAACTAGAGAGAGAATACAGAAGGAAAGAGAAAAACTAATCTATCCTAAGCTAAGCTATGTGACTATATGATATATAATGCCTGATATCTGATATATAGAGGCTCTCCTGTGTTATATATGCCTTCCTCCTTCAAGCTAGGTCAAAATCAGTTATTTTTTCCTGGGCACCGGAGCTCGCGCTGTGGCGCGGGTAATAGACCTATGGGTGGCGCTGCGGCGCCATGTAAGTTTGGAAAAACTGGAGGTCGCGCTGCAGCGCGAGCCCATAAAGTATAAGTGGCGCTGCGGCACGAAGGTGACATCAGCAAGGACACGGAGGTGATGTCGCGGCGCGAGATATAGGCTAGGCTTTGGCGCCGCGGTGTGGCTACATGTAAAATGACCGTTTTGCCCCTGAATGCTAGAAAACACATGTAAATCCCTGAAACACTTCGATTAAGCATAATAACATTATAATCATATAAAACTATATAAAATCTACGAGATCAGGCAACTATTTAAGTCATAAAGTATCCGATTCACGGGTATAAATCCCACTCATCAAATACCCCCAATGCTTTTCCTCGAGCAAACTATCTAACACGACACTAACACTAGTAAAACACACGCGAACGAAAAATAAAACAATATACTAGTATCATGACTTCTAAGCTCGATCATAGCTACTCCCAGGGAATAGGGTAAACACAGATATAAATAAGGGTTCATTCAATTTCAAGCATAAGAATGTATTCAATCCATTCTATATATGTGTGTGTGGAGACCAACCGTCCTAACTAATC
Organism: Panax notoginseng; assembly: GCA_016801055.1. Lineage (NCBI taxonomy): Eukaryota > Viridiplantae > Streptophyta > Magnoliopsida > Apiales > Araliaceae > Panax > Panax notoginseng. The sequence goes on along the minus strand of CM029015.1, from coordinate 29,901,943 downwards.
ATAGCTCAAATAAGTTCGCACAGTCGATTGCTAATACCAATAATGCACACTCCACAACTTAAACATTCAACAAGCATTAAGAATAAGACGCAAGTGCAGGAAAGGATCAAAAGACTCTAGCATGAAGACAGTAAAATCTGACTTGGACAGTCCTTAATTACCTTAGGCTATTCAGAACTACCCATTAATGAACTTTTGATCAGTGACTCCCAAGCGAGATGACTTTAGGGCACTAGGTGTAGAACACCCCTATGAATCTAATAACTCGAGCAGTAAAGGCCACGTAATCAACATAAGCCAACTGAGACTTAACAAAAAATTGAAGATTATTAGGCGAGGGCATTTTATGCTCCATCTCAACATCGGTCCTGCGTTTGTGGGCGAGTACGTTTTACGCTCCATCTCGACCCACCGCAAAACTTTCGATGTTCAATCTTCTTTTCTTTTTATTCTCATTTCATTCATCATTTTTTATATGTCAACATGCCAGAATCCAAGATCCAAAACTGCATAAACGTCTAAGTCTTTTATTACCTTGTACAAATGAAAGTTTATAGGAGTGAACAAACTCTCAAAGCAATAAACACGCGAACTAAATTTGAACAATAACTAGTTAATATAGTTGGTCGGTGCTTGCTAAGAAGGGCGGATCAATAACAGTCTAAACTTATCGATTGAACAACCCCTAGCTCATATATGCATGACACGACTCTAAGAGATAGACATAATTACTTGGCGCTTGTCATCAGCCATAATAAAAAATTAATGAGAAATATAACACCCTTGCTATATAGCAGCTCAAAATAGGGTAAAAAGGCCATTCATATGGCACAAGCATCTAAATCTGTATAATCTCCAAAAAGATGGGTATAAACCTCAAACATGCTAAAAATAATCAAAACATTAATAATAAAAACCAAAAACAGTTCATGGCATCCATAATAATAAAAATCCAAAACATAATCCCACAATTTAAAATGACTGCACCACAATTCTGAAAATACTGATAAACATAAGCAAAGTACTAAAGTATGGCAACCTAACATGGTAGTAGACAAAAATAAATAGATATAGCCAAAACACCCTTAAACTTAAGGTGAGCAATGCCCTCATTGCTAAACATATATCAATCGATACAGGAGGGCTTCCTTGAAGATCGCTCACTCAGCAGCGGCATCGTCCTCATCAGCTTCGATAGGCGGTGATAGTGGAGGGTATGGTGGGAAGACAGGAGGCTCTAGGAATTCGAATGGCGTGAACTCAGCATCCTCGCCACTGTACACGGTGTATATGCTCTGCATCGTGTTAACCAGCTCATCCTGGTACTGCATAGCAATGTCCTACCTCTGTGCCACCGCTGCAATGTGCCTCTGTTGCCTCTGCGCCTCGGTGTTGTGTATCTGATGTAGCAGGGTGAGAGATGCCATGATATCTGCCAGTAATCCCTGTGAAGCTGGGCCTACGTCTTGGTGGCTGTGAAGGCTCTGGCTCTGCTGTAGGAGGTGGTGCAGTAGGTGGCCCGTAGCCTTCGCCTCAGACATGAGACTCTGCCCTGTCCCACACATTGAGGCGTGAGATTGTCTGATGGTCAATGACAGACATGGGCGACAGAGCTATCTCTTCTGGCCCCCAATGGATACATGCCCTCTTGCACAGCTGGGTGATCAGGGATGGATGTGGGAGTCCCGCAGCGACAGTGCTCTTGTTTGCCTTCATAATGGACTCGTGTATGAGAACACCGATGTCCACGTTCAGGCTCGTGACAATAGCAAATAAGAGAATCGCTCGATCCTTAGTCACATCGCTCAGGTGACGGGTCGAAATCATGTTCGCACAAATGAAGCTGAACCACGCCTTCCCATAGCGATTGAGCGCTGAAGTCGGGAAATTGGTCTTCTCACTCGTGTAGTCATTCTTCTTCCATGTAGTCTCGGGCTTACAGAGCCTCCTAATGATATCCTCAAGGTCATAGCTGCGGAGTCCCGGCTCCAAATAATCCCTACCCTCATAGTTGGGTGTCGCAAACAGTGAATTAATTGCTTGGCTTCCAAAAGCCACGGTTTTCCCCCTGACTTAGACAACAGAAGGACCCTCGACACTAGCATTGGCGTAGAACTCCTGAACCATAGAAACGATTGCTGATTCGGGTGACCTCGTGAAGTGGATCCACTAGCGTCCCAAAATCATGGCCACCAACTCGCCATCCTTTTTGTTCGGCCTCAAACCCCGCCCAAGAATTAGAATGCGCGCGGGAAAAGAACTTTTTTACCTTTTCCAGGCCTCTTCGCTGATGAACTTAGTGTTGTCCCAAATCGTTGGTGGTGCGGACGAGGACCCCCGACACTAAATTTGTCGTTTTGAAGCCATTCAAAAATTTAAGAAGTTGGTATACACACAAGCAGAAAACCCAATTCAATACTCCCCCAAACTTAGGCTCGAATACCCCCAACAATTCTAATGTTAAACAGCCCCAAACAGTAGACTTTTTCTCTCAGGCAATTTCTTAAACACCTAGTGTGTGTTTTGAAAACCAAACTTGATAGCCCTATGTTTGTTGATACTCTAACTAGATTTCCTCCAGTGGAAATCACACAAATAGAAAACAAGACTTTCACAAATACCACAATTAAACCAAAAATAGTTTTGCTTGAATTAAATCCAACAAAAATACCTTGAGTTGCAAACCCTAAGTGAGAAACCTGAAGTGAGAAATCGTGTGGGTTCGAACTCTGACAAGTAATTTGATGGAGGCTTTCGGTTTGTGATGGTGATTTGAGATGAGCAATCAATCTCGGCTGAAATTTTGTGGGAGGCGAAAAGGCTGTTGGGTTGCTTAGGCTTTGTGATGCCGAGTCTGTCGAGAAAGAAGAGGGTAATAACTTCAACTGCTGGCCGAAACTGCTCTTAAAAATCAAAAACTCACTGTCGGAGTCGCGACGCGGCCTGGCCTTTGTTGGTTGGCGCTGCGGTGCGAACTAGCAGTGGGCAAGGCTTGTTCATGGCGCCGCGTCATGACTTGGCTGTTGTTCTGTGGCGCTGCAGTGCGAAGTTGGAAAATCAAGCTTTTGAGCCCAGCGTTGCGGCGCGGGTTCTAGTGTTCTTATTGGCGCTACGGCGCGGGTCCAATTTTTGAGTTTTTCCTACCTATTTTCTGCACATGCCAAGATAAGTATAACAGAAAACATTGCGAAGCAAATATACATTATTACAAACAAAATAATAACTAACTACACACTGCTATATACAATAAACATATGATAGCCACAAAAACATACTAAAGGGAAAGATAACATTGATACTGAGATGGGGGTGCCTCCCCACCAAGCGCTTGTTTTAAAGTCGTCGGCTTGACTATACCGATGCCGCTCAATCCGGAAAATGACCATTTCATGCCGCCTATTCGTTAATTCCTTTAAATTTTTGGCAGACATGGGTAGTTGATCATCCCCGTTTTCTTCACCCATTGGCACGAAGAATCTTTCACCGATTGAATTATCCACTAATTTGCCTTTGTCATCAAGTTGAAAGTGTTCTTTGTGCTCTATTGGGCCCTCTAGGGTTTCCACAGTCATGAGTGTGGTTTCTAACTGTTGATTACTCTTGATAGTGTACCCACTGTTGATCATCTCTTATTCTATTTCAGCCTCTGTAGGTTGGTCAATTTGCACCTTGACATTTCCCTTAATAACTTGGTGAGACTCATAGCCTTCGACTCGCGTATCCATCGTGCACTGTTCTAATACTTCATCATTGAACTCAATTATGACCGGTAAAAAGTTTGGCAGTGGATTGGTAATGGCAATGACGAGTTGCCCCAATTAACTTTCGAGGCTCTGCAATACGGCTTCTTGGCTTGCCATCCGAACCTCATTTCTCTCAATAAAGTTGGTGAGAAGCACTTCAAGCCTATTCTCTTCTTCTTGTGTTGAGTACTTAGAAAAACTCTCATTGGGTTGAGACGTCAACTCATAATGCGGCGGAGACTGATATTCAACTTGATAGGCATAATTCGGATCATGATATTGCTCTTGACTGTAGTCCCAAGAGTTTGGATAACCCTGACAGTTTGGATGATAGGAGATCGGCTCAATGTCAGATTGTTCCTGACAGTAGGCATTCTGAGTGGACTGACACTCAAGATTGTCAGAAAACCTCAAGATATTTGCAATTTGAACTTGCAATTGCTCGAGTCCTTCTTCCGAGCTTAGTTGTGTCGTTCTCTCATACGGCCATTGATAACATTGACCGTCCATAACCTGTAACTTAAAAGCAAAAAGAAAGATCAAACAAATAAAAGAATTATATATATACGTTCAAATTAAGACTAAATTGATTTAAACCGATATTGGAAAATATTAGAATAATAGTTCCCCGGAAACGGTGCCAAAAACTTGTTGGTCAGAAAACCGATCACTAAACACGCGCAAGTATACACGGTCTAACAAGTAATACAGTGATAAATAGAGTGTCGTACACACGAGGAACTATCACTAATATTTACCAAGTACCGACCTTATATCGCTAAAGTCTTATTCGAACAATAATAAATGGAAGTGTGATTAATCTAGTTAAAGCTAATTATCAAAGCAAGTAAATGGATAACGAATGGTAATCGAAGGATTACAAGCTAAGGTCACAACTTCACCCTACACAGGCATTCTGTCGAACACCTGGCGTGCTATGCTTCATCAAACTACCTACCCTTCTCTCTTTGGTCTTAATAGTCACGGCAATTTGTCGACCGAGAACACACATGTGCCTATGCACCTCTGTCGAGGTATGCACAAACATATCCTCTCCAGATCCACTCGATAGGAAATAGAACATAAAAGAACGTCCAAGCTAAGTGATAATCCTACACATGTCTATGCGAATTAACCTAACAAGGATTTAGGCATAAGTTCTGTATTAGGTCACACGTGGCGCACAAATATATGTCTATTCTACGCACAACTTATGCAGCCGAAACCCATAATCACATGCCAATATATTTAGGTGTAAATCTACAATCCTTCTGTCGATATCATATAAATTACCAAAATTATCACTAATGTCTTAGCGAGAATCATTAAGCATGAATATATTAAAACAAATTATATGGTGCCAACCAAAGAGATAAGACAGTCAATTTAAATAACAAAGGGGTTCCATTATAACTTTAGAGCCAAAATTCAGTTCATAGCTATTGAATAAAATATAAGTAGCAATAAAGATAACATTTATAGATTACAAAATCAGAGGAAATAAATGGATAAGAATAAACTCTGTCGAGGCTCTTCAGTCTCTAAGCATTTCACTCCTCTCAAGCTTTCCAATTCGTGTAGCTCACTGCTCTTGATGCTCCAAGGAAATCCAGACTTCTCCCTAATCTACCTAATCTATATTTACAGACATCAACTAAGAACTAGAGAGAGAAAATGCAGAAGGAAAGACAAAAACTAATCTATCCTAAGCTAAGCTATGTGACTATATGATATATAATGTCTGATATCTGATATATAGAGGCTCTCCTGTGTTATATATACCTTCCTCCTTTAAGCTAGGTCAAAATTAGTCATTTTTGCCTGGGCAACGGAGCTCGCACTACGGCGCGGGCAATAGACCTATGGGTGTCGCTGCGACGCCATGTAAGTTTGGAAAAACTAGAGCTCGCGCTGCAGCGCGAGCCCATAAAGGATAAGTGGCGCTGCGGCGCGAAGGGGACATCAGCAAGGACACGGAGGTGGCGTCGCGGGGCGAGATATAGGCTAGGCTTTGGCGCCGCGGCGCGGCTACATCTAAAATAACCGTTTTGCCTCTGAATGCTAGAAAATACCTGTAAAGCCTTGCAATACTTCGATTAAGCATAATAACACTATAATCATATAAAACTATATAAAATCTACGAGAGCCGGTAACTATTTAAGTCATAAAGTATCCGATTCGAGGGTATAAATCCCACTCATCACTGTAAAACCAATAACGCTGAGACTCAGCTCACTAAATACTCCACATCATTTGTAACATTACAGGTCACGATTATACCGAATAATCCCTGGTCATAATCATACCAATCAACTGTTCATCTTTGCACGTAAGCCAAAGAGGATTTTGTTTATCACAAATTTTATCGTTGAGACTCAGCTTAATAAATAATTTACATCACCGAATTATCCATGCACTACGACTAAGAATTTTCATTAGTATCACATCCATGAATTATCTATGCACTACGGGCCAAGGATATTCATTATTATCACATCCATGAATTATCCATGCACTACGGGCTAAGGATATTCGTTATTACCACATCCATGAATTAATATTTCATCGCTGAGACTCAGCTCAATAATTAATCCACATCACTGAATTATCCATGCACTACATGCTAAAGATATTCATTAGTATCACATTTACGAATTATCCATGCACTACGGGCCAAGGATATTCGTGTTATCACCAATGATCATGATTATACCGAATAATTTTTAGTCATAATCATACCAATCAACAGTCCATCTATACACTACGGGCCAAAGATGACTTTTAACACAATATAAACATGAGAATGATGACAATGATATATATATATATATATAATGAATGGATAGGAATAATCAGAATAATAAGATGAAATAAATCTTAGTGATTTTCAACTTAATTATCCAGAGTCCAAATTGCCAACATGATATTAGATGAAGCACAACTATTAAGGATATTCTAATCATTTCAAGACCTTTCATCATTTAATGATAAGCTGAAGAAATGAATAATAACATCTTACCATAATATAGAGTATGAAAGAAAATGATATCACTTTACCATAAAAATGATACCCCTTACCACAATAATGATATCCCTTACCTTAGCATGTGCTTTGATTCGGCTTTCTGTGAAATTGATCAACTTAAACAATGCTTGTATTTCTTATCTACACTTGGAATAACCTTACACTTAATAGAAATACTCAAAATATAATACTCGCAGTATTGTAGTAAAAGAATTCTATATTTTTAGTGTAGTGATGGTATGTGTTTAGTTACTCAATCGAGCAACCTATTTATATTGAAAATTTAGTAAACAACTAGCACACCCGTTTTGACAAAATAACCAAATGAGGTATATAATAATAGTAGTAGCGGAATTTATGGTCCCATAGAGAAAATTAAACCAACTTGTACACGTTTTAAAAATAATTGAGTTGTGGTCCAGACTACTTTAGAAAAAGTAGAGTGTTGGCAAGTCCTGCCAAACTTACTTTTGCAAAAAGAAAATAATTGAACAAACATCTGTATATCATACTTATCTAATTTATCATTGATTAATGTTAAATATCATTGTATTTAATAATGTTCATATTTTACAACTTAGAACAACATCCTTTATCGTCGAAAACATTACACGTTGCATACACGTATTCCCGACGTCCTCTGATTGCCTTTGAATGCACATCAGTCCCAAACATAGCCATTTTAGACCTTGATCCTGACCTCAAATCTCAAAACATAAAGAATGAAAGTTTTAGGTCTACTCATTATCTTTCCGAATCATCCCGAATCATCTCAATCAGAGTTCGTATAAAAATGTTATGCCCAATTTTCTAAAGGACGTCCGGATAGATTTTGGCTTAACACTTGACCAACGCCTAGGCACCTAACTTTTGCCTTGGGCAAGCTTCTCGGCGTCCAAGAACAGAGTCTAAGCACTGAGCCCAGCGCCTAGGCGCTCGACCCTTAGCACTTAACTCTGATTTCTAGATATTTGCAACTTTTGACTCACATACTTTATATCTTCATAACTTCTTCATTTTAAGTCGGAATTAGTCCGTTTTCTAGGCAATGGAAAGCTTGTAACATGCTATAAAAAATCCCCATGATTTCATAATGTTTCAGATTCATTAATGAGTCAGAAATTTGGCTCAAAAGTGCCCCAAAATAGATTTTCATCGCTTAACATGATTTACGAAGACTTTCACCACAAATTCGTTTTAACTCCAATTTGGTTCATTCAAGTTGGGTTATGTTCTTAACTCAGAGAAATATAACATACCGTTATCAAACTAAGCTTTCAAACATAAAATATAAGAATACAAGGTTCTCAAACTCAATTCAAAAACTAACCAACATGGTTCTTTGTCATTCTTTCTACCCTTTACGCATTGGTTCTAATTTTGTGTGTTTTGATTTCACTTAGATGCTCTTAAGAGTTCATTTAGCTTCTGAGAATCATTCTTAAGAAATTTCTTTACACATACAACTGAAAATAACATCTAACACTGTAAGACCCCGAATTTTATGAAATAAAAGTATTCAATTTTTCTTATAATTACTATTTAGTAAATGGTTAAATTGATAAATGTTAAAGTTAAGGGTGATATATGAATTTTTTTTCGAAATACACAAGTGGTTATAAAATATTCATTGTTGTCGGGGAATATTTGCTTGGTCGTGGAATATTCTTACTATCGGAGAATATTCGTACGACGGTGCAGTCTTTTGTGGGCCCCATAACGAAAAGCGATTGGATGAAGAAAACGACAAAAAAATGAGTTGTTTATAAATAACGGCGTAGTTGTTACCGTTAATACTGTTAGAATACCCGGTGGTTAAAACACAGTAATACGCGTTGTTGCACAGTAGCTCACGGTATTGCACCAATTATTGATTTTTACGTAAGAAGGCATTACTCAATAATTGTTACAGTAATTACTGTTCAATATTGTATTTTATTGATTCAATAATTGCTGCGTTGATATTTTATATTACTGTTGTTTTAATAATTGTCACTGCACAGTATTTTCTATTATCGGAGCAATAATTCATATTATCTGAATAATATTATTAGATAACATTATTGGTAATGTCTAGAAAGTTTTGTCTAAGGAGAGGTTTGATCATCTAATTGCGCGCCAGTAAGGAAGAGATCCTTATTGGAAAGCCCCCTCTTTCCTGGGAACGACCTGGTTGCCAGTACTGTGGTTCTGTAATATTATTTGTGTATAATTAATTATTAATTTATATGATGAGGAAAATATTGATTTTATGTGGATATAGATGGAGAAAATTTTTAATGTGACAATTGTTGTAAATTAATACTTTATCTTTTTCTGATAAAATAATTCATTTAAATATATTATTTTAATAATATATTAATGGTGATATTTTTACAATGAATGTAGAATATATGAATAAATGAGGAGGAAGAGTATTTTTGTTGGATTAAATGATTAACACATGTTTTGTGTGTTGGTGGACACAATTCTTGACCGAAAATTTATTATTGACTGTAAAATCGCCCGTTTGTGGATTTCAGTCAATTTCTGTTTGGAATTTGGAAAAACTTTCTTCTGCAAAGTTGTAGAGAATTGAATTTCCTATAAAAGCTCGCGAGATTCGAATTTTCTAATAAAAGGGCTATTTATTATGAATTATTGAAGTTCTGAAGTTCCGAAATTATTGATTTTTGGAAGTTTTAATTATTTTTATTAAGAAAAACGTTTTTTCTTACTTTTTCTAGAAGGTTAGCATGTGTTTATGGCTGAATTCAAGTATATAGAGGTGGGCTTGAATATTTTGTAATTATATTATTATTATATTCAATTTTCTGCTTTGGTGTTCTAAGTATTTTCCTATAAATAGGGTGCTTATGTTAGAATTGAGAATCACACCAGAAACTGAAGTTTTCTCTCTATTTCTCTCTCTATATTATCGAATGTATTCTTGTGAGTATTTTGATATCTTGAGTGTTGCTATACGGTGCAAGTTCGTTCAGCGTTATTCCAGTTAGGAGTACTGCTCTTTTGAGGTAAGGGATTGTAAGGGATAGTAAGGGATAGTAAGGGATGTTATTTCTTCTTAAATGATATTATTTTCTCCAATATCATTATGCCGAAGTATTGATCTGAATTTTTTTATCAAATTTAGAACTTTTCATGTCGGGGTTACTATTCACGAGTTACTATTCATGAGTTACTATTCATGAGTTACTATTCACGAGTTATTATTCACGAGTTACTATTCACGAGTTACTATTCATGGGTTACTATTCACGAGTTACTATTCATGACAAAATTGGTTTCTTTTTCTAACCAAATTATAGTTGATTTATGAATATTACTCTTGAGGTTAAAACTATATGTTGATCATATTATTTTTTTATCATATATAACATTTTTATAACCCTAATGATGATACTTCTCTTTGACTTGAGTGTAAAGATGGGTAGATTATTGGTATGATCATGACTAGGGTTCTCTTTGTCCAGTAGTGAAAAGTTGAATTGTGACTGGTATGATCATGACCATTGAATTTATAATTGAATATCTTTAGCTTAAGTGCAAAGGTGAAATGATCAACATGGTTATAATTATTGGTTATATAAATTCTGAAATGATTATATATTTCTTTGAGATAATAATATATTTGGCCTGTAGTGCAAATATGAACTATTGAGGAATATCTTTGGCCTGTAGTGCAAAGATGAGTTGTTGATGAATATCTTTGGCCCGTAGTGCAAAGATGACTTGTTGTTGAATATCTTTGGCATGTAGTGTAAAGATGAACTGTTGATGAATATCTTTGGCCCGTGACGCAAAGATGAATTTATTAGTATGATTATGAACAGGAACTGTGATTTGGTATAACCATGATCTTTGATGTTTCAGGTAAAGACAGGTGATGAAAATTATCTTCGTCTTGGATGCGAAATTTAGAATCACAATTATGATTATGAATTATTCATATGATTGTGGAAAGGAACTATTGATTGATGTTATAGGGATAAAACATTCTTGGTGGACTTTTAACGTGGAGAAGATAATAGACTTTATAGTCTATTTGACTCTCCTAATGGTTTGCTGTTTCCGCTGCAGTTATTGATTTAAAATTTGTTGTCTATTGTATTCTATCAGATTTTTCCCTGTTGAAGACTAAGGATAATTTGTTGTATATTATCTTAGTCATAATATTCTTTACTGGGCTAGTTGAGCTCACCCTTTTTCCTTGTTGTTCCATTTTCTTCTCAGGAGGCGAGAATGTAGCGAGTACTAGTCGGGGTGTGGAATGATGGTTCAAGACAGTTGTTTTAGTAGTCCTCACTATTTTGTAAAATAGTGTATCAATAAGTATAATGAGTTCTTAGTTGAGTATGAATACTGTCTAGATGACAATATTTGTATTTAAACTCACAGTATACGTGTTGTCGTATTTTGCACGACAATTGTAATAATAAAGTTGTAGTTATTTTTTGTACCATGTATTTGGCGACTCAGAATGGGTTGGATGGATTAGACCTATTTTGGGGGCGTCAGAGTTGGTATCAGAGCTATAAGTAAAGAGCCCCGAGCCTCTCGCTGGTGACTTCCTGTTGATGGGGGATGCACCGAAGCCAGACTCTCCGTAGGGGACGCCATTCTGCGGTGGCAAACTGATAGGTACCATTGTGAGGTGCTGTGGTTGAAGCACCATGAGAGTCACATTTGGTATCAGAGCTTAGGGATATGATCTCTAGCGGAGATCGAGGAATAGGACTAGGAGGAGAGAGACGAGTAAATCCTTCGCTAGTATGTCCTACCTAAGCTTATTTGTTGGTCAGTCATAATGTCGGGATATTATGTGACATGTTAATTTGTTCAATTAACCTTTGTTTTGAAGCTGTATTCTAGAATGATATCTGAAATACAGGAGATGAGCAATGAAGAAATTATGATGACAGGAAAGATGGAATCTGAAATGAAAGTAAGGTATTCTCAACTCTTTGAAATACCAGGTACGTAAATTTCGAGGACGAAATTTCATAAGGAGGGGAGATTGTAAGACCCCGAATTTTATGAAATAAAAGTATTCAATTTTTCTTATAATTACTATTTAGTAAATGGTTAAATTGATAAATGTTAAAGTTAAGGGTGATATATGAATTTTTTTTCGAAATACACAAGTGGTTATAAAATATTCATTGTTGTCGGGGAATATTCGCTTGGTCGTGGAATATTCTTACTATCGGAGAATATTCGTACGACGGCGCAGTCTTTTGTGGGCCCCATAACGGAAAGCGATTGGATGAAGAAAACGACAAAAAAATGAGTTGTTTATAAATAACGGCGTAGTTGTTACCTTTAATACTGTTGAAATACCCGGTGGTTAAAACACAGTAATACGCATTGTTGCACAGTAGCTCACGGTATTGCACCAATTATTGATTTTTACGTAAGAAGGCATTACTCAATAATTGTTACAGTAATTACTGTTCAATATTGTATTTTATTGATTCAATAATTGCTGCGTTGATATTTTATATTACTGTTGTTTTAATAATTGTCACTGCACAATATTTTCTATTATCGGAGCAATAATTCATATTATCTGAATAATATTATTAGATAACATTATTGGCAATGTCTAGAAAGTTCTGTCTAAGGAGAGGTTTGGTCATCTAATTGCGCGCCAGTAAGGAAGAGATCCTTATTGGAAAGCCCCCTCTTTCCTGGGAACGGCCTGGTTGCCAGTACTGTGGTTCTCTAATATTATTTGTGTATAATTAATTATTAATTTATATGATGAGAAAAATATTGATTTTATGTGGATATAGATGGAGAAAATTTTTAATGTGACAATTGTTGTAAATTAATACTTTATCTTTTTCTGATAAAATAATTCATTTAAATATATTATTTTAATAATATATTAATGGTGATATTTTTACAATGAATGTGGAATATATGAATAAATGAGGAGGAAGAGTATTTTTGTTGGATTAAATGATTAACACATGTTTTGTGTGTTGGTGGACACAATTCTTGACCGAAAATTTATTATTGACTGTAAAATCGCCCGTTTGTGGATTTCAGTCAATTTCTGTTTGGAATTTGGAAAAACTTTCTTCTGCAAAGTTGTAGAGAATTGAATTTCCTATAAAAACTCGTGAGATTCGAATTTTCTGATAAAAGGGCTATTTATTATGAATTATTGAAGTTCTGAAGTTCCGAAATTATTGATTTTTGGAAGTTTTAATTATTTTTATTAAGAAAAACGTTTTTTCTTACTTTTTCTAGAAGGTTAGCATATGTTTATGGCTGAATTCAAGTATATAGAGGTGGGCTTGAATATTTTGTAATTATATTATTATTATATTCAATTTTCTGCTTTGGTGTTCTAAGCATTTTCCTATAAATAGGGTGCTTATGCTAGAATTGAAAATCACACCAGAAACTGAAGTTTTCTCTCTATTTCTCTCTCTATATTATCGAATGTATTCTTGTGAGTATTTTGATATCTTGAGTGTTGCTATACGGTGCAAGTTCGTTCAGCGTTATTCTAGTCAGGAGTACTGCTCTTTTGAGGTAAGGGATTGTAAGGGATAGTAAGGGATAGTAAGGGATGTTATTTCTTCTTAAATGATATTATTTTCTCCAATATCATTATGCCAAAGTATTGATATGAACTTTTAATCAAATTTAGAACTTTTCATGTCGGGGTTACTATTCATGAGTTACTATTCACGAGTTACTATTCATGAGTTACTATTCATGAGTTACTATTCACGAGTTATTATTCACGAGTTACTATTCACGAGTTACTATTTATGAGTTACTATTCACGAGTTACTATTCACGAGTTACTATTCACGAGTTACTATTCATGGGTTACTATTCACGAGTTACTATTCATGACAAAATTGGTTTCTTTTTCTAACCAAATTATAGTTGATTTATGAATATTACTCTTGAGGTTAAAACTATATGTTGATCATATTATTTTTTTATCATATATAACATTTTTATAACCCTAATGATGATATTTCTCTTTGACTTGAGTGTAAAGATGGGTAGATTATTGGTATGATCATGACTAGGGTTCTCTTTGTCCAGTAGTGAAAAGTTGAATTGTGACTGGTATGATCATGACCATTGAATTTATAATTGAATATCTTTAGCTTAAGTGCAAAGGTGAAATGATCAACATGGTTATAATTATTGGTTATATAAATTCTGAAATGATTATATATTTCTTTGAGATAATAGTATATTTGGCCTGTAGTGCAAATATGAACTATTGAGGAATATCTTTGGCCTGTAGTGCAAAGATGAGTTGTTGATGAATATCTTTGGCCCGTAGTGCAAAGATGACTTGTTGTTAAATATCTTTGGCATGTAGTGTAAAGATGAACTGTTGATGAATATCTTTGGCCCGTGATGCAACGATGAATTTATTAGTATGATTATGAACAGGAACTGTGATTTGGTATAACCATGATCTTTGATGTTTCAGGTAAAGACAGGTGATGAAAATTATCTTCGTCTTGGATGCGAAATTTAGAATCACAATTATGATTATGAATTATTCATATGATTGTGGAAAGGAACTATTGATTGATATTACAGGGATAAAATATTCTTGGTGGACTTTTAACGTGGAGAAGATAATAGACTTTATAGTCTATTTGACTCTCCTAATGGTTTGCTGTTTCCGCTGCAGTTATTGATTTAAAATTTGTTGTCTATTGTATTCTATCAGATTTTTCCCTGTTGAAGACTAAGGATAATTTGTTGTATATTATCTTAGTCATAATATTCTTTACTGGGCTAGTTGAGCTCACCCTTTTTCCTTGTTGTTCTATTTTCTTCTCAGGAGGCGAGAATGTAGCGAGTACTCGTCGGGGTGTGGAATGATGGTTCAAGACAGTTGTTTTAGTAGTCCTCACTATTTTGTAAAATAGTGTATCAATAAGTATAATGAGTTCTTAGTTGAGTATGAATACTGTCTAGATGACAATATTTGTATTTAAACTCACAGTATATGTGTTGTCGTATTTTGCACGACAATTGTAATAATAAAGTTGTAGTTATTTTTTGTACCATGTATTTGGCGACTCAGAATGGGTTGGATGGATTGGATCTATTTTGGGGGCGTCACAAACACGATATGAAGCTTGAAGAGAAAAATGGAGATTTAAGGTTTTAAGAACTTACTTCTTAGATTTCCCTCCTCTAAGATGATAGATGATGTGCTAGAGATGGTTAAGATAATCTCCTCTACTTCCTTGATGCTTCCCGTAGCTCAAAAAAAATTCATCATCACACCCATTTATTTCACTCTCTAGGATTCTTGGATCTTGATGAAGAAGATGATGAATAGTGGTTATGGAGGTTGTATAAGGAGTTTGCTTACTAATTTCTCTCCTCTACTCAATTCATACCTGAGCTCTCCCTCTCTTCTTTTCTAATTCTTTCTTTTCTTCCTCTGAACATGGCTACGGGAGGATGGAATGAAAAGGAGGCTGATAATTACCTTAGTAGGCTAATAAGTTAGCCAACATATTTACCCCACACTTGCCTAACATTTGAAAATCACCAATCATAAAAGACTTTTTGGTGAATGAATTATGAAAGGTTTGGAGCATACAGAAAATTAGCATTTCTCCCACAATTATTCCCCCCTACCATTTCCCACTTACTCTTTTTCTTCTCTATTATCAACATTTCATTAATTCACTTTCCTCTTTTATTTACTCACGTATCCATTTAATTGTCCGTTTGACCATTTATCAATTTAACATTTTAAAATTTTAAAATAATAATCATAAATTAAATTATACTTTTATTTCATAAAAGTCGGGGTCTTACAGTTGATGTTCTTGAGCCTCAAGAACACTGACAAACAGTCTCAAGGTGTCAACTTTGACCACCTTCAATTTACAGATAATGAAGTTTCTGGGCATGTTAAAGTTCAAATATTGTAGTACTAATATAATACTACATGATCCAACAATCATCAAAGTCATACAACATCACAACATGAAGATCTAAGCCTTTAAACTCACTGTCAGAACGTTTCTGGGTTTTTTGGGTTACCTAGAAACCCAGTCAGTTCCATGTAGGCAATTTGTAGCTCGATTATCTTTGGGTTCTGGTCATAGATTAGGTGTTTAAATGGTACTAACATGTAGTTCTCATGTCAAAGAACAACATCACTTCTCTAAAATAACCAAACTACATCACAATCACATGATCTGGCTTGGTCAAACCTTGTCAGAAATTGTGTTCTTGAGTTTTCTGGAAATTCCGGAAAACACAATTCGTGCTTAGACAACCTACTTTGATCGTCCACTACTTTAAATCTGTTTGTTGTTTAAGGGATCTAAGGCCATGAATCTATAGTCCATATACAAGAGTATAACTTTGATACACTAACATAAATAAATCACATAACATATGATAGATCTAGGCTTAGCAAAACCTTGTCAGACTTTCCTGGGCATTTTCTGGGTTACCCAGAAACACTTGGTCATGGTCGGTCAACCTACTTTGACCATCAATAACTTTTAATCTGGACATTCTATGAGCATGATTCCACTTCCAGATCACAGCCCACATAGCATACTACAAGTTTATAACATCAAACAAGACAACTAATAAACAGATCTAGATCTATGGCCTCTGACATTCGATTGTCAGGCCATAGAACTAGGGTTCTTAATAATTTTTCAAAACTTGATTTTTAAGCAATTTAATGTTATAGATCTATGATATAACATCATAGATCACCAAATAACATCTTATAACGCATATTTAAACACATAAACACAATTTCTATCTTAGCATACAAGATCAAATAGGGTTAGGCTTTATAACTTCTCTTGCACAATCTTTGATCTAAGCTTTCCTTTACTGATCTTGATGTTTTAGGGGCTTGGTTAGTGACTGAAATACTCAAGAATTTCGTGGGTTTGGTGAGAGAAAAGTTTGGCTAAGTGTTTGAGAGTAAATGACTTAAGTTTTGAACTTTCTCTCTCTTTAATATCTTAGATTTGATACAATATATGAATCTAATACTTGCAAGGTGGCACATATAAGATCAGATATGGCTTGATTTTACAGCACATGGTGTATATCCACAACGGTGACTCATCATTAGATTTGAAATATCTCTTAACTTAAAACTTAAGTAAAGGGTATTTTGGTAATTTTCCTTATGATTTTAAGGGTATTCTAGTCATTTAGCATACCTTCTTTTTAATTTTAACCCTTAGGGTTTGATAATCTCAATTAGGGTTTGCTAATTAGGGTTTCAGAAATTAATATAATTAATTTTATTAAAACCGTCGCTAAAGCCTTTAGCGACACTAACTGTCACTGTTGGTGTGACGCCCCCAAAATAGGTATACATAACCCATCTTGGGTCGCCAAATACAACACTACTGACAACTTCATTTATATAATTATCGTGCAAAATACGACGACACATATACTTTGAGTTTCAATACAAATATTGTAACGTATATAATACGATAATATTCATACTCAAATTAATACAATGCCATATAAAGTACAACAACAAATATTTCAAGTCCCCAAAGGAACACGAGAATATTTATGTTCTCCTCATTCTAATACGGTGTATTTTTGACGCTTTCAAATTCGAGTACGCCTCACTCTATTATTATTCACCAAAATCAATTAGTAAATGATGTATAAAATATGTCACACACATTTTAAGTTCTCAGTACAATTATTATGCCACACCGTTTCATAATTTGATTAGGCTTGTGACGAATTCGTAACACCACTTTATATCCATGTTCTCTTTGCTAGTTTCAGCTACACTTTTATTACCTGAAAGGGTGGTGAAGTAAAAGGGTGAGCACAAATAGCCCAGTAAAGAATATCATGACTTAAGATAATTACATTATCAATAGCCTTCATCAATAATAAATCAGAGATTTAGAATATATGGTAGATGAGAAAAGTTTTCAAACATAATAGCAGCGGAATCAACAATCCATTAGAAGTGTAAGACCCTGAATTTTATGAAATAAAAGTATTCAATTTTTCTTATAATTACTATTCAGTAAATGATTAAATTGATAAAAGTTAAAGTTAAGGGTGATATATGAATTTTTTTTCAAAATACGCGAGTGGTTATAAAATATTTATTGTTGTCGGGGAATATTCGTTTGGTCGTGAAATATTCTTTTTATCGGAAATATCCGTACGACGGCGCAGTCATTTGTGGGCCCCATAACAGAATAACTTCGGATGAAGATAACGACAAAATTGAGTTTTTATAATTAACGACGCAGTTGTTACCGTTAACACTATTGAAATACCCGGTGGTTAAAATACAGTAATACGCGTTATTGCACAGTAGCACACGGTATTGCACAATATTTTTGAATCATTGATCCTTACGTAAGAAGGCACTACTCAATAATTGTTACAGTAATTACTGTTCAATATTTTATTTTATTAATTTAATAATTACTACGTTGATTTTTTTATATTATTGTCGCTCAATAATTGTCACTGCACATCATCTCCATTATCAGATCAATAATTCATATTATTTAGAATAATATTATTAGATATCATTATTGGCAATGTCTAGAAAGTTCTGTCTAAGGAGAGGTTTGGTCATCTAATTGCGCGCCAATAAGGAGAAATCTTTATTGGAAAGCCCTCTCTTTCCTAGGAACGGCCTAGTTGCCAATACTGTGATTCTATAATATTATTTGTGAATAATTAATTATTAATTTATATGATGAGAAAAATATTAATTGTATGTGGATATAGATGGAGAAATTTTTTTAAGTGACAATTGTTGAAAAATGATATTTTATCTTTTCTGATAAAATAATTTATTATTATATTTAATAATACAATAATGGTGGTAGTTTTACAATGAATGTGGGATATATGAGTATATGAGGAAGAATAGTATTTTTGTTGTATTAAATGATTAACACATGTTTTGTGTGTCGGTGGACCCCATTTCTTGACAGAAATTTGATTATAGCCTATAAAATCGCCCATTTATAAATTTCGGTTAATTTCTGTTTGAAATTTGAAAAAACTTTCTTCTGCAAAGTTGTAGAGAATTGAATTTCCTATAAAAAATCGCGAGATTCAAATTTTCTGATAAAATGACTATTTTCTATGAATTATTGAAGTTTCAGAAAATAAAATAATTTTTATTAAATTATTGGGTGGGACCCACTTTGGTTGGTGTTAATAACATGTGGGCTGCTATATTTTTTTAGAATTTGCATGCTTGGATGGCTGGTCTTGGATGGTTGGTGTGTAGAAAAGAAAAATAATATTTTATTATTTTAGTCTCCTTTGGCGTTCTAGCATTTTTCTATAAATAGGTACTTATGTTAGAATTGAAAATCACACCAGAAATAAGTCTTCTTTTTCTCTATGTTATCAAGCATATTTTTGTGAGTATTTAGATATCTTGAGTGTTGCTCGGCGTTATATCTGATATTCAAGTCAGAAGTACTGCTCTTTTGAGATAAGGGATTTTAAGGGTTATTATGTTTTTCAGTTCGTACTTCTTCCGACCTTCAAAAAACTCTGAAAAAATTTAAAATGATATTTTGATGAATTTTATTAATTGTGTCCAAAAATGGTGATTTTTGGATGTATAGATTAAGAGTTATGAATTTTACGGGAAAAGACTATTTTTAAAAGTAGCCACTTATAACTCCTTGTGGTTAACTCCAAAATTTATAAAATTTTTATTGGAAGTATATCTATATAATATCAGTGTACTCTGTGAATTTTGGAATTTTTGGATAAAATTATAATTTATGATAAATGTCTAAATATTCGGCTGTTTTGGCCATATGAAAAATAGTAAATAAGTTTTAAAAATTCTGAGAAAAATATATGTTCAATATGGGACTATATTCTGCTAAATCCCAGAAAAGAAATATTTTTGAAACTGATTTGGTATTTTTCATGAAAATAGACTAGTTATGAGTAAATGAATTAAATATGTTATGTGAAGTAAGAAAATTAGAAAATAGGATTTTATGGCTTGAGAATCCTATATGAGGTATATGCAGATTTTTGATGAGGGTTTTGGTTATTGGTAATGAAATCTTATGAGTTTGGCATTTTAGGATGATTAAATGCATTATTTAGTAAAGTGTAAACAATTAAAATAAATTGTTTATAAGCTTAAGAAATATTATTCTTTCAATATCATTATACCGAAATATTGGTATGAATTTTATTGTGGAATTTCTATCTTTTTCATGTCGAGTTACTATTTATAAGTTACTATTCACGAGTTACTATTCATAAGTTACTATTCATGAATTACTATTCACGAGTTACTATTCACGACAAAATTAGTTTCTTTTTCTGACCAAATTATAGTTTATTTATGAATATTACTCTTGAGATTAAATCTATATGTTGATTATATTGATTTTATTATCATATATAGCATTTTTATAACCCTAATGATGATATTTCTCTTTGACTTGAGTGTAAAGATGGGTAGATTTTTGGTATGATCATGACTAC
Source organism: Panax notoginseng (assembly GCA_016801055.1). Classification (NCBI taxonomy): domain Eukaryota; kingdom Viridiplantae; phylum Streptophyta; class Magnoliopsida; order Apiales; family Araliaceae; genus Panax; species Panax notoginseng. Next base: position 29,881,656 of record CM029015.1, on the reverse strand, counting down.
GGGTTCCCTTTAGCCAGTAGTGCAAAGTTGAATTGTTGACTGGTATGATTATGACCGTTAAATTTATAATTGAATATCTTTAGCTTAAGTGCAAAGGTGAATTGATCAACATGGTTATAATTATTGTTTATATAAATTCTGAAATGATTATATATTTCTTTGAGATATTAATATATTTGGCCTATAGTGCAAATATGAACTGTTGATGAATATATTTGGCCTATAGTGCAAATATGAACTGTTGTTGAATATCTTTGGCCTGTAGTGCAAAGATGAACTGGTGATGAATATCTTTGGCCCATAGTGCAAAGATGACCTGTGGTTGAATATCTTTGGCCAGTAGTGCAAAGATGAATTGTTGATGAATATCTTTGGCTCGTAGTACAAAGATGACATGTTTTGAATATCTTTGGCCAGTAGTGTAAAGATGAACAGGTGTTGAGATGAACATGACCAACTGGTGATACAAATGAATATCTTTGGCCGTAGTGCAAAGATGAAGTTATTAGTATGATTATGAACAGGAAATGTGATTTGGTGTAACCATGATCTTTGATGTTTCAGGTAAAGATAGGTGATAAAAATTATCTTCGTCCTGAATGAGAAGATGAATTTAGAACTACAATTATGATTATGAGTTATTCATATGATTGTGGACCAGAATTGTTGATTGATGTTACAGGGATAAAACATTGTTGGTGGATTTTTAACATGGAGAAGATAATAGACTTTGTAGTCTATTTAACTCTTCTAATGGATTGCTCGTTCCGCTACAACTATGGTTGAAATATTTATCATCTACCATATGTTCTAAATCTCTGATTTAATTCTGTTGAAGGCTATTGATAACTTATTTATCTTTAGTCATGATATTCTTTACTAGGCTAGTTGTGCTCACCCTTCTGTTTCACAATTCCTTTCAGGTAATAAGAGTGTAGCTGGGTCGAGCGGGGGTAACAGGGGAATAGAACGATGGTCATCATTTAGTAGTTATATTTGGTGAATCATCTAGGGTGAAGCGAACCCAACGTTGAAAGGGTGTTTTGCCACTATCATACAAGATGTCTAATGACATACAATCTCGTGTCATCATAAGACAGGATTGTGCTCATCCACTTGCTGAGTATATTTACGAGCACTACCTATATAATCTTGGTGTTTGTTTGAAGTAAAATTCTTAATTAGAGACAGTGGAGATAACGATAAGTCAAGAGAAGAATCACCATTGGGAAGAATATGATAGTAATCTTCTCGTTTTTCTTTGGGGTATATTGGGTCAACCAAGGATAATTTTGTGGCCATATGATATCTATCACAACCAAGAAGAATGGCCTCCCATGTACAAAGGTTTCCTTGAGCACTTCCCAAAGATTCTAATTTCTAAAATAGTTTTTGACTATACCTTTATGTAAGGTGTCATTGTGAGGTGCTGTCCACGGTTGGGACATGAGTCACATTTGGTATATATTTGTATCTAAACTCACAGCATATGTGTTGTTGTATTTTGCACGACAATTGTTGTAATAAAGTTGTAGTTATTTTCTGTACCATGTATTTGGCGACTCAGAATAGGTTGGATGGAATGAACCTATTTTGGGGTTGTCACAAGAAGAGTCAAGTAGAACATAAGGTCTACTATCTCCTCTAAATTAAAAGTCCATCGTTAATATTTCATTCCGTTAATACTCATCAACAGTTCTTTGTTGTACTCAAAACAAAGATAACTCTCATCACCTGTCTTCACCTGAACCACCAAAGATTATAGTTAAATTCACAATTCATATATATAATCAGGTAAATCAACAGTCTATCTTTGCAATACGAGCCTAAGACATACAACTGTAAAACCAATAATGCTGAGACTCAGCTCACTAAATACTTCACATCATTTGTAACATTACAGGTCATGATTATACCAAATAATTATTCGTCAGAAAACCGATCACTAAACACGCGCAAGTATACACGGTCTAACAAGTAATACAGTGATAAGTAGAGTGTCGTACCCACGAGGAACTATCACTAATATTTACCAAGTACCGACCTTATATCGCTAAAGTCTTATTCGAATAGCAATAAATGGAAGTGTGATTAATCCAGTTAAAGCTAATTATCAAAGCAAGTAAAATTACAAGCTAAGGTCACAACTTCACCCCACACAGGCATTCTGTCGAACACCTGGTGTGCTATGCTTCATCAAACTACCTACCCTTCTCTCTTTGGTCTTAATGGTCACGACAATTTGTCGACCGAGAACACACAGGTGCTTATGTACCTCTATCGAGGTATGCACAAACATATCCTCTCCAGATCCACCCGATAGGAAATAGAACAGAAAAGAACGTCCAAGCTAGGTGATAATCCTACACATGTCTATGCGAATTAACCTAACAAGGATTTAGGCATAAGTTCTCTATTAGGTCACACGTGGAGCAAAAATATATGTCTATTCTACGCACAACTTATGCAGCCGAAACCCATAATCATATGCCAATATATTTAGGTGTAAATCTACGATCCTTTTGTCGATATCATATAGATTACCAAAATCATCACTAATATCTTAGCGATAATCATTAAGCATGAATATATTAAACCAAATTATATGGTGCTAACCAAAGAGATAAGACAGTCAATTTAAATAACAAAGGGGTTCTATTATAACCTTAGAGCCAAAACTCAGTTCATAGCTATTGAACAAAATATAAGTAGAAATAAAGACAACATTTATAGATTACAAAATCAGAGGAAATAAATGGATAAGAATAAACTCTGTCGAGGTTCTTCAGTCTCCAAGCATTTCGCTCCTCTCAAGCTTTCCAATCCGTGTAGCTCACTGCTCTTGATGCTCCAAGGAAATCCAGACTTCTCCCTAATCTACCTAATCTATATTTACAGACATCAACTAAGAACTAGAGAGAGAATACAGAAGGAAAGAGAAAAACTAATCTATCCTAAGCTAAGCTATGTGACTATATGATATATAATGCCTGATATCTGATATATAGAGGCTCTCCTGTGTTATATATGCCTTCCTCCTTCAAGCTAGGTCAAAATCAGTTATTTTTTCCTGGGCACCGGAGCTCGCGCTGTGGCGCGGGTAATAGACCTATGGGTGGCGCTGCGGCGCCATGTAAGTTTGGAAAAACTGGAGGTCGCGCTGCAGCGCGAGCCCATAAAGTATAAGTGGCGCTGCGGCACGAAGGTGACATCAGCAAGGACACGGAGGTGATGTCGCGGCGCGAGATATAGGCTAGGCTTTGGCGCCGCGGTGTGGCTACATGTAAAATGACCGTTTTGCCCCTGAATGCTAGAAAACACATGTAAATCCCTGAAACACTTCGATTAAGCATAATAACATTATAATCATATAAAACTATATAAAATCTACGAGATCAGGCAACTATTTAAGTCATAAAGTATCCGATTCACGGGTATAAATCCCACTCATCAAATACCCCCAATGCTTTTCCTCGAGCAAACTATCTAACACGACACTAACACTAGTAAAACACACGCGAACGAAAAATAAAACAATATACTAGTATCATGACTTCTAAGCTCGATCATAGCTACTCCCAGGGAATAGGGTAAACACAGATATAAATAAGGGTTCATTCAATTTCAAGCATAAGAATGTATTCAATCCATTCTATATATGTGTGTGTGGAGACCAACCGTCCTAACTAATCATAGCTCAAATAAGTTCGCACAGTCGATTGCTAATACCAATAATGCACACTCCACAACTTAAACATTCAACAAGCATTAAGAATAAGACGCAAGTGCAGGAAAGGATCAAAAGACTCTAGCATGAAGACAGTAAAATCTGACTTGGACAGTCCTTAATTACCTTAGGCTATTCAGAACTACCCATTAATGAACTTTTGATCAGTGACTCCCAAGCGAGATGACTTTAGGGCACTAGGTGTAGAACACCCCTATGAATCTAATAACTCGAGCAGTAAAGGCCACGTAATCAACATAAGCCAACTGAGACTTAACAAAAAATTGAAGATTATTAGGCGAGGGCATTTTATGCTCCATCTCAACATCGGTCCTGCGTTTGTGGGCGAGTACGTTTTACGCTCCATCTCGACCCACCGCAAAACTTTCGATGTTCAATCTTCTTTTCTTTTTATTCTCATTTCATTCATCATTTTTTATATGTCAACATGCCAGAATCCAAGATCCAAAACTGCATAAACGTCTAAGTCTTTTATTACCTTGTACAAATGAAAGTTTATAGGAGTGAACAAACTCTCAAAGCAATAAACACGCGAACTAAATTTGAACAATAACTAGTTAATATAGTTGGTCGGTGCTTGCTAAGAAGGGCGGATCAATAACAGTCTAAACTTATCGATTGAACAACCCCTAGCTCATATATGCATGTCACGACTCTAAGAGATAGACATAATTACTTGGCGCTTGTCATCAGCCATAATAAAAAATTAATGAGAAATATAACACCCTTGCTATATAGCAGCTCAAAATAGGGTAAAAAGGCCATTCATATGGCACAAGCATCTAAATCTGTATATGCTCCAAAAAGATGGGTATAAACCACAAACATGCTAATAATAATCAAAGCATTAATAATAAAAACCAAAAACAGTTCATGGCATCCATAATAATAAAAATTCAAAACATAATCCCACAGTTTAAAATGACTGCACCACAATTCTGAAAATACTGATAAACATAAGCAATGTACTAAAGTATGGCAACCTAACATGGTAATAGACAGAAATAAACAACTATAGCCAAAACACCCCTAAACTTAAGGTGAACAATGCCCTCATTGCTAAACATATATCAATCGATACAAGAGGGCTTCCCTGAAGATCGTTCACTTAGCAGCGACATCGTCTTCATCAGCTTTGATAGGTGGTGATGGTGGAGGGTATGGTGGGAAGACAGGAGGCTCTAGGAATTGGAATGGCGTGAACTCAGCATCCTCGCCACTGTACACGATGTATATGCTCTGCATCGTGTTGACCAGCTCATCTTGGTACTGCATAGCAATGTCCTGCCTCTATGCCACCGCTGTAATGTGCCTCTGTTGCCATTGCGCCTCGGTGTCGTGTATCTGATGTAGCAGGGTGAGATATGCCATGATATCTGCCAGTAATCCCTGTGAAACTGGGCCTACGTCTGGTGGTTGTGAAGGCTCTAGCTCTGCTGTAGGAGGTGGTGCAGTAGGTGGCCCGTAGCCTTCGCCTCTGACATGAGACTCTCCCCCGTCCCATACATTAAAGCGTGAGATTGTCTGATGGTCAATGACAGACATAGGCGACAGAGCTATCTCTTCTGGCCCCCAATGGATACCTGCCCTCTTGCACAGCTGGGTGATCAGGGATGGATGTGGGAGTCCCGCAGCGACAGTGCTCTTGATTGCCTTCATGATGGACTTGTGTATGAGAACACCGATGTCCACGTTCAGGCCCGTGACAATAGCAAATAAGAGAATCGCTCGATCCTTAGTCACATCGCTCAGGTGACGGGTCGAAATCATGTTCGCACAAATGAAGCTGAACCACGCCTTCCCATAACGATTGAGCGCTAAAGTCGGGAAACTGGTCTTCTCACCTGTGTAGTCATTCTTCTTCCATGTAGTCTCGGGCTTACAGAGCCTCCTAATGATATCCTCAAGGTCATAGCTATGGAGTCCCGGCTCCAAATAATCCCTACCCTCATAGTTGGGTGTCGCAAACAGTGAATTGATTGCTTGGCTTCCAAAAGCCACGATTTCCCCCCTGACTTAGACAACAGAAGGACCCTCGACACTAGCATTGGCATAGAACTCTCGAACCATAGAAACGATTGCTGATTCGGGTGACCTCGTGAAGTGGATCCACTGGCGTCCCGAAATCATGGCCACCAACTCGCCATCCTTTTTGTTCGGCCTCAAACCCCGCCCAAGAATCAGATTGCGCGCGGCAAAAGTACTTTTTTACCTTTTCCAGGCCTCTTCGCTGATGAACTTGGTGTTGTCCCAAATCGTTGGTGGTGCGGACGAGGACCCCCCGACACTAAGGCGTTGTCATTTTGAAGCCATTCAGAAATTTAAGAAGTTGGTATACACACAAGCAGAAAACCCAATTTAATACTCCCCCAAACTTAGGCTCGAATACCCCCAACAATTCTAATGTTAAACAGCCCCAAACAGTAGACTTTTTCTCTCTGGCAATTTCTTAAACACCTAGTGTGTGTTTTGAAAACCAAACTTGATAGCCCTATGTTTGTTGATGCTCTAACTAGATTTCCTCCAGTGGAAATCACACAAACAGAAAACAAGACTTTCACAAATACCACAATTAAACCAAAAATAGTTCTGCTTGAATGAAATCCAACAAAAATACCTTGAGTTGCAAACCTAAGTGACAAACCTGAAGTGAGAAATCGTGTGGGCTCGAACTCTGACAAGTAATTTGATGGAGGCTTTCGGTTTGTGATGGTGATTTGAGATGAGCAATCAATCTCGGTTGCAATTTTGTGGGAGGGGCAAAGGCTGTTGGGTTGCTTAGGCTTTGTGATGCCGAGTCTGTCGAGAAAGAAGAGGGTAATAACTTCAACTGCTGGCCTAAACTGCTCTTAAAAATCAAAAACTCACTGTCGGAGTCGCGACGCGGCCTGGCCTTTGTTGGTTGGCGCTGCGGCACGAACTAGCAGTTGGCAAGGCTTGTTTATGGCGCCTCGTCGCGACTTGGCTGTTATTCTGTGGCGCTGCAGTGCGAAGTTGAAAAATCAAGCTTTTGGGCCCGGTGCTGCGGCGCGGGTTCTCGTGTTCTTATTTGCGCTACGGCGCGGGTCCAATTTTTGAGTTTTTCCTACCTATTTTCTGCACATGCCAAGATAAGTATAACAGAAAACATTGCGAAGCAAATATACATTATTACAAACAATATAATAAATAACTACACACTGCTATATATAATAAACATATGATAGCCACAAAAACATGCTAAAGGGAAAGATAACATTGATACTGAGATGGGGGTGCCTCCCCACCAAGCGCTTGTTTTAAAGTCATCGGCTTGACTATACCGATGCCGCTCAATCCGGCTCATAGGCGAAAATGACCATTTCATGCTGCCTATTCGTTAATTCCTTTAAATTTTTGGCAGACATGGGTAGTTGATCATCCCTGTTTTCTTCACCCATCGTCACGAAGAATCTTTCACCGCTGGAATTATCCACTAATTCGCCTTTGTCATCAAGTTGAAAGTGTTCTTTGTGCTCTATTGGGCCCTCCAAGGTTTCCACAGTCATGAGTGTGGTTTCTAACTGTTGATTACTCTTGATAGTGCACCCACTGTTGATCATCTCTGTAACGACCCCAAAATAGGTCCATTCCATCCAACCTATTCTGAGTCGCCAAATACATGGTACAGAAAATAACTGTAACTTTATTACAACAATTGTCGTGCAAAATACAACAACACATATGTTGTGAGTTTGGATACAAATATATACCAAATGTGACTCATGTTCCAACCGTGGACATCACCTCACAATGACACCTTACATAAAGGTATAGTCAAAAACTGTTTTAGAAATTAGAATCTTTGGGAAGTGCTTAAGGAAACCTTCGTACATGGGAGACCATGCTTCTAGGTTGTGATAGATATCATATGGCCACAGAATTATCCTTGGTTGACCCAATATACCCCAAAGAAAAACGAGAAGATTACTATCATATTCTTCCCAATGATGAGTCTTCTCTTGACTTATCATTATCTCTACTGTCTCTAATTGAGAATTATACTTCAAACAAACACCAAGATTATATAGGTAGTTCTCGTAAATATACTCAGCAAGTGGATGAGCACAACCCTGTCTTATGATGACACGAGGTTGTATGTCATTAGACATCTTGTATGATAGTGACAAAACACCCTTCCAACGTTAGGTTTGCCTCACCCTAGATGATTCACCAAATATAACTACTAAATGATGACCATCGTTCTATTCCCCTGTTACCCCCGCTCGACCCAGCTACACTCTTATTATCTGAAAGGAATTGTAAAACAAAAGGGTGAGCACAACTAGCTCAGTAAAGAATATCATAACTAAAGATAATTAAATAATCAATAGCCTTCATCAATAATAAATCAGAGATTTAGAACATATGGTAGATGATAAAAATTTCAACCATAGTTGCAGCGGAACGAGCAATCCATTAGAAGAGTCAAATAGACCATAAAATCTATTATCTTCTCCATGTTAAAATCCATCAACAATGTTTTATCCCTGTAACATCAATCAACAGTTCTGGTCCACAATCATATAAATAACTCATAATCATAATTGTGATTCTAAATTCCTCTTCGCATCCAGGACGAAGATAATTTTCATCACATGTCTTTACCTGAAACATCAAAGATCATGGTTATACCAAATCACAGTTCCTGTTCATAATCATACTAATAAATTCATCTTTACACTACGGGCCAAAGATATTCACCCACGGACCATCTTTGCACTACAGGCCAAAGATATTCATCAACAGGTCATCTTTGCACTACGGGCCAAAGATATTCATCAACAGGTCATCTTTGCACTACGGGGCAAACATATTAATATCTCAAAGAAATATATAATCATTTCAGAATTTATATAAACAATAATTATAATCATGTTGATCAATTCACCTTTGCACTTAAGCTAAAGATATTCAGTTATAAATTCAATGGTCATGATCATACCAGTCACAATTCAACTTTGCACTACAGGCCAAAGAGAACCCTAGTCATGATCATACCAATAATCTACCCATCTTTACACTCCAGTGAAAGAGAATTTTAACATCAGGGTTATAAAAAAATTATATATGATGATAAAAATAATATGATCAACATATAGTTTTAATCTCAAGAGTAATATTCGTAACTCATAAATAGTAAATCGTGAATAGTAACTCATGAATAATAACCCCGACACAAAAGATAGAAATTCTACAATAAAATTCATACCAATATTGCGGTATAATGATATTGAAAGAATAATATTTCTTAAGCTTATAAACAATTTATTTTAATTGTTTACACTTTACTAAATAATGCATTTAATCATCCTAAAATGCCAAACTCATAAGATTTCATCACCAATAACCAAAAACCCTCATCAAAAATCTGCATATACCTCATATAGGATTCCCAAGCCATAAAATCCTATTTTCTAATTTCCTTACTTCACAAAATATGTTTAATTCATTTACTCATAACTAGACTATTTTCATAAAAATACCAAATCAGTTCCAAAAATATTTCTTTTCTGGAATTTAGCATAATATAGTCCCATAGTGAACATATATTTTTCTCAGAATTTTTAAAAGTCATTTACTATTTTTCATATGGCCAAAACAACCGAATATTTAGACATTTATCAAAAATTTTACTTTTGTCCAAAAAATTTGAAATTTACAGAGTATACTTCTATCATATACATGTACTCCCAATAAAACTTTCATCAATTTTGGAGTTAACCACAAGGAATTATAAGCGATTACTTTTAAAATAGTCTTTTCTCATAAAATTCATAACTCTCAATCTATACATCCAAAAATCACTATTTTTGGACACAATCAAGAAAACTCATCAAAATATCATTTCAAATTTTTTCATAATTTTTGAAGGTCAGAAAAATTACGAAACTAAAAAACATAACAACCCTTAAAATTCCTTACTATCCCTTACCTCAAAAGTACAGTATTTCTGACTGGAATGCAAAGCCGAAGGAAACTTGCACTGAATAGCAACTCTCAAAGTATCTAAATACTCACAAAATATGCTTCATAATATAGAGAGAGAAAGGGAGAAAGCTTATGTTTCTGGTGTGATTTTCAATTCTAACTTAGCCCTCTATTTATAGGAAAATTTTAGTAGGCTTGACCTGCAACCTGATGGCTTTACTTGCTACTATTCCCACCCACCACATTTGAAATATAATTCAGCATATTTCTTCACCAACCATAAGTGGGGCCCACCAATTCTAGAATTTTCCACCAAAAATGATTTATAACCTGATTTCCGAATCAACCACCTCTTAAATTTCATAACAAATCATACGTTCATTTTTAACGGTTCAAAATTTGTGGACATATACTCAACTTATATATGTATAACATATCCAAAAATTATCACGATCCAACGGTCGGATTAAAAATTATAACCCCCGCAAAATATCTCAAAAACCCTAATTTGATTTTCAATACCTCCGTTCCGACAAAAATACAGATAAAACACCTCAACATTAACTCCTTCATTTTTAACCACAAAAATATATCTCTCATTTATATCCACATAAAATAAATATTTCTTTATCATATGAATCAATAATTAATTATTCACAAATAATATTATAGAATCACATTTATGACACCTAGGCCGTTCCCAGGAAAGAGGGGGTTTTCCAATAAGAATTTTTCCTTACTGGCGCGCAATTAGGTGACCAAACCTCTCCATAGACAGAACTTTCTAGACATTGCCAATAATGTTATCTAATAATATTATTCAAATAATATGAATTATTGATCTGATAATGGGAAATACTGTGCAGTGACAATTATTGAACAACAATAATATAAAATTTCAACATAGCAATTATTGAATCAATAAAATAAAATATTGAACAGTAATTACTGTAACAATTATTGAGTAGTGCCTTCTTACGTAAGAATCAATAATTTCAAAAATACTGTGCAATACCGTGTGCTACTGTGTAATAACGCGTATTACTGTATTTTAACCACCGGGTATTTCAACAGTATTAACGGTAACAACTACGCCGTTATTTGTAAAAACTCAAATTTGTCGTTTTCTTCATCCGACAGTTATTCGTTATGGGGCCCACAAATAGCTGCGCCGTCGTACGAATATTCTCCGACAGAAAGAATATTCTACGACTAAACGAATATTCCCCGACAACAATGATTATTTTATAACCACTTGCTTATTTTGAAAAAAAATTCACATATCACCCTTAACTTTAATATTTATCAATTTAACCATTTACTGAATAGTGATTATAAGAAAAATTGAATACTTTTATTTCATAAAATTCGGGGTCTTACAATCTCTTCTTCTATTTCAGCCTCTGTAGGTTGGTCAATTTGCACCTTGACATTTCCCTCAATAACTTGGTGAGACTCATCGCGTTCGACTCGCGTATCCATCGTGCAATGTTCTACTACTTCATCATTGAGCTCAATTATGACCGGTAAAAAGTTTGGCAGTGGATTGGTAATGGCATTGACGAGTTGCCCCAATTAACTTTTGAGGCTCTGCAATGCGGCTTCTTGGCTTGCCATCCGAACCTCATTTCTCTCAATAAAGTTGGTGAGAAGCACTTCAAGCCTATTCTCTTCTTCTTGTGTTGAGTACTTATAAAAACTCTCATTGGGTCGAGACGCCAACTCATAATGCGGCGGAGACTAATATTCAACTTGATAGGCATAATTCGGATCATGATATTGCTCTTGACTGTAGTCCTAAGAGTTTGGATAACCCTGATAGTTTGGATGATAGGAGATCGGCTCAATGTCAGCTTGTTCCTGACAGTAGGCATTCTGAGTGGACTGACACTCAAGATTGTCAGAAAACCTCAAGATATTTGCAATTTGAACTTGCAATTGCTCGAGTTCTTCTTCCGAGCTTGGTTGTGTTGTTCTCTCATACGGCCATTGATAACATTGATCGTCCATAACCTGTAACTTAAAAGCAAAAAGGAAGATCAAACAAATAAAAGAATTATATATATACGTTTAAATTAAGACTAAATTGATTTAAACCGATATTGGAAAATATTAGAATAATAGTTCCCCGGAAACGGCACCAAAAACTTGTTGGTCAGAAAATCGATCACTAAACACGCACAAGTATACACGGTCTAACAAGTAATACATTGATAAATAGAGTGTCGTACCCACGAGGAACTATCACTAATATTTACCAAGTACCGACCTTATATCGCTAAAGTCTTATTCGAACAACAATAAATGGAAGTGTGATTAATCTAGTTAAAGCTAATTATCAAAGCAAGTAAATGGATAACGAATGGTAATCGAAGGAATTACAAGTTAAGGTCACTACTTCACCCCACACAGGCATTCTGTCGAACACCTGGCGTGCTATGCTTCATCAAATTACCTACCCTTCTCTCTTTGGTCTTAATAGTCACGACAATTTGTCGACCGAGAACACACATGTGCTTATGCATCTCTGTCGAGGTATGCACAAACATATCCTCTCCAGATCCACCCGATAGGAAATAGAACAGAAAAGAACGTCCAAGCTAGGTGATAATCCTACACATGTCTATGCGAATTAACCTAACAAGGATTTAGGCATAAGTTCTCTATTAGGTCACACGTGGCGCACACATATATTTCTATTCTACGCATAACTTATGCAGCCGAAACCAATAATCACATGCCAATATATTTAGGTGTAAATCTACAATCCTTCGGTCGATATCATATAAATTACCAAAATCATCACTAATGTCTTAGCGAGAATCATTAAGCATGAATATATTAAAACAAATTATATGGTGCCAACCAAAGAGATAAGATAGTCAATTTAAATAACAAAGGGGTTCCATTATAACTTTAGAGCCAAAACTCAGTTCATAGCTATTGAACAAAATATAAGTAGCAATAAAGACAACATTTATAGATTACAAAATCAAAGGAAATAAATTGATAAGAATAAACTCTGTCGAGGTTCTTCAGTCTCCAAGCATTTCACTCCTCTCAAGCTTTCCAATCCGTGTAGCTCACTGCTCTTGATGCTCCAAGGAAATCCAGACTTCTCCCTAATCTACCTAATCTATATTTACAGACATCAACTAAGAACTAGAGAGAGAAAATGCAGAAGGAAAGAGAAAAACTAATCTATCTTAAGCTAAGCTATGTGACTATATGTTATATAATGTCTGATATCTGATATATAGAGGCTCTCCTGTGTTATATATGCCTTCCTCCTTCAAGCTAGGTCAAAATCAGTCGTTTTTGCCTGGGCAATGGAGCTCGCACTACGGCGCGGGCAATAGACCTATGGGTGGCGCTGCGACGCCATGTAAGTTTGTAAAAACTGGAGCTCGCGCTGCAGCGCGAGCCCATAAAGGATAAGTGGCGCTGCGGCGCGAAGGGGACATCAGCAAGGACACGGAGGTGGCGCCGCGGCGCGAGATATAGGCTAGGCTTTGGCGCCGCGGCGCGGCTACATGTAAAATAACCGTTTTGCCCCTAAATGCTAGAAAATACCTGTAAAGCCTTGCAATACTTCGATTAAGCATAATAACACTATAATCATATAAAACTATATAAAATCTATGAGAGCCGGTAACTATTTAAGTAATAAAGTATCCGATTCAAGGGTATAAATCCCACTCATCACTGTAAAACCAATAACGCTGAAACTCAGCTCACTAAAAACTCCACATCATTTGTAACATTACAGGTCATGATTATACCGAATAATCCCTGGTCATAATCATACCAATCAACTGTTCATCTTTGCACGTAAGCCAAAGAGGATTTTGTTTATCACAAATTTTATCGTTGAGACTCGGCTTAATACATAATTCACATCACCGAATTATCCATGCACTACGACTAAGAATTTTCATTAGTATCACATCCATGAATTATCTATGCACTACGGGCCAAGGATATTCATTATTATCACATCCATGAATTATCCATGCACTACGGGCCAAGGATATTCGTTATTACCACATCCATGAATTAATATTTCATCGCTGAGACTTAGCTCAATAATTAATCCACATCACTGAATTATCCATGCACTACATGCTAAAGATATTCATTAGTATCACATCTACGAATTATCCATGCGCTACAGGCCAAGGATATTCGTGTTATCACCAATGATCATGATTATACCGAATAATTTTTGGTCATAATCATACCAACCAACAGTCCATCTATGCACTACGGGCCAAAGATGACTTTTAACACAATATAAACATGAGAATGATGACAATGATATATATAATGAATGGATAGGAATAATCAGAATAATAAGATAAAATAAATCTTAGTGATTTTCAACTTAATTATCCAGAGTCCAAATTGCCAACATGATATTAGATGAAGCACAACTATTAAGGATATTCTAATCATTTCAAGACCTTTCATCATTTAATGATAAGCTGAAGAAACGAATAATAACATCTTACCATAATATAGAGTATGAAAGAAAATGATATCACTTTACCATAAAAATGATACCCCTTACCACAATAATGATATCCCTTACCTTAGCATGTGCTTTGATTCGGCTTTCTGTGAAATTGATCAACTTAAACAATGCTTGTATTTCTTATCTACACTTAGAATAACCTTACACTTAATAGAAATACTCACAATATAATACTCGCAGTATTGTAGTAAAAGAATTCTATATTTTTAGTGTAGTGATGGTATATGTTTAGTTACTCAACCGATCAACCTATTTATATTGAAAATTTTGTAAACAACTAGCACATCCGCTTTGACAAAATAACCAAATGAGGTATATAGTAAATAGTAGTAGTGGAATTTATGGTCCAAAGAGAAAATTAAACCAACTTGTACATGTTTTAAAAATAATTGAGTTGTGGTCCAGACTACTTTAGAAAAAGTAGAGTGTTGGCAAGTCCTGCCAAACTTACTTTTGCAAAAAGAAAATAATTGAACAAACATCTGTATATCATACTTATCTAATTTATCATTGATTAATGTTAAATATCATTGTATTTAATAATGTTCATATTTTACAACTTAGAACAACATCCTTTATCGTCGAAAACATTACACGTTGCATACACGCATTCCCGACGTCCTTCGATTGCCTCTGAATGCACATCAGTCCCAAACATAGCCATTTTAGACCTTGATCCTGACCTCAAATCTCAAAACACAAAGAATGAAAGTTTTAGGTCTACTCATTATCTTTCCGAATCATCCTGAATCATCTCAATCGGAGTTCGTATAAAAATGTTATACCCAACTTTCTAAAGGACGTTCGGATAGATTTTGGCTTAACACTTGACCAACGCCTAGGCGCCTAACTTTTGCCTTGGGCAAGCTTCTCGGTGCCCAAGAACAGAGTCTAAGCACTGAGCCCAGCGCCTAGGCGCTCGACCCTTAGCACTTAACTCTGATTTCTAGATTTTCGCAACTTTTGACGCACATACTTTAAATCTTCATAACTTCTTTATTTTAAGTCGGAATTAGTCCGTTTTCTAGGCTATGGAAAGCTTGTAACATGCTATAAAAAATCCCCATGATTTCATAATGTTTCAGATTCATTAATGAGTCAAAAATTTGGCTCAAAAGTGCCCCAAAATAGATTTTCATCGCTTAACATGATTTACGAAGACTTTCACCACAAATTCGTTTTAACTCCAATTTGGTTCATTCAAGTTGGGTTATGTTCTTCACTCAGAGAAATATAACATACCATTATCAAACTAAGCTTTCAAACATAAAACATAAGAACACAAGGTTCTCAAACTCAGTTCAAAAACTAACTAACATGGTTCTTTGTCATTCTTTCCACCCTTTACGCATTGGTTCTAATTTTGTGTGTTTTGATTTCACTTAGATGCTCTTAAGAGTTCATTTAGCTTCTGAGAATCATTCTTAAGAAATTTCTTTACACATACAACTGAAAATAACATCTAACACGATATGAAGCTTGAAGAGAAAAATGGAGATTTAAGGTTTTAAGAACTTACTTCTTAGATTTCCCTCCTCTAAGATGATAGATGATGTGCTAGAGATGGTTAAGATAATCTCCTCTACTTCCTTGATGCTTCCCGTAGCTCAAAAAAAACTTCATCATCAAACCCATTTATTTCACTCTTTAGGATTCTTGGATCTTGATGAAGAAGATGATGAATAGTGGTTATGGAGGTTGTATAAGGAGTTTGCTTACTAATTTCTCTCCTCTACTCAATTCATACCTGAGCTCTCCCTCTCTTCTTTTCTGATTCTTTCTTTTCTTCCTCTGAACATGGCTATGGGAGGATGGAATGAAAAGGAGGTTGATAATTACCTTAGTAGGCTAATAAGTTAGCCAACATATTTACCCCACACTTGCCTAACATTTGAAAATCACCAATCATAAAAGGCTTTTTGGTGAATGAATTATGAAAGGTTTGGAGCATAAAGAAAATTAGCATTTCTCCCACAATTATTTCCCCCCACTATTTCCCACTTAGTCTTTTTCTTCTCTATTATCAACATTTCATTAATTCACTTTCCTCTTTTATTTACTCAGGTATCCATTTAATTGTTCGTTTGACCATTTATCAATTTAACATTTTAAAATTTTAAAATAATAATCATAAATTAAATTTTACTTTTATTTCATAAAAGTCGGGGTCTTACAGTTGATGTTCTTGAGCCTCAAGAACACTGACAAACAGTCTCAAGGTGTCAACTTTGACCACCTTCAATTCACAGATAATGAAGTTTCTGGGCATGCTAAAGTTCAAATATTGTAGTACTAATGTAATACTACATGATCCAACAATCATTAAGGTCATACAACATCACAACATGAAGATCTAAGCCTTTAAACTCACTGTCAGAACGTTTCTGGGTTTTTTGGGTTACCTAGAAACCCAGTCAGTTCCATGTAGGCAATTTGTAGCTCGATTATCTTTGGGTTCTGGTCATAGATTAGGTGTTTAAATGGTACTAACATGTAGTTCTCATGTCAAAGAACAACATCACTTCTCTAAAATAACCAAACTACATCACAATCACATGATCTGGCTTGGTCAAACCTTGTCAAAAATTGTGTTCTTGAGTTTTCTGGAAATTCCAGAAAACACAATTCGTGCTCAGACAACCTACTTTGACCGTCCACTACTTTAAATCTGTTTGTTGTTTAAGGGATCTAAGGCCATGAATCTATAGTCCATATACAAGAGTATAACTTTGATACACTAACATAAATAAATCACATAACATATGATAGATCTAGGCTTAGCAAAACCTTGTCAGACTTTCCTGGGCATTTTCTGGGTTACCCAGAAACACTTGGTCATGGTCGGTCAACCTACTTTGACCATCAATAACTTGTAATCTGGACATTCTATGAGCATGATTCCACTTCCAGATCACAGCCCACATAGCATACTACAAGTTTATAACATCAAACAAGACAACTAATAAACAGATCTAGATCTATGGCCTCTGACATTCGATTGTCAGGCCATAGAACTAGGGTTCTTAATAATTTTTCAAAACTTGATTTTTAAGCAATTTAATGTTATAGATCTATGATATAACATCATAGATCACCAAATAAAATCTTATAACGCATATTTAAACACATAAACACAATTTCTATCTTAGCATACAAGATCAAATAGGGTTAGACTTTATAACTTCTCTTGCACAATCTTTGATCTAAGCTTTCCTTTACTGATCTTGATGTTTTAGGGGCTTGGTTAGTGACCGAAATACTCAAGGATTTCGTGGGTTTGGTGAGAGAAAAGTTTGGCTAAGTATTTGAGAGTAAATGACTTAAGTTTTGAACTTTCTATCTCTTTAATATCTTAGATTTGATACAATATATGAATCTAATACTTGCAAGGTGGCACATATAAGATCAGATATGGCTTGATTTTACAGCACATGGTGTACATCCACAACGGTGACTCATCATTAGATTTGCAATATCTCTTAACTTAAAACTTAAGTAAAGGGTATTTTGGTCATTTCACCCCTAAAAGGGTATTTTGGTAATTTCCCTTATGATTTTAAGGGTATTCTAGTCATTTGGCATACCTTCTTTTTAATTTTAACCCTTAGGGTTTGCTAATCTCAATTAGGGTTTGCTAATTAGGGTTTAGGGTTCCTGAATATAAAATTAGGGTTTCTTGAAATATAATTAGGGTTCCTAACTGTTCGTTAGGGTTTCTTATTCTAAGATTAGGGTTTTAATCCACATTAGGGTTTACTAAGGTTATACCTTATCTGATCAATCATTGATCATTAAGTCTATACTGTACAAACACTTACTCCTAGACACAATTACAATAACTGTATTCGATATTTAATCCCTATCCGTAACTAGGGTTAGGGTTTTCAATATCTGTTAGACATATCTCCACTCATATTTCTCAATCAATACACAGTTTGACCATCTTACTAAACTCATATCACAGATACTCAACACAATATTAATAATCAATGTCAATATTAAATAAATAAAAATTATTCGTAAAATTTGAATTGTTTAAAATTCTGGGTTGTCACAAACACAAGAAAAGAATTTTTTTAAGCTTTCTGTTCTTTTCTTTTTAAAATTTAGAAACAACACAAATTAAAACTTTTAAGTTTTCTATTCTTTTCTTTCCATATAAAACTCAGAAACATAATGTAAAGGTTTGCAGAAGTATTAGTTTTCCCAATGGATAGGCATTCAATTGTACAAATCAATATCAGGTAGAGGAATGTTAACCTCTCCCTTTCCTTTTATCCAAGTTCCAATTAGGCATAGTTAAACATTCAAGTAACAAACTTTTGCTCCGATACTACTATATCCTTTTCTTCTTTTTTCCAGAAGCTCTATGAAACTACTATGCTAGTGCGATGATAAAAAAATGAAGTACCACCACTTTCCAAGAAGGTATACTCACCTGCCAGCCATGAACAATAAAACTACATACCACTAAATGTGCCATATTTGTAAAAATACAAATGTTTTGCATGACACATTACCTGCAGAGCAAATGTGGCAGCCTCAATTGCAGCAACAACAAGACTGCTTGACTGAGAAGGCCCCGATGCCCCTGATCCTGGGCCAATTATGCTCTTTACATATGCTACTCGAAGGATTTGACCATTCTTTTCTAAAGTTGTTCCATTGGTGGCTTCAAGAGCTTTGGTTGCATCATCAACCTTAAATAAAACACATTAAAAAAATTATAACTTCAATAGCAAAAACATCAAGCATAAGATAAAGGTCAAAAGTTACCAAAACATATGTTAAATGTTACCAAAAAAACATTAGGCATAACAAAACATAACAAAAAAACAAAAACAAAACACATAGATATACACTTGCAGATATTACACTTGCACATATCTTGTTCTTGCAAAACATTAACATTACGTATAGATTAAACATTAGGCATATGTTAAATTATACTTGCAGATATTAAGTGAGCTGAAATCTTCTTTAGTGTAGGAGCCAAACGTTATTAACAAACATAACAAAACAATTGAGAAAAAGAAGTTCAAGTGCTGAGTATCTAGCTCAAGTAGACAATTTATTAAACACATTGTGTACTTCCCTAATTATTATGACCAAACATGTACAATGAAATACCCACAATTAGGTATCAATAAGATTGAGTTTTTTAACAGTAAACATACAAAGTTAGAAACTAACCTTTAATTTAGGATCTAAAATAGAGGAGGAGAAATTCGAGCACACAACCACCACAACAAACCACATAGCTTCTTCTCCAAAATTTAGGTCTTGTTAGAGGGATGATAGAAATAGGGAAAAGATGGTGACAATTATACCAAAATTAGGGCTAAAGGAGAGAAATATGAATATAAACTGAAAATCCAAGACTGAAATTTTCTCTAGGGTTCCAATTTGAGCGGGGTGTTGGGTAAAATCTAATTAAGCACAATCACACAAGTATACGTGGTCAACAAGTAATAAAGTGTAAGTAGAGTATCGTTCTCACGAGGAATTATTAATACAAATTATCAAATACTAACTCTTAATCAAACTAATTTTATTTAAACAATCAATTTAAGATTATGAATTAAATTATTTAATTACACTAATTCTAATTACCACTAATTAAAAATCAGATTATGGAGATTTAAGATCACAACTTCACTTATTGCTTCACTTAAATTAATACACTTCTTATCAATTAAGTTCACTATTCTGAATTGTTAATCAAGAACACATAAGTAAATATGATCATCTCTCAATGCATCATACTCAAATCAACTTAAATCCACAGATGATAGAATTAAGAAGAACACCCTAATTAACTAATTCACTATATCTCTATGTGAATTACAATTAAAGAGGATTTTAAGCACAAGTTCTCTATCAGATCACATGCGATATTAGGTATATCTCTATCCTAGACATAAAATATGAATTCCAACACCATGCAGAAAACACAATCACATGCTATTATGATTAGATCTAAATCTATAATTCATCTCTCGAGTTTATATAGATTCAAGCTCCTACTCTTGATCTTCAATGGTCTCCAAGTTGCATCAATCTCCAAAACTAATAAGAACTAGGGTTTTTGTCCCAATCTACTCTAATCTAATCTAATCTAATGGAATTCTCTCTCAATCCTTGCAATTCTCCTCCTTTTATATGCCTCTTCATATGTCTTTTAGTTCTCCTGGCAGTCCTTGAATAATCAGCTCGAACTAATCCTAATTGAACTCAAATTCTGAAAAAAAAACTACTTTTTCTTCCCGTACCCCCACCCCAGCGGAGTTTTTTATAGTGATAGGCCCGCCTCGGCGGGGGGTACTACTGTTTTTGCATCAGTATCCCCGCCCCGGCGGGGGTTTTGTTTGTATAATGTCCACCCCCGCGGGGGTCCTTTTTTGGAAGCTCTGATGTCCATTGGAAAAATGGTCATAACTTCTTCATCGGAAATATGATTTCGATGATTCAAGATGTTCCGGAAAGAGGAGACAAAGATCTACAACTTTCATTCTTTGAGTTTTCCAAAATTAGGGCTGGAGCAATGCTGAAATTGGCTCTGTTGTGACGCCCCCAAAATAGGTATACATCACCTATTCTGAGTCGCCAAATACATGGTACAGAAATAACTACAACATCATTACTACAATTGTCGTGCAAAATACGATAACACATAAACTGTGAGTTTAAATACAAATATTGTCTTCTAGACAATATCCACACTCAAATAAGTCCTCATTACAATTATTGAAATACTATTTTACAAAATAGTGAGGACTGCTAACATAACTGACTGGAAACATCACTCCACACCCCGACTAGTTCCCGCTATATTTTTGCCTCCTGAGAAAAATGGAACAAAAAGGAAAAGGGTGAGCTCAACTAGCCTAGTGAAGAATTTATGACAGAGATAATATACAACAAATTATCATTAGTCTTCAACAGGAAAAAAATCTTATAAAATATAATAGACAACAAGTTTTAGATCAACAATTGCAGCGAAAACAACAATCCATTAGAAGAGTCTAGTAGAAAATAAATTCTACTATCTTCTAAGATTTAAAAGTCCATCATAAATATTTTATCCCTGTAATATCAATCAATATACATCTTGAATCAAATATTCATCTTTGCACTACAGGCCAAAGATATTCATTTGTATCACCAGTTGGTCATGTTCATCTAAACACCTGTTCATCTTTGCACTATAGGCCAAAGATATTCATCAGTTAATCATTCATCTTTGCACTACAGGCCAAAGATATTCAGTAATATCATCATTTAGGACTGAGGATGACGAAAAATATTTTAAAGAAACGAATCCAGTGAGAGAAAAGGACAAATATTAGAAATTCGTACTACAGTTTATCCAAGTTCAAAAGCGCTCCATAATAAACCATAGTAGAGTAAAATTCAAGAATGAAGATCAAAATATGGATACAATCAAAGATAGTAACTATAATAGACACCTTGGACAAAGAAGAGAAAATTTTATTTTTCTGTGAATAGTGCGGTATTCGTGAATATTGTTGTATACATGAATAGTGTTGTATACGTGAATAGTAACTCTGACACAAAAAGGTAGAAATTCCACAATAAAATTCATACCAATATTTCTGTATAATGATATTTAAAGAATAACATCATTTACGAAGAAAATAACATCCCTTACCTCAAAATAACAGTACTTTTGATTGGAATATCGGATGTAAAGCTGAAAGAAACTTGCACTGAATAGTAACTCTCAAAGTATCTAAATACTCACAAAAATACGCTCGAAAATATAGAGAGAGAAAACTTATGTTGCTGGTGTGATTTTCAATTCTAACCTAAGTGCCTATTTATAGGTAAATGCTAGAACGCCAAAGCAGACTAAATAATAAACTAATAAATTTTTTTCTCTTTTCTACGCATGCCATTTTGGAAAGCCATCAGCCCATCACATTTGAAATTTTTTTCCAGCACATGTTTTTATAAAAAACAAAAGTGGGTCCCACCCATAATTTTAATAAAAATATTTAATTTTCAAAACTTCAATAATTCATAATAAATAGCTCTTTTTTCAAAAAAAATACGAATCTTATGTCCATTCTATAGGAAATCGAATTCTCTACAACTTTGTAGCTTTAAGTTTTTTCAAATTCCAAACAGAAAATTTTTGAAATTCATAAACGGATGATTTTAAATACCTCAATTCCAACAAAATACTGATAAAACACCTTAGCATTAATTTTTGTCATTTATATCCACATAAAATAAATATATCCATCATTTATATCCACATAAAATAAATATTTCCTTATCATATAAATTAATAATTAATTATTCACAAATAATATTACAGAATCACAATTATGACAACCAAGTCGTTCCCAAGAAAGATGGGCTTTCTGATAAGGATTTTTCCTTACTGGCGTGCAATTAGGTGACCAAATCTCTCCTTAGACAGAACTTTCTTAGACATTGACAATAATGTTATCTAATAATATTATTCAAATAATATGAATTATTGATCTGATAATGAGAAATACTGTGCAGTGACAATTATTAAAATAATAATAATATAAAATATCAACGTAGCAATTATTGAATCAATAAAATAAAATATTGAACATTAATCACTGTAACAATTATTGATTAGTGTCTTCTTACGTAAGAATCAATAATTCAAAAATACTGTGTGATACCGTGTGCTACTGTGCAACCACGCGTATTACTGTATTTTAACCACTGGGTATTTCAACAGTATTAACGGTAACAATTACGCCGTTATTTATAAAAACTCAAACTTCTTGTTTTCTTCATCCGACCATTTTCCGTTATAGGGCCCACAAATGGTTGCACCATCGTACGAATATTACCCGACAGTAAGAATATTCCACAACCAAACGAATATTCCCCGACAACAATGAATATTTTATAACCACTTGCTTAATTTACAAAATTTACAAATTCCACCCATAACCAAAGCATTATATCAAATTAACACCTTATTATTCAAAATAATAATTTAGAGAAAATTTGATTTTATTTATAAAAAAGTTAGGGTCTTATATCTGAAGTGACTGCTATGTAAATGGCAAGCCGAAAATGTTAATCTAGCAACCCCAAATGTCGATCCAAGTAACTTTTGTCCCAATTCCTACAAAACAACATAAACCATGCATGAATAGACACAAACCCTTAAAAACTTCCAAAAAGATTAATCTCAAATGCACTCAATTAATGGGTATAAAACTCACTCATCAAATACCCCCAAACTTAAACCTTTGCTTGTCCTCAAGCAAAAACACAAAAGAACTAAAAATAAACAACCTAACTCAACTACATGAATGCATATGCATGATCTACTTCCTAATATACCTACAAACCCAATAATAAATCAGTATGATATATAGCATCAGGCCTCAAAGATATCAGTGATACTCAAACAATATATCCAATCAAGTCAAAGTCCATAACTCTAACCATTTAGTCAATCCAACCTGTCATCACCCATGTTGTGCGTGTGTGCTTGTTAACCATTCTAACTAACCAAAGTACAAGAAAATCACATAACAAACTTCTTAGAAGGAAAATTTCAGTTCCAATTCAATTACTTTTGTGAACATGACAACTCCTGTTAAAACTAAGCAATTACCAAGTCTAAGGGTAAATACAAGATTTATTTATACTTTTATTCAATCACGAGGGCATTTTTGCTCTTTCTCGTGTTTTATTCATGTTTTTATTTTTCTCATGGCTATGCAATGTCTTATTTTATAAGGCTTTTCAATGCTACCTTAACGAGCTTTCGACCAACGACTCCTAAGCCATTAAGACCTTAGGGCGCTAGGTGTAAAGACAATCCCGTCATGCTTACTTACTTAAGTTACAAAGGCCATAAAACTAGACAAGCATGCCACGATGTTTATTCATGTTTTTTTTTCTTTTTCTGGATTTTCTATTTTTTTTTCTTTTCATCATTTTTCTTTTTTTTTCTTTTGTAATATATATACCCCCATAGATTCCCTCAAACTTAAGCTTTTACTTCATTATAACCTTTACTGCCAGTTCACTAATTTCCTTAAATTTTAACCAAGATTTTCCCCCAAAAAACAAAATTATGAAACCCTTGAACCAAGTGGATTAAAACAGTTAAACTTTAAGTGCTAACCGGTTACGTAAGTTTCAGACAGGCTTAGATTATCATCATGATTAAAATTAGAACTCATCATCAATTATCAACATTATTCAAGTTAACAAATAAAACCAATCTTATCATAGGCCGAACTAAATTCAAACCAATCCATTACCTAGATTCATACAACATTCTATATGTAAACACTCAATACAAAAGAAAATATTTTTTTAAAAAAAATGAAACTTGCCTACAATACGCAAAAATAAACATACTAACCAATTCAATGTATGGGAACTAAACAATTATGTAATACAATATGATCCACCCCCAAATTCAAAGTGAACAATGTCCTCATTGTTTAAATAAAACGAATTGAGGAGTTAAGGACTTCCCTGATTTATTAAGCATCGTGCGCGACCTCCGCATCATTAATGACTGGTGGTGGATAAACCGTCAATGGCTAAGGTTTGTTAAAATTGATCTAGAGTAAATGATAAATCCATGCAATTTGTGAAGTTGATGGAAAAATTCTTGCCCAATATACCCAATTTGATAATTCTGTCCAATTACTTGGACAACCACTTCTTGAATATGAGAATGTTGTATGTGTGCGGCTTTATCCGATAGGAGAATAGGAGTGAGAGCTTGTAGAGAACAAGTTAAAATCTAATTACGCACAATCACGCAAGTATATGTGGTCAACAAGTAATAAAGTGTAAGTAGAATATCGTTCTCACGAAGAATTATTAATACAAATTACCAAATACTAACTCTTAATCAAACTAATTTTATTTAAACAATCAATTTAAGATTATGAATTAAATTATTTAATTACACTAATTCTAATTACCACTAATTAAAAATCAGATTATGGAGATTTAAGATCACAACTTCACTTATTGCTTCACTTAAATTAATACACTTCTTATCAATTAAGCTCACTATTCTGAATTGTTAATCAAAAACACATAAGTAAATATGATCATCTCTCAATGCATCATACTCAAATCAACTTAAATCCACAGATGATAGAATTAAGAAGAACACCCTAATTAACTAATTCACTATATCTCTATGTGAATTACAATTAAAGAGGATTTTAAGCATAAGTTCTCTATCAGATAACATTTGATGTTAGGTATATCTCTATCCTAGACATAAATTATGAATTCCAACACCATGCAGAAAACACAATCACATGCTATTATGATTAGATCTAAATCTATAATTCATCTCTCGAGTTTATATAGATTATCATGGTAATTGTTAGCTAGACAATTAAGCAGTTCATCACAAATCATAATAGACAATCCAAGAATAATCACAATAATTAATAGCGAAGCATACTAAAAATAAATTATGCAATAAGCTCCATTGTAATCTTAAAAAAAAGGTTTAGTTCATAATTAATGAATTAAAACTAAGAATCCACAATTGGATAAACATTGAAAGACAAAAATAAGAGTAGAGTGAAGAAGAAATTTGTTGTCAGCAAATCTCTATCTTCCTCAAGCTCCTGCTCCTGATCTTCAATGGTCTCCAAGTTGCATTAATCTTCAAAACTAATAAGAACTAGGGTTTTTATCCTAATCTAATCTAATCTAATGGAATTCTCTCCCAATCCTTGTAATTCTCCTCCTTTTATATGCCTCTTCATATGTCCTTTAGTCCTCCTGGCAGTCCTTGAACAATCAGCTCAAACCAATCCTACTTGAACTCAAATTCTAAAAAAACTACTTTTTCTTCCCGTATCCCCGCCCAGCGGGGTTTTTTTGTACTGATAGGCCCGCCCCGGCGGGAGGTACTACTATTTTTGCATCAGTATCCCCGCCTCGGCGAGGGATTTGTATGTATGATGTCCGCCCCCGCGGGGTCTTTTTTTGGAAATTTTCTGCTCTGACATCATTTGGAAAAATAGACATAACGTCTTCGTCTAAACTTTGATTTCAATGATTCAAGATGTTCCGGAAAGAGGGGACGTAGATCTACAACTTTTATTCTTTGAGTTTTCTGAAATAAGGGATGGAGCAATGATGAAATTGGCTCTGAAGTGGCTGTTATGTAAATAGTAAGCCGAAAATGCGAATCTAGCAACCCCAAACGTTGATCCAAGTAACTTTTGTCCCAATTCCTACAAAACAACATAAAACATGCATAAATAAACACAAACACTTAAAAACTTCCAAAAGATTAAGCTCAAATGCACTCAATTAATGGGTATAAAATCCACTCATCACGGGGCAAAGAGACTTACTTTATAGGGGTGTCCACTTTGAGCGAACAAAGAGATAGAGTGAGCGAGATGTTTGGAGTTTCTCGGCGGAGTAAAGAGGGATGGAGTGAGGAGGGACAACAGAGAGATGGATGCATCAGAGCTAAAGGAAGGAGAAAGTTTTTTTTATTTCTTTTCTTCTACTTACTAGTAGGCGTTTTAGTTTAAATGTATCCCTTATTCTGACGGAATCAAATCAATTAGTACTATTTCTGTCGGAGATATGTGAATGATCCATATAATATATTTGTAATGGATCCTTATAGGGCATACATCATCTATACCATTGAAAATAAGGAATGATAAGGATTAGAAATTGAAAATCGAGGTCCACTCGGATGGTAAAAAAAATATAACGCTAATCAGAATAAGGGTTTAACTTTATTCTAGGGTTTAGTGTTTTTTAACTAGGATTTATGGTTAATTAAACAGGGTTTAGGGTTTATTATTTATTAACTAGGACTTATTAAAGTTAATAAACCCTAAAACTTGTTAAAAAAGGAGTTAATAAATCCTAAACTGTAAGACCCCAACTTTCATAAGTAAAGATTAATTTTTCTCAAAATATATTTTTGAATATTATGGTGTGATTTTGATATAATGTTATAGTTGTAAGTAATATTTTTAAATTTTGCAAAGTATGCAAGTTGTTATAAAATATTCGATTGGTCGGGGAATATTCGTTTTAAACAAAAAATATTCGTACGACGACATAATCATTGGTGGACCCCACAACGAAATTATTGTCGGAGTTAGAAAACGACAGAAATATCTTTTTATAAAAATAACGGCGAAAGTTTTACCGTTAACTGTTGAACTACCCGGTGGTAAAAGTACAGTAATACGCGTGGTTGCATAGTAGCATACAGTATTGATTATTGATACTTACGTAAGAAGTCAATCAGTTATACTCAATTATTGCTACAGTAATTGCTGCATAATATCTCTCATATTTTTTATTCAATTATTGTCACAGTATCATCTGCATAATATTTTATATTATTAAATCAATAATTGAGACAATAAAGTTATTCATATTATTATTTGTAATATTGACGATGTCTAGAAAGTTCTGTCGAGGAGAGGTTTGGTCACCTAATTGCGCGCCAATAGGGAGAAATCTTTATCGGAAAGCCCCCTTTTTCTGGAAATAATCTGGTTGTTAAATATTGTGAGTTATAATATTAATGATGAATAATTATTGAAGTATTAAGAATGTGTTTATTGAAGATAAATGAATTACAAAAATTTGAGGGAAATAATGCAAACTTGAAAAACTTTATGGGTACTAAAGTGTAATAAGTTAAATCAATATGGACCATTGGTGGTGGTTTTAATAGTAAATTAATCTGGACCATTGGTGGTGGTTTTAATAGTAAATCAATCAGGACCGTCGATGGTGGTTTTAATAGTAAATTAATATGGACCGTCGGTGGTGGTTTTAATAGTAAATCAATCTGGACAGTCGGTGGTGGTTTTAAAAGAAAATCAATCTGGACCGTCGGTGGTGATTTTAAAAGTAAATCAATCTGGACCGTCGATTGTGGTTTTAATAGTAATCAATCTGGACCGTCGATTGTGGTTTTAATAGTAATCAATCTGGACCGTCCGTTCTAATAGTAAATCAATCTGGACCGTTCATGAATTAGTTACTATTTAGTCCATTCTCCTATAAATAGATGCTTAATTCTTTTTACATTCTCACCAATTTATTGAGACTCACAAGAGAAACTACAGAGAGTAAGAAGAAGAGTATTCTGTTACTTCACTACTATAGTATCCAGTCTTCTACTAAGGTAAGAGATATTATTTCTTTCGTATTCATAAGAAATACTATTTATCTTATTCATATTCATCTTTTAATATGTCGGAATAACCTGTCTACGCGAATTACGTACCGTATGACAGGTAAAAATCTATTTGCAGTTTCGTATGTTATTTCTTTACATATTTTTAAATCTAAACTTACTATGGTAAGTATTGCTTCTATAATCCCTGAAATTAGTGAGATATCCTTAATGTTTTGCGCTTCATCCAGTATCGTTTCGTTGGAATATTGATCTGAACTTTCTTATTAAATATCAATATTTTCACCCGGGGTACTATTCACGGGTTACTATTCACCCGATTACTATTCACTAGAATATTATTCACTAGGTTATTCGGGGCACTTTTCATGTTAGGGTACTATTCACGAGTTACTATTCACAGGTTACTATTCACCCGGTTATTACTCACTCAAATATTATTCATTCGGGTATTCGGGATACTTTTTATGCTGGGGGTACTATTCACAGAGTACTATTCACGGGGTACTATTCCCAAAGTACTATTCACAGGGTACTATTCACCAAAAAATTTATTTCTTTTCTGTCCAAATTATTTTTGATACATGGATATTATTCTTGAATTTTACTCCACAAAGCAGTATCACGTTGACAATTTGGACATTATTGAATTATGGATAAATTAAATTATAAATCTTTAAAATTTATCATTTGCTTTCATTTAATTGAATTCTTATATCATTGTCATCATCCTCATGCTTATATTGTGATGAAAGTCATCTTTGGCTTACGTGCATAGTTGGACTGTTGAATAGTATGATTATGACCAGGGATCATTCAGTATAATCATGGCCCGTAATGTTATAAATTATGTGGTAAAAGTCCTCATTGGCCTGTAGTGCGTTGAGGGACAGTGTTCGGTATGATCATGACAGGGATTATTCGGTATAATCATGACCATTGATGATTACAGTATAATCATGTCCATTGATGATTACATAAATATCCTTGACCCATAGTGCATGGATGATTCGATGATGTGGTTTATTTATTAAGCTGAGTCTCAGCGATAAAGTTGATAAAAACTTTTTTAAATCATAGAAGATAGTATATATCATGATCTACTTGACTCTTCTAATGGATTGCTTGTTCCGCTATAGTTAAACTTGTTGTCTATTATATTCTATCAGTTTAACATTGTTGAAGGCTAACGATAACTTATTCTGCATTATCTTAGTCATAATATTTCTTACTGGGCTAGTTGAGCTCACCATTTTGCTTTTATTATTCTCTTCAGAAAATGAGAACATAGCCGGGACTAGTCGGGGAACGGAGTGATAGTCCGAAATGGCTGTTTTAGTAATCCTCACTATTTAGTGTGATAATAAATGTAATAAAGATTGAATTTGAGTTTGGATATTGTCTATGAGACAATATTCGTGTAAAAACTCTTAGCTCTTGTTGTATAATTAAGTTTGTATTAATTTGTATTCTGTACCATGTATTTGGCGACCGAAGATGAGTGATGTATACCTATTTTGGGGGCGTCACATAAACCTTAGTTAATAAACACGAAATCCTAGAATAAAGTAAAACCCTTGTTCTGATTAGCATTCGCTACTATTAGTAGCAGATGGTATGTGTTTTTTTAATTGTTCGCGCTATTAATAGTAGCGGGCGTCAATTTTCAATTTAAAATCCTAACCGTTTTTTTTTTCCAATGATATAGATGGTGTATGCCCTATAAGTATCCAGAACAAATACATGCTAGTGATCACTCTCTCTCTCTCTCTCTCTCTCTATATATATATATATATATATATATATATATATATATATATATATATAGAGAGAGAGAGCAAGGATCAAGTGCATACTCCTTATCTTACTCACTCGTGCTCACCCCCCTTTAGGCGACGGTTTCGGTCATACAACCGTCGTCTATACTTTTAGCGACGCTATATGTTGTCCGTCGCTAAAAGTATAGACGACAGTTGTATGACCAAAACCGTCGCCTAAAGAGGGGTGAGCACGGGTGAGTAAGATAAGGGGTATGCACTTGATCCGGATCATATATATATATACAACCCGCTTCTCCAGTGAACTGGAAGGAGCGAAATAAGAACGAATCGGCTATAACGATAGTTTTTTCCGTCGCTATAGCATAGAAAGTCGATTTTTATGCTATAACGACAGAAGAAATCGTCGCTTTAGTCGGTTCGCTCCTTCCAGTTCGTTGGAGAGAGCCGGGCTATATATATATATATATATATATATATACACACATACACACACACATATCAAGGGCATATTGATATACACACACACACAACGGGCGACACACACGAAAAGTATCAAGGGCATAGCGACACATCGAACCTCGCCAAACATTGCTTTATATGTTTATAGCGACGGACGGGCGACGGTTCGGTCCGTTACGTATATATATAATATATATATCGTCTATAGTATTTTAGCGACACATCGAACCGTCGCCAAAACATATAAACCGTTTATATGTTCTATAGCGACGGATCGAATCGTCGCCCGATCCGTCACTAAAGGTGGTTTGAAATGGACTATATATATATATATATATATATATATATATATATATATATATATATATATATATATATATATATATATATATAAGCAAGGAACAAAAAGTTAACAATATAAAAACAAGATAAGAGGAACACAGGTACTCAGCTCATAAAAAATCTCATCCATGGCTTCCTTCAATATTTTCAACCCAATTCCTCTCATTATAGCTTTAATTTTCTCCTCAAAATTCTCCATAACCAAAGCTTTATATATTCACGGCAAGGACCTCCACAAAGATAATACAAAGGACTTAAATCGGGTGAGAATTGAGTTCATGCTAATTATATTTGCCACCACTTTTCCTTGTGCCCTCTTGCCTTATTTTTTCCGAAAGAATGCAAAATTTCTTCTTCTCGGCACTCAATTTGCTGGCGGAGTTTTTCTAGCCACGTCGATGCATTTCTTGAGCGATTCCATTGAAGGAAAAATATATTTATCCGATTCTTTATTTTCTTTGACCTTATTAGGATATTTTCTCACCGCGTTTGGTGAGATCATATTATTCAAGATGCTGAATAAGAAGAAGAGTGGCGAACCACGAGCTGTTGTTGAAGTGGAGGAAGGGAGGAACGCGGCGGTGGTGGTGGCGGAGGTAGTGGAGGAGGAGTCTGTAGCAGCTGTGGGTGTCGCTGTTCTTACTATATTTGGATTAGCTATCCATTCACTTGACGAGGGCTTCCAAATCGGCCAACAAAGTAAGTAGTCAAAAATCACGAAAAATACTTGGATGCAACTCTTGCTATTTGGAGAATTGTATAGAAAAGAGTTGGATCTGCTGTATTTTTCGCGATTTAATTATTGATAAAAGTAACTTCATTGTATTATATATATAAATTTTATTTTATTTTATTTTTTTAATGGTTGCTTAAAATTATTGCAAACATTATTTGGAGAATAATGCTAGAGACAAACTATTTTACAAATTGCTGACGTGGCATACTCTACCTGAGCATATTGTGTGGGGTCGAAGACTGCATTGAAACAATTTGTTGATCAATACGTTGAGGTGGAGTATGTCACATCAACAATTTATAAAATGTTTATAAAATAGTTTGTGTATGTAGCATTATTCTTATTTGGGATAGCCGAAAAACATGTGAAGCCCAAAATAAGGGTTTTCGTTTTCCTCCATTACACATTTTTTTAATTCTATTCAATATACCAATTATTTAATCTTAATAATTTTGTTGGTAATAATCAAAATATATTTATAGATAGTTGATGATATTAAGATCAATTATACAAAAAATTAGAATCATAAAAAATATTTTCACAGTTAAAAGTTAGAATTTTTATCAATTGAAATTTTGATGAAAAATCCACATGTTCATCAAATGGTGAAAAAATATCGGATTACTTTCATTTCTGAAATAATTATGCTATTCAATATAATAAATTAGTTAATCGGTATTAATTTCAATTATATTATTCACAATTGTAAAAATATGGTTTTTTTGCGTGGAATTGAAGAGAAAGTGTAATAGAAAAATAAGGCTTGCTTTCAATAAGTTTAAGCTACCCTTTCAATTTCAGCTATCCCAAAGTATCATAAACAAATAAACAAAAAATATTATGTACATAAAACTGCGACGTTGGTTTTCCTCGTACTTTTTGTTTTGTTTTCTAATTCGCTCGATTTCTGTTACAACTGTTTTGAGATCCAAACGAACAGGACGTACAATATACGCATGGACACGTATATTGCCAATTTCCATTCACCATGTTTTCTTAGCCATTGGTCTGGGAATTGTAGTGCTGAGGATGCAACCAAGAAGGCCATTTTGGACAGTCGTGGCGTACTCTTTTGCCTTTGCTATTTCAACTCCAGTAGGAATACTAATGGCCTCAACCGAAGGCATAGTTGATTGGATCTTCAACGTTATTTTAATGGGAATTTTTTCGGGAGTTTTTATCTACATTTCCATTAATCATCTCATAGCAAAAGGGTTTAAGCCACAAGAAGCTCAGTGTTCCTATGACACTCCTTTGCGCAAGTTCTTTTCTGTGGTGTTTGGTGCACTCATTTCTGGGTGGTAATTTCGGTTTTTTATAGGAATTAAGATTGTCTGAATTGGAAGATTAGGGAACTTCACTTGAAATGTATGTTCAAATTAAGTTTGTATGAATGATATTCCCTACCTCCTCGGTTCCAAAATTATAGATTATATTTAAAATTAACAAGCAAAAATAAATGTAAGGAAAAACATTGAAAGAAGAACAGTCACATGTATAATAAACAAAACTTTTACCATGGACGTGTTACATCCATGGTTCTTGCAAATCAAACTCACTATAACACAATAATTCCCTTCTACTCGATCTTTGCAACAATAATATGACTAATTAATTACATTTTTGGTAATTTTACAATTTTTATGAATTACAGTCGGATTAGGGTTTACTAGTTAAAATAAAATTAAAATTCTATCAATCGTCATTGTATACACAAACGATATTAGGATCGATCATGACACCTCATTAATAAACTACTAGATGCAAGCCCGCGCGTTGCGGTGAGATTATTCAATTTTTTAATAATAAATATGTACGTACAATTAATAAATTAAAATATAATAAAAAGATAGTAGATTGTTGTGCGATGATCAAATTTTACACAGAAAAATAAATAAATATACATTGTTGGGGGTAGTGGTGAGAGTTTACCGGTCTATGTATTACACTCTAAGTATGTGACTAATACTTTTAGGCTAGTGGCAACGTAAGTGACCTCAACTTGTGGACAAATCATTTTTTCTACTATTCCCATTTTCAATTTTTTTTTCAATTTTTCTTGACCAAAGTGTAGCCAACTGATTTATTTTTCTCGTCCTTTACTATTTTTGTATTTTGTTTACTGTAAAGAAAGAGTTGCTTCAACTTAACTTTTTACAATTCATAACAAAGAGAGAATAAAAGGGTATGCGAAGGTTTAAAAAATCTCTTAAAAATACAATTAGGAAGCCAATGTTCAAACTATTCAATCCAAGCATATAGCAAAATAGCTAGGCAAACTACAAGCTTAGAACCTTCATTCAAGAAACAACCTTCCATTTTAATGGCCTGAAAACAAAGTCAGTGTTCAAATTCGCAGTGCCACACTGTGAGGTAATTTTTAGTAATGTGTGTATGAAACATACACTGTTTCCCAACTTTGTCATTTACATAAATTTAGTATGCCAAAACGTTTGTTAATATTATTTTATTATAACAGTGTTGTGCGCTGTAGTAGAACTAAAATCATAATAAACATGATACATACAAATGAACAAATAATGAAAGTATGCATAGGATCCTGTCATTTAGAGACGATAATGGAAGTATGTGTAGGATCTATTAGACAAGCATTTTGTGATACTTTACATTGTATTAAACTAAAATAAAATTATATACCTGCATCAAGGGACCTCAAATAAAAAAACTTCCTCTTTTAACATGGCATCAATAAGTCAACATGGACCTGGAAGGGTATCTATAAATTAAATATAGTACTTGCAAACAAACATAGCGTCTAAATCTTATAATTTAAACCAAAAGCATAGCTTTTTTCTGCCTCAGCACAAAACTCGAAACCTTGAATTGACATTAAAGATGAGATAGAATTGTTGCTCTCTGTCTGCATTCCTATTGTAAATCCCACAACAGCTTCTTGAGAGTCACATCTGATCTCACTTGAGACACGTGCAGTAAGCCGAACACTTGACACATTATCAGGGTTCCTCCTTTTCATGATCCTGAGTTGTATTGCCTGTGTCTAGCTTCATATTATTGCTCATTAAACCTGGAGTGTCAAACCCCGTTTGTTTCCTCTGATTTGTAAATGATGGTCGTCTAGCCAGAGTAGGAGGTGTTTTTAATATTGGTTTTGCAGGAAGTCCATCTTCAGTGTTATATCTTGTAGGAACAGAGGGGCAGTATTCCTCCATGTCTAGGTTTAGTATTTGGAGAGGAGTCAACAGTAGGTAACTGCATATAATAAGCCTTATTAATATCAATAATGGCTTCAACACAGATATAAAGCAAAACATAGGGCATTAAACAATCGTACCTGATGCTTCAAAGGATTTAGTCCTTCGATCCGTTTGGCTAAATCTGGGCTGTTTTTTGACGGTGCAAATGGTGGTGTATCTACAATAGCCTTCGAACCAGGAGTATCTACACACTGGGGAGCTTTAGATGATGCTTCTAAGATAGTTCTCTGGTTACATACAGCCCCCGCCAAGCTTCATACGATTACCTCTCATAGGTGAACTATTTTCTCTTACTTTTCCTTCTTTCATAGCCACCATGATTTTTGGTTGCTTTATTTCTATATTTTTGAAGGGTATTGTCACCTCTTGTACCTCCATTTGGTCATTGGACACGTCATGTTCATCACTTTCCATTAGCTGCTGACAGCCAACCTCCTTATCAACAGAAGCCAAATCAACATCAGTGGCAGCTTTATTGTCAAAATCACATACTACAGCTCGTATACTTTTCTCACCTGACATGAAAATCTCTTTGTCACTGCATGAACTATTACTACTTTGTCTTTTAGCAATATTCTTACGAATACCACGAGCAGTAGTGAGAGGTTTCAAAGGGGAATTAAAAGATAGGCGGTATTGTTCAACATAAGGTTGCAAGTATTGGTGCTTCTGGATTTCAGATGCCTGATCCAAGTTGATTTGAGAAAATTAAGATGATGTGATATGAAAATACATATGCAAATTGTTAAATGAATCTGGGAGGGCTTACATTGGGTCGATGTTCAAGGTTCTTTCTTAGCATACTTTTGATAATTGTTTTCCTGCAGATGGAACAATATAGAGAGTTATTATCATCTTAAAATATACAAGAAAGAAAAATAATCAAGAACAATGGAAGTGAAAGATTAATGTGTTGCACCAAATGACTTTATATTACAACTGAATAAGAGCACTAAAATATGACTTATGCCAATAAATATTCATCCCAATTGTTTATTATAATTTTTAGGAGAAATAAAATTATTAAGCTAAGGTAAGCATGAGTTAATAAGAAATAATAATAAGAATTAACTCGAAAATCACAAAGACTGAATATAAAATTGAATGTGTGGTTATTAATATGTGAAGAGCGACTGCACCCTGCAATAACAATATAAAGATTAACCTCTCTTGAAGGTAAAAGTAGAAACCTATTAATTAATTATTATGAATTATATATGCCAAAGCACCATTCCGAATGCTACTCGACTCAAAAGTTATAAATATATAAATAACTCAATGATCGACATAAACTTAAAAGATTATCAACAAAATATATTATTGATGCAGATAGAAGAAGGAAAAAATCTGATATAATGATTCACATATTTCAAATCTTGGTGCTAGTAGGTAGCAGCATTTTATAATCAATTAATAAAAGGGAAAACATATATTTTTGTTCTGTGAAGTAAATAGAATATGTCATTTCCAATGTTCTCCCTGCTTCCAAAGGTTTGGGGATCTCTTGAGTGAGGTTAACATGAATAATCTGCAAGAAAGGGACTTACAATATAGCTGGGAAATATAAATGATATGTTACAAAGGCATTTTGGTGTTTAAAGCTACAAACCTGATCTTTGTTGTACTGAACAATGATATTTTTATGCGTGTAAACCACATGCTTATGGTTATCAATGTTTTTATCAGGATGCAGCTCACCAACAAAACCTATATAAGTGGAAGGATGCGCTTTAAAGGATCAAATTCAAAGACAATGCTCTTAAGAACTAAATAACAAAGAGTTACAGGAAGGCATACCCCATAATGGCAGATCATCTGAGCTTGTATTCACCATGTCAGAGATCAAACAAATTGATATCAGAAAAAGGTTAAGTAGAATGGGAATAACTCTTCAAGGAAGCACACAAGCAAATTTAAACCTTTAAAACAACCAAAAAGCATACATATAATAAAAGCAGTTATCACGTTACTAATTATATATATTACTGAACCACTATAGTCCAAAAACGAAGACAGCCACCACATAACAACATAAAACAACTGTGACGCCCCCAAAATAGGTATACAATACTCATTCTGAGTCGCCAAATACATGGTATAGAAACAACTACAACTTTATTAATACAATTATCGTTCAAGATACGACAACACTTAAACTGCGAGTTTAAATACAAATATTGTCATCTAGACAATATCCACACTCAAATAAGTCCTCATTATAATTATTGATACACTATTTTACAAAATAGCGAGGACTACTAAAATAACTTCTAGAACCATCATTCCACACCCCGACTAGTACTCGCTACATTTCGCCTCCTGAGAAGAAAAATGGAATAAAAAGGAAAAGGGTGAGCTCAACTAGCCAGTAAAGAACATTATGACTAAGATAATATAGAACAAATTATCGCTAATCCTCAACAGGAAAAAATTTAATAGAATACAATAGACAACAAGTTTTAAATCAATATTCGCAGCGGAAATAATAATTCATTAAAAGAGTTAAGCAGAGAATAAAATCTACTATCTTCTATTTATAAATTTAAAAGTTCATCGTCAATATTTTATCCCTGTAACATTAATAAATATATATCTGAAATCAAATATTCATCTTTGCACTACAGGCCAAAGATATTCATCAGTTGGTCATGTTCATCTAAATACTTGTACATCTTTGCACTACAGCCAAAGATATTCATAAGAAAATTATTTATCTTTACACTACAGGCCAAATATATTCAATAATATCATCATTTAGGACTGAGGATGATGAAAAAATATTTTAAAGAAAACGACTCCAGTGAAATAAAAGAATAAATATTAAGGATTTGTATTTCGGTTTATTCATGTTCAAAAATACTTCATAAATAACCACAATGGAGTAAAATTCAAGAATGAAGATCAAAATATGGATACAATCAAAGCTAGTACCCATAATAGATATCTTGGACAAAAAATGAAAATTTAATTTTTCTGTGAATAGTGCCGTATTCGTGAATAGTGTCGTATACGTGAATAGTAATCCTGACACTAAAAGACAAGAATTTCACAAGAAAAATCTTACCAATATTCCGACATAATGATATTGAAAGAGATAATATCATTTATAAGAAAAAATAACATCCCTTACCTCGAAATAGACAGTACTTCTGACTGGAATACTGGATATAGTGCTGAAAAAATTTACACCGTATAGCAACAATCAAAGTATCAACATACTCACAAGAATACGCTCGATAATATATAGAGAGAAAACTTTAGTTTCTGGTGTGATTTTCAATTCTAACCTAAGCACTCTATTTATAGGAAATTGCTTAGAACACCAAAGCAGAAAATTTAATAAAATATTAATATATTTTTTAAAAATTTTCTGCACCCTTCTTTTGCCTAAAACATCAGCCACCAAGTGGCTCACCTCACCAAAAACGTTTTTTTTATTAAAATTATTTAAAACTCCAAAAATTAATTATTCCGGAACTTTAATAATTCATAATAAATAGCTCTTTTATCAGAAAAATTCGAATCTTATGTCCTTCCATAGAAAATTCAATTCTCTACAACTTTGTAAGTTTAACTTTTTTCAAATTCTAAACAAAAATTGACCCAAATCCACATACGAACGATTTTATAGGCTATAATCAAATTTCAGTCAAGAAATGGGGTCAACAAACATGAAAAACATGTTTTAAATATTTTTAGTACGTAACAAAAATACTCTTCCTCCTCATTTATCCCATATTCATTGTAAAAATATCACTATTATTATATTATTATAATATAACAATATATTTAAACGAATTATTTTATTAGAAAAGATAAAATATCAATTTTCAACAATTGTCACATTAAAAATTTTCTCCATTTATATCCACATAAAATGAATATTTTTCTTATCATATATAAATCAATAATTAATTATTCACAAATAATATTACAGA
The DNA here is from genome assembly GCA_016801055.1 of Panax notoginseng. Classification (NCBI taxonomy): domain Eukaryota; kingdom Viridiplantae; phylum Streptophyta; class Magnoliopsida; order Apiales; family Araliaceae; genus Panax; species Panax notoginseng. The sequence goes on along the minus strand of CM029015.1, from coordinate 29,842,730 downwards.
ATCATAATACTTACAACCAGGTCGTTCCCAAGAAAGAGGGGGCTTTCCAATAAGAATTTCTTCTTACTGGCGCGCAATTAGGTGACCAAACCTCTCCTTAGACAGAACTTTCCAGACATTGTCAATAATGCTATCTAATAATATTATTCAAATAATATGAATTATTGATCTGATAATGGAAAATACTGTGGAGTGACAATTATTGAAACAACAATGATATAAAATATCAACATAACAATTATTGAATCAATAAACTATAATATTGAACAGTAATTACAGTAACAATTATTGAGTAGTGCCTTCTTACGTAAGAATCAATATTTGGTGCAATACCGTGTGCTACTGTGCAACAACGCGTATTACTGTGTTTTAACCACCGGGTATTCCAACAGTATTAACGGTAACAACTACGCCGTTATTTATAAACAACTTATACTTGTCATTTTCTTCATCCAATCGTTTTTCGTTATGGGGCCCACACAAGGCTGCGCTGTCGTACGAATATTTCCTGACAGTAAGAATATTCCACGACCAAACGAATATTCCCCGACAATAATGAATATTTTATAACCACTTACTTATTTAAAATATTTGCGCATTTTACTCATAACTAACCACATTAATCAATTCAATCCTTGCTATTTCAAAATAATAAATAGGGAAATTCAATTTCATTTATAATAAGTTGGGGTCTTTCAACCTCCCCTCCTTATGAAATTTCGTCCTCAAAATTGACGTACGTACCTGGTGTTTCGAAAAGGTGAGGATACCTCTCTTTCATTTCCGTTTCCAACTCCCAGGTCATTTTCTCAATAGCATGGTTCCTCCACAAAACTTTGACTTGTGGTATGACCTTTGTGCGTAGGACATGTTCCTTTCTATCTAAGATGTTGACAGGTGCCTTCTCATACGTTAAGTCTTCGGCTATTTCATCCGGTTCTAACTCAATAATGTGGTTCGGGTCTTTCACATATTTACGAAGCACAGATATGTAAAAAATATTATGAACACGAGACATACTTGGAGGTAACGCGAGTCTATAAGCCACATTTCCTACTCGGTCAAGAATCTGAAATGGACCAATAAATCGTGGATTGAGCTTTCCTCTCTTCCTAAATCTTGTAACTCCCTTACATTGAGTAACTCGCAACAATACATGATCCCCAATACTAAATTCCACGTCCTTTCGATGAAGATCCGCATAACTCTTTTGTCGATCTTGTGCCGTTTGTATACGTTGTCGAATCATTTGGATCTTTTTCGTAGTCATACGTACCAACTCTGGTCCCAACAATGTTGCTTCACCCACCTCATCCCAACATATTAGAGAGCGACACTTTCGTCCATATAATACTTCGAATGGAGCCACACCTATACTTGCCTAATAGTTATTGTTGTAAGAGAATTCCACCAATGGTAAATACTTATCCCAACTCCCTTTGAAGTCTAGGACATAGAGTCTTAATAGATCTTCAAGAGTTTGAATAGTCCTCTCTGATTGTCCGTCCGTTTGAGGATGGTATGCTGAATTGAATCTTAAATCCGTGCTCATAGCTTTTTACAGGCTAACCCAAAATCGTGAAGTGAATCTTGGGTCACGATCCAAAACTATGGATACTGGCATGCCATGCAATCTCATAATCTCATTTACGTACATACGAGCAAGACGTTCAAGGGAATAAGTCTCCCGTATCGGCAAGAAATGAGCAGACTTAGTTAATCTATCAACAATAACCCAAATCGCATCTATGCCTTGAGAAACCGTGGGAAGAGCCGTAACGAAATCCATGGTAATGTGTTCCCACTTCCATTTCGGAATCTCAAGTGGTTGCAACGGACCTTTCGACACTTGATGCTCCGCCTTTACCCTTTGACAAGTCAAACACCGCGAGAAAAATTTCGCGATCTCTCTCTTCATATTGTTCTGCCAAAATGTATGTCGAAGATCACGATATATTTTGGTACTTCCAAGATGGATTGCAAACGACGTATTGTGTGCCTCCATCATGATCTTGTATTTCAAATCAGAGTCATTAGGAACACAAAGTCTGGAGTGGACTCGTAGTATTCCTTCTTCATCGATTCTTGCTTCTGGAATAGCACCTTCTTTTACTTTCTTCTTCATGCGCATCAGCTCCGGGTCTATAGCTTGAGCAACTTTAACTTTTTTGATTAAAGTCGGTTCTATGCGTATACTTGACATCATCGCATGGGTTCCCGGAGTCTTGAATTCTATCTTCATCTTTTATAAATCACACAAAATGGGGCTTTGTGTTGACAACATCACACTCATTCCCGCATATGATCTTCTACTTAATGCATCAGCTACCACGTTCGCTTTTCTAGGATGGTATTGAATGGTATGGTCGCAGTCTTTCAACAGCTCGAGCCAACGTCGTTGCCGCATGTTGAGTTCCTTTTGGGTGAAGAAATATTTGAGACTTTTATGGTCTGAATATATTTCCACTTTCTCCCCATACAGGTAGTGTCTCCAGATCTTCAACGCGAAAACGACTGCTGCCAACTCTAAATCGTGAGTAGGGAAATTTCTCTCATATTCTTTGAGTTGTCGCGAGGCATAAGCTATGACCTTCCCATGTTGCATGAGAATACATCCTAACCCTTTGCCTGAAGCATCGCTGTAGATAATAAATCCATCCGAACCAGATGGTATTGTCAGAACAAGTGCCAAAATGAGTCTCCTCTTGAGATCTTGGAAACTCTTCTCGCATTTCTCACTCCATACGAATTTTGTATTTTTATGAGTCAGCTGAGTTAACAGAGTAGTGATTCGAGAAAATCCTTCCACGAATCTCCGATAATAACCAGCTAAGCCTAGAAAGCTACGTACTTCGATCACCGACTTTGGTTGCTCCCAACTTTGTATTGCTTCAATCTTCGTCGGGTCAACAGATACTCCATGTTTTGACACCACGTGCCCAATGAATGCTACTTCCTCAAGCCAGAACTCGCATTTCTTCAACTTGGTATATAGCTTATTTTCACGAAGCCTTTAGAGTACCAGCTTCAAATGGTGCTCATGATCTTCACGGCTTTTGGAATATATGAGGATGTCATCAATAAAGACAACAACGAACTGATCCAAATATTCCTTGAATACTCGGTTCATCATATCCATGAAAGCCGCAGGAGCATTAGTCAATCCGAAAGACATGACTAAGAATTCATAATGCCCGTACCGAGTTTTGAAGGCAGTCTTTGGAATATCCTCAGTTCTAATCTTCAGCTGATGATATCCAGAATGAAGATCGATCTTTGAAAAGAATTGTGCTCCTTACAACTGATCAAACAGGTCATCGATGCGAGGTAGTGGATACCTATTCTTAATGGTGACATGGTTCAATTCTTGATAGGCAATACAAAGTCGCATACTCCCGTCTTTCTTCTTTACAAATAAAACATGAGCACCCCAAGGAGATGTACTAGGACGAATGAAACCGATGTCCAACAACTCATGTAGTTGGACCTTTAACTCCTGAAGTTCAATAGGAGCCATTCGATATGGGGTTTTAGAAATGGGCTTTGTACCAGGTTCAAGGTCAATAAAGAATTCAACTTCACGTTCTGGAGGTAGACCGGAAAGTTCTTCAGGAAATACGTCAGGAAATTCACTAACAATAGAAATTTTATTCAAATCTGATGTGTTTTTGTTCAAGTCCATAACATGGGCTAAGAAAGCTCGACATCCATTTTTTAATAAACGAATGGCTTTATGGCTTGATATGATAGTGATTGATTTTAGTGGTTTAGTTGCTTGAATTCGCATAACAGGTTGGTTAGGAATATGAAAACTAACAACCTTACGAAAACAATCAATTTTGGCATTATGAGTAGTTAACCAATCAATCCCTAAAATCACATCAAATGCAAGTATCTTTAAAGAGATAAGGTCAACAGGTAATGTGATGGTGCCAACTTGGATCAAACAAGATTTATAAATAGTGGATGTAATAAAAGTTTCTCCTAATGGAGTCTCCACAGATAAGTTAAAGTCTAATTTCTCCGGAGTCAAGTTTAAACGTTGAGCACAAGCAGGATAGATAAATGAATGGGTAGCACCGGTATCTAGTAAGGTATAAACTTCGTAAAAATTTATTATTAGCTTACCCGTGATCACCTCGTTTGGGTTCCTCGCATTTTGACCAGTCACGACAAACGTTCTTCCAGGAACCGCTGACTTTGACTTTTTTGGGATAGCCTTTTGAGTCACCATCCCCGCTGGACTTGGTTTCACTATAGTACAATCTCTAGCGATATGTCATTCCTTTCCATAATTATAACATATCTTGAAATGTTGTGGACAGTTTGGGCTGATGCGTCCCTCTTTTTCACATTTATAGCATACGACCGGTGGTCGTTCTCCTCCCTTAGAAATAGTTGATACTGGTGCTGACATCTTCTCATTGTCATTGTTGAATCTCCTCTTTTTGAAATTTCCACTTGACTCGCCTCTTCTATTTTCATGGCCACGATTACCACCAAAGTGGTTACCGTTTTTGTCTGAATTTTTCTTTCCCCGTTGGTTATCGTTGCTCCGATGACTGCTGTCACCGGTATAACCCTGGTTGTGGTCCCTCTGTTGAACGTACTCGTTATCTCGCTTTAATAATTGAGCCCTGTTGACAACATCTGAATATAGAGAAAATTTATGAGAAATGAGATACTGACGTATGTCGGGTTTCAAACCTCTCAGAAACATCCGCGTCATACGTTTCTCATTTTTCACCAAATGAGGTGCAAACCTGGATAACTCAGCGAACTTCGCCTCGTACTGGGATACCGTCATGTTATTCTTTTCCAGTCTAATAAAATCCACCTCCTTCATATGACGAATACTTTCAGGAAAGTACTTGTCATTGAACAGTTTCTGAAATGTCTCCCAAGACATGCTGAGTGCGGCTGGATAGGTACGCTTCACAGATTCCCACCAGTAATCTGCCTCATTACGGAACATAAAGGTGGCGAATGGAACCTTTTGTTCCTCCGTGCATCCCAAGACATCGAATATCTTAGTAATTTGCTTGACCCACGTTTCTGCCTTAATCGGATCCGACTTTCCCCAGAATTTTTGTGGTCCCAACTCTTTGAACTGCTTGGCTGTGACCAACTGTGCGTTGCCATTGTTTCTACCTGTATTTTGAACAGGAGTCTCCTTCGTCTGGTTTTGTATGAACTACAAAAACTTCTAAACATCTCATCATTCATCGTCTGCTCAGTGTTGTTTACAGGAGGAACATTACCATCCTGTTATACGTTCACCTCATTGGCCACGGTCTCATTTACTCCATTATTAACATTCTCAGCTGCCCATTCTTAAATACTGCCACAAAACAAGGGTTAATTAAAGAAATTGACATGTAACATAATAACCCTATACTTTGACTAACCAACAAATAAGCTTAGGTAGGATATACTAGCGAAAGATTTACTTATCTCTCCCCTCATAGTTCTATTCCCCGATCTCTGCCATAGACCATATTCCTAAGCTCTGATACCAACTGTGACGCCCCCAAAATAGGTATACAACACCTATTCTGAGTCGCCAAATACATGGTATAGAAACAACTATAAATTTATTAATACAATTGTCGGGCAAGATACGACAACACTTAAACTGTGAGTTTAAATACAAATATTGTCATCTAGACAATATCCACACTCAAATAAGTCCTCATTATAATTATTGATACACTATTTTACAAAATAGTGAGGACTACTAAAACAACTTCTAGAACCATCATTCCACACTCCGACTAGTACTCGCTACATTTTCGCCTCCTGAGAAGAAAAATGGAACAAAAAAGAAAAGGGTGAGCTTAACTAGCCCAGTAAAGAACATTATGACTAAGATAATATAGAACAAATTATCGTTAGTCCTCAACAGGGAAAAATTTAATAGAATACAATAGACAACAAGTTTTAAATCAATATTCGCAGCGAAAATAATAATTCATTAGAAGAGTTAAGTAGAGAATAAAATCTACTATCTTCTATTTATGAATTTAAAAGTTCATCATCAATATTTTATCCCTGTAACATTAATCAATATATATCTGGAATCAAATATTCATCTTTGCACTACAGACCAAAGATATTCATCAGTTGATCATGTTTATCTAAACACCTGTACATCTTTGCACTACGGCCAAATATATTAATCAGAAAATCATTTATCTTTGCACTACAGGCTAAAGATATTCAATAATATCATCATTTAGGATTGAAGATGATGAAAAAATATTTTAAAGAAAACGAATCCAGTGAAACAAAAGAATAAATATTAAGGATTCGTATTTCGGTTTATCCATGTTCAAAAATACTTCATAAATAACCTAAATGGAGTAAAATTCAAGAATGAAGATCAAATCATGGATACAATCAAAGCTAGTACCCATAATAGATATCTTGGACAAAAAATAAAAATTTAATTTTTCGGTGAATAGTGCCGTATTCGTGAATAGTGTCGTACACGTGAATAGTGCCGTATACGTGAATAGTAATCCCGACACTAAAAGAAAAGAATTTCACAAGAAAAATCTTACAAATATTCCGACATAATGATATTGAAAGAGATAATATCATTTATAAGAAAAAATAACATCTCATACCTCGAAATAGACAATACTTCTGACTGAAATATTGGATATAGTACTGAAGGAATTTGCACCGTATAGCAACACTCAAAGTATCAACATACTCACAAGAATACGCTCGATAATATAGAGAGAGAAAATTTTAGTCTCTGGTGTGATTTTCAATTCTAACCTAAGCACCCTATTTATAGGAAATTGCTTAGAACACCAAAGCAGAAAATTTAATAAAATATTAATATATTTTTTAAAAATTTCCTACGCACCCTTCTTTTGCCCAAAACATCAGCTAACCAAGTGGCTCACCTCACCAAAAATATTTTTGTTATTAAAATTATTTAAAACTCCAAAAATCAATTATTCTAGAACTTTAATAATTCATAATAAATAGCCCTTTTATCAGAAAAATTCGGATCTTATATTTTTCTATAGAAAATTCAATTCTCTACAACTTTGTAAGTTTAAGTTTTTTCAAATTGCAAACAGAAATTGACCGAAATCCACATACGGACGATTTTACAGGCTATAATCAAATTTCAGTCAAGAAATGGGGTCCACAAACATGAAAAACATGTTTTAAATATTTTTAGTACGTAACAAAAATACTCTTCCTCCTCATTTATCCCATATTCATTGTAAAAATATCATCATTATTATATTATTATAATATAATAATATATTTAAATGAATTATTTTATCAGAATAGATAAAATATCAATTTTCAACAATTGTCACATTAAAAATTTTCTCCATCTATATCCACATAAAATGAATATTTTCCTTATCATATATAAATTAATAATTAATTATTCACAAATAATATTATAGAATCACAATACTGACAACCAAGTCGTTCCCAGGAAAGAGAGGGCTTTCCAATAAGAATTTCTCCTTACTGGCGCGCAATTAGGTGACCAAACCTCTCCTTAGACAGAACTTTCTAGACATTGCTAATAATGCTATCTAATAATATTATTCAAATAATATGAATTATTGATATGATAATAGAAAATACTGTGCAGTGATAATTATTGAAACAACAATAATATAAAATATCAACATAGCAATTATTGAATCAATAAAATATAATATTGAACAGTAATTACTGTAACAATTATTGAGTAGTGTCTTCTTATGTAAGAATTAATAATTGGTGCAATACCGTGTGCTACTGTGCAACAACGCGTATTACTGTGTTTTAACCACCGAGTATTCCAACAGTATTAACGGTAACAACTATGCCGTTATTTATAAACAACTTATACTTGTCATTTTCTTCATCCAATTGCTTTTCGTTATGGGGCCCACACAAGGCTGCGCCGTCGTACGAATATTTCTCTACAGTAAGAATATTTCACGACCTAACGAATATTTCCCTACAATAATGAATATTTTATAACCACTTGCTTATTTGAAATATTTGCGTATTTTACCCATAACTAATCACATTAATCAATTCAACCCTTACTATTTCAAAATAATAAATAGAGAAATTTAATTTCATTTATAATAAGTTGGGGTCTTACAACAACTCCAAAAGAAAAGCTACAGAAAAGCTTGCAGAAAGTTGGAAATCAAGGCAAGGGCTTTACAATATTTTCAGCAACTCCGATATGATAAAGTGAATGAGTAAAATAATGACTCATACAAATGCATGCTTGTTAGACATCACTGAAACTATTGGGAGCTAACAATACAGAATCAAATCCTCAACTTTAACACTTAAAATCTCACCTATATTTACAACAGAATATGGAAATGGAAGAAGGTTTCTTCGTCTAGACATGTTTTCAGTTGAAACATCAGATTCTACTGATAGTTAATACTATTTTTAGCTCCCCTACAACAATCTTCCTTATTATTTTCATAGAGCATGCCTTACTTTGTGCTCATAACAAAATATATAGTAGGTTTCTCATTAAGAAATATGTTAAATCTCTATTCTCCTTACAAATGTAGCCTGAAATTTTAGCACTATAAATGTGTGCATACTGTCATGTTGTCGGTCGTACAAAAATATGATAGAACATAACCAACCCTTGAAAAATTCAAACCAAAATTTATTCTCAATAGCATTCTTAAACAGTTTGACCTTACTTTGTTCTCAAACTACAATCATACTGCAATACTACAATACTGCAATACAACATAGTAAGATTCTCATTAAATAAACGTAACCTGATGTTTGAGCGTAAATTTAAATAAGTGCATGGTATTGTCAAGTAGGACTCTCAATATAATAAGCCTTTCTAAATGTAGCCTGAAATCTTAGCAAAATTTAAATGAATGCATAATATTGACATGGCGGCAATCATAAAATATAGAGAACATAACATCCTTGAACTGTTTGACCTTTGATTCATCAAGTTAAAGTTTGCAGATGGTACTCTTTTCCACATGTTCTGCAATAAACATTATAAGAGGCATCTTTATGTAACCTTACCACATGGTAAATATCTTGATTCAACTGAGCTACATTATTATATATGCTGCATTTAAAATTGGAATGTCTAAATATTTTTGAAGAGTTGTTCTTCTATTTATAAAGTTAGTTTAGGTTAGATAGAATGTGAAAATATTAGTTGAAAAGACATGATAAATAGATTCCTAGACCTAGATAATCTTTAAGTTTGGGAGCAAAATGCACTTTTTAGGTTTTCTAAGAGAGTAACGTGAGTATTACCTTCTCCATAATCATTAATTTTTTATTCCAACTTCCCACTGGTCACCTCCTTGTTATATCCGAACTCTGCCCCGCATGGTCAATTGAATTTCCATTTGAATTTATAGTATTCTCAATACTTTGAATGTCATTTTCCAACTCAGCCCCCATTGGAGACCTATCCTCTTCAGCCACATGTAATTGTTCATTACATTTTATCTGCTCAATTACAAACCTTGTGGAGTTTTCACATTCTGGTGACTTTTCCTTCTCATCCGATGTACACCACCGTCCACAACTGCTAAGGCCAATCTTGTCCTCCTTCATCTCTTTAATCTTGACACAAAATTCTTGTTCACCATACTTTTAACGTGATGTTGTCATCAATATCATTCATCTATTCTCTTAGCATACACTGTTTCAGCTTCCGTCGCGAATAATTGTTCCCTTGCTATACCAACCATCGTATTTTTTGACCATAGAAACAATGGAATCTCTCTTACAGTAATCCACACATACCGTTGATACGTCTCCATTTCTGTTTCTAGCTTCTCTACCTTTACAAAGTATTTACCAATTTCATCTTTAGATTGTTCCATTTTGATATTATCTGCCTCGTCGGCATTTACGACAACTAAACCATTCTCCCCCCCCCCACCGTTTTATATATGTTTGTGATATTGATTTAAAACTTATCAATTATTCTTCGCAGATTCGTCATATTATTCTCTTCATGGGAAACAAAAATCCAACAGCGGTGAACACAACGGCTTACCTCTTCATTTGGAATGGCTGTAATTACCCTATTTCTGCATTCCTTTAGCTTCTCAAATTTTTCCAATGTTGGAATCCATCTTCGTTCCCTAAATTCTTTAACAGGTTGCATCTCCCTTCATAGTTCTCGGGCAGAAATTGGGGGTTTATCGAACAAAGATGTTCGTCGTCGTCGAGGTTTTCTGAGAGAGTAACGGTTTGAGAAAGTTGATTGGTGAAACGGATGGATTTTTGTGTTTGAGGAAGCCAGAGAAAGTGTTGAATCTCACGAAGGGGAGGAAGCGATGGAAACGGCAACGCGACCATCGCCGCCTCCAGTACTAAAAATTTAACATCTTTGAGGCATGAATTTTAGGGAATTAGGGGCATGAATTTACAGTCTCGTATGTTAGGTTAGATGGACATTTGTGTAAAAGATAATTAGGAGCATTAATTAGGATGGACATGTGTTAATTTTGTAAAATGACAGGTGTCAATTTATTGTGTCATGTTCTGTGATTTAGTATATATAATATATTTATGTTAGATATCATTATTTTTATTTTAATGGCATGTTATGATCTTAACACTGCTCGTGTATACATTGTTAATGTATCAAATTTTAACTCATTAAAATATAGCTTTGGTCTCCTGTGTTTTCTAATATTAGAGACTAGAAAGTGAATAATTTTTTTAACATGTTATCATTTATATTTTAAGTAAATTGAGTATTACATATATATATATATATATATATATATATATATATATATGAAGTTTTAAATTTTCATTTTAGAGATATGTCTCTAATTAATTCTAAAAGATATAGGAGTATAAATGACTTCTGCATTGGGGCTAGAGGTTGAAACACCCATAATGAATTATAATTTATTGTTAACGCTAAATTTTGTAAGCATGATGAAATCATCAAAATAACAGGTTAAAAAAGTGCTAATAATTACTGAAATAGTGGATTGTGTTTATTGTGAAGTCAAACTCACGAAATACATTCAGTTAAACATACAGAGATATAAAATATGAACACAAGAATTTTATGTGAAAATCTAATTGGGAAAAAACCACAGGGAGAGATAAGAAATCTACTATAAAAATAATATAGAGAGTACAAATGATTTATTATTCTATTCCTTCGCACACTCCGTATTTTCTCACTTTTCTCTGTTGTATGTCATTGTGTTGTCCCGTCAAACCCTTACTTATTCTTGTGTTTATAAATGTCATGTCCACACGCATCCAATTAAGAGTAAGAACACCTCAAACCCTTGCTTACTTATTCCTGTGTTTATAAATGTCATGTCCACCCGTATCCAATTAGGAGTAAGAGTCCTTTTTTTTTGCTAGGTTTAGAAGAAATTTAACATTCCTGCCTTTGGTGGTAGCTAGGGATGATTCCCAAGACCTCCTAGTGCTCAAGAAGTGCACTTAACCATTGTACCATTCCCAAATAAGATCTCCTTATATATCCCAAATAAGGAAACATAATCTTACTTTAATAAGGGCTCTCCCACTATTTAAGCAAGCTGTCAAAATAAATGTATAAGGGCAAACATTAGATCTAGACCATTAAATAAATTGGGCTACACTTTGGCCAAACTCAAATAATTACATCCCAACATTGCCCCCACTCTCCTGTTATAAAGGATCAATAATAGGAGAGTAATCAATAAGTCCACCATATATACCCTCCGACCGCTATGTCGGTAAAACTATCGAACCCAGTATAACCTCTTACTATCAAGTGAGGATTTGCCCCCACTCTCATGTGGGAGGCATTGATCTGATCTTATAAAACCATAATAGTTTTCCTGACCCTTGTGGTAAACATTAATCCAATCTTATATCATCATCGAAGATAGATAGCCAAAGACATAATGAAGCCGATGTAATATAACTCAAAGTAAACTACTATTATCCGAAGTGAGTCGCTATTGTCCAAAGTGGATTGCTGTTACCCGAATTATCATGGGTGAACATTTTGAACTATCAAAACTCGTACCAGCTTGTATATATATCCTGCCTCCAGCCAATATATCCCAAAAAAGAGAAATAGCTCAGACTAAATATAAAGTCGAATAGGCAGACAATTCCCTTGGGACTAATTGGACACTAAACTTAGGACCTAATTGGCAAATATAGTGATTTAGCGTGTGATAGGCTGATAATTGATGCAGACATCTATTATCATAATTAATGACTAATTATTACCACTTGTGAAACATATTGAAGCTGTGGATAAGATTGTAATTTTTTCTTTTATGCTTTATAAAAATTCCACATAAGGTTAGTGCGGCAATCCCATCTACTATAACCCAAAAAAATTTCCCTGATCACTCTTTTGACCTTTCGGCAAATTAAATTTGATGAGCTTGAAGCCGAAGTCTGTTTTGTCCGATATATGTGTGTGAACTCCCATTGCTCACTAAAATGGATTGCCAAATCCATGAGAAAAGGAGCAAAAAGTGGGTGTTAACGCCAAGTTTCGCCGGCGCGTACAATCACAAAATCCACGCGCTTGAACCTGCACAGTAACAGATCACACATGAAGCTTGACGGCTTGGGCTGCCGAGGGATAGCTCCGGTGTGAGAATAAGTACAGGCCGTTCACAAGGTTTAACAATGGAGGCTTTAGTATTTAGTACTTAAAGATGTCTTACCTGTTAAGTGTCATCAAGCCTTGTATTTATAGTACTCTTATCACCCTAGAATCCTTCTCCGAGTCGGTTTAGGACTCCTAGTTATGGTAACTACCATAATTCGGGTCCAACACAATCTCCTTAAAAGGTGGAAGTGGAATCCAATCCAAACACTACCTTTGGAGCTACCTTATTCAAATACGGTTAGGGTTTCAGACTCTACACGCAGGATGGCCCACTACACAGGCCCAACCCAACCGATCTTAACATCGGGTCTGAGCTTCAGCCCAAGGGACTCGAGGGCCCGACCCTGAACACCATACCCTAAGGTAAGGCTCCGACCCAAAGGACTCGGATGCCGAACCCGAATATCTTCAGATTCTCCAAGGGCTTCGGCCCAATAGGCTCATAAGCCCCTTCTAGTGTCAGGCCTTTGGCCCATATGAGGGTCGATAAAATGCTCCTGAACATTTCCCCCCAGTCTCTTGTTATAATCTATTTATAATTAGAGACTCTAAAAAGACAAGGCTCGTGAAACCATGCCAGCAAATGATGAGTTGTATGGGGAAGCCAAAAGGTCCCTCTTTATTTCTAGAAATGTTACACGCTTCCATATGACTGGCCCCCACCAGTCATAAATAGCCGTCTTGGGGTCTCGTACAGCTCAGCTTATAAAGACTCCCCTTTCTCCATCTCTGTTACTTTTTCCAAATTTTCCAAATTCAAATTTCTCTCTTGAAATTTTCCAGCGAGGGCGATTTTCGGTGAACACCTTATTTCATCAAGCTTGGCTGATTTCAGGTTTCTCCACTCTCAAAACACCTTCATCACTTCCCATTTCTGCTTACTTTTGCTTCAATGACTGATTCTACCCCTGCACCAGCCTAAAATGTCGATGATATTACCATTCCCCCTTCCATTGGCACCACTGACCTAGTTTCAGTGGACCTGCCGGCCCCACCTCCTGATACCACCACATCTTCAGTTCTTCTTACTCCGATCAGTTTTGAAGACAAAATCCGAAATGCCTATCACTCCAAAATAGAGTTTTCCCACATCAACACCACATCCACTGTCGTTCCTTCCCAGCTATCCGACATCCGAACTCTCTTGAACATCCCTAACGAATATAAGCTTCGAGTACCCAAGCCCAAAGAAAAAATGTTTTGGAGACCCGAAGATGAGTGGGTTGCCGTACCTCTGTACCTCCTAAAGTATGGGGTTCGGTTTACCCTCCACGAATTCATCTCATCTTTCCTCTGCTTTGTCGGGATCGGGTTCGCACAGCTTGTGCCGAACTCGTATATCCACCTGATTTCTTTCATCGCCCTATGCCAAGAGATCGGGATTACTTCTGGCCTTGATTTCTTTTTTGCTTTGTTCACCGTTGGTCGGTCGAAGGAACCCGGCCTTCGCCAATTAAACAAATAAGCCAACTGAACCATCCCCATCAAACCCCCCACAAGCAACAAAGGATGGCACCCTCAATGGATCTTTGTGAGAGGGACTGACCTTCAACTTCTTCCTCGTTGGGCCCATCCCGAGGACCCTATCGTCAAGGTATCGACGTTCCCGAAGGGGCGGGCTGATGCTTTCAAGGAATTTTATTAGAAGTGGAGTAAGACCGAATGTCGTATGTTGGTTCTGTCCGACGAGACCTGGTTGCACACACATGGGTGTAAGTATCTTACTCCAAACCTCTGCATACTTTCAATGTCTGTCGTCTAGGTTCCGTAATCAGCTTTCTAACTTGTTCTTTTTTATGCAGTGACAATTTTTAAACCTGAAGGAGCCGATGAGTCCTTGGCCCCTCTTCCCATCACAATCGAGCCGATCCGTCTACCTATTACTGACGAGACGGCTGAGGAGGAAACCATCCTCATTGCCGAACTCTCCACAGGTTCTGCATCGGGACCCCGAATACTACTGCTGACCCACCCAAGACTGTACTGAAGATGAACCGATCCGAGAAGATGGCTTTGCTCAAACAGAGTAAGAAGAAGCCTTCTACTAGGGCCTCCACCAAGCCCTCTTCATCGGTGGTTCTGAAGCCATCTCCAACTCCTCCTCTAGTTATCATCCGTGAAGATTCGGAGGAAACCGAAGAGGTCCCTCTTGATCATCGTGCCAAGAGGCCTCGTTTGGCCGATAAGACGGGTCTTTAGCATGTGGATGCCGACTCTCTTCCCAATTCATCCTCAACCTCCTGGCCTGTTGCTGAAGTTGGTTCCTCGCGTGGGTCGCCGACCACATTTTGGCCAAGGAGCCCTTCTGAGATTTTTCCTTTCAACACGCTCGATCATTTCAAGTTACAAGGGGATGACGAGCGGTTCAAGGGATTTTCTTTTGAGGAACTCTTTGTGGCCTATATCAAGGCCCAATGTCAGGTAAATCTGAGATCCTAATGTACTCGTCTTTTTCGGTCATCTATGTCTTGTTATTCATGTAGTTCTTCCGATGTTTGTAGGCCAACGCTATCCTTGCCCGAACCGTTATGCCCGTAGCACGTGCTACAAAAAATGAATCTCGGATCCTAACCGATATGGAACTACTCGGGGCTGAGGTTCGGCGTCTTCGGTTGGACTTGGAGAGAGAAAAGGAGCTTCGGGTAGAGGCTCAAAATAAAATAGCCAAGGCTGATCGTCGGCCAGATGAACTCAAGGAACAATACTCTTTACTGCAGCAAGAGTTCGTCGGCCTTGATGGTCATGCCAAGAAGCTTGTTAAAGATAAGGAGCTTTTGACCGAGGAGAACAAGGATCTGACGGCAGCCCTTCACGCAATTGAGGACAAGTTCTCTGGGTTACATGGCCAGTTGAGGTCGTTGATTATGGAGAACAACACTTTGCAGGAAGAGCGTGCCATTACCAAGCAGCAAGCCATTAAGGAATATGAAGAGTCACCTGCTCTTACTGATAAGATCATGACCCAGTTCGCTGAGGGTGTTGAAGCTTATCAGGAGAAGGATCGGCAGAGGCTGATTGCTGTTGGGCAAGATGCTGCCATCCTGGACTCTTCTGATGAAGAATCCGAAGCCAAAGCTGATGGTTCACTTTGATAGAGTGTTTTAATACTTGTAAATTTTTCATTTCTTAGTTTTGTAACTTGCTCGATCAGTTATGCTAGCGAAGTGTGTATCCGAAGCATACCTGATCAGAAATTGTAAAACGTTCAGATATGAATGCAACACCGGGAATTTCTTATTTGTATTCTCTCGATTAGTTATGCTTGTAACTTTTACCGATCAATTGGGTCGTTTCTGACTTTCTGATCAGTTTATGTCCGAAGCTTTTCTGACCGAGTTTTCTCGATCAGTTATGCCTAGGATTTGTGTCAATCAGTTAGGTCATTTTTGACTTTCTGATCGGTTTTATGCCCGAGGCTTGTCTGATCGAATTTGTAAGAGCTTTATGAATTTAAATGAAGTATAAAAATTTTCTTGAAGATAAATTCTCATTTATTTCATTGATAAGTTGCATAGATTACACAAATATAGGAAAGAATAGCATAGCTTTTACGAGTAATATCTCCTAAGTCTTCCAGCATGCCATGTGTTCTTTACCTCAGACCCATCCATCGCTCGAAGCCAGTAAGTCCCGGGCTTCGGCATCTCCACTACTTCGTAAGGCCCCTCCCAGTTAGGCATTAGCTTGCCGGTGTTCTGGGGGGTTGATGCCTCTGATTCTCGAAGCACCAAGTCTCTAACCTCGAACCTTCATTGTTTAATTTTTTGATTGTAGTGTCGGGCGGTACGCTTCTAATAAATCGCTAGACGCACCAGTGCTGACTCCCGAACCTGTTTCCTCGTTGACTTGTAGGGGAACCGATCTCTACAGGTATAAGTGCATCGGTCCTGAAGGATAATCTGAACGGTGAGTCTCCCGTTGTTGTTCTTAGGGTAGTTCGATAAGCCCAAAAAATGCTGAGTAACTCTTCAAGCCACCGACCCTTCAAGCCATTCAACCTTCTTTTGATGCCATTAAGCAGAGTTCGATTGGTGACCTCTACTTGACCGTTCGACTGTGGATGGGCAACTGGAGTCTTTCGGTGTTGAATTCCCAATTCTTTTAGGAAAGCTTCGAATTTCGACCCCACAAATTGCCTGCCATTGTCTAAGACTACCACCATTGGGATACCGAATCGATAAACCATGCTCTCTTTGAGAAATTTCAAGCATTCTTGTTCCGTGATTTTCTGTAAAGGTTTAGCTTCGACCCACTTGGTCATATAGTTGATGGCCACAATCACGAAGCACACTTGACCCTTGGCCTTCGATAGAGGTCCGAGGATGTCGATTCCCCATACAGCAAACGGTATTGGGGATAGGACCGAACACAACTCTTCAGGAGGTTGATGAGGTATGGCGCTATTCAGCTAGCATTTTAGACACTTTTTGACGAACTCTTTGGCTTCCTGATAAATGGTTGGCCAGTAATATCCCTGCCTCAATATCTTGTATACTAGTGATTTCGCTCCCATGTGATCCCCACAAATACCTTCATGCACTTCCCGAAGTGTGTAATTTGCCTCTGATGGTGTCAAACACTTGAGCAACGGGGAACTAAAGGCCCTTCGATATAGGTCTCCATCGATAAGGACAAAATTTAAACTCCAGTACTTGATTTTTCTTGCCATAATGAGATCCGAAGGTAGAATCTCATTGGCAAGGTAAGAGATGTATGGCGTAAGCCAGCAATCTAGTCGATCCGTACATAGCACCTCCACCTTCGGAACACTTGGTTGTTCCAACACCTCTAAATACACCGACCCGCTGAATGAACTGGCTTCGGTGGTTGCCAATCGTGCCAAAGAGTCTGTCACTGTATTGCCAGACCGATCGACCCCCTGACAGCTGAACGATGTGAACTATGTCAGTTTATCCTTCACCTCGGATAGGTATCTGGTCGTTCTTGCCCCCCGGGTCTCATACTCGCCCGATATTTGCTTGACGACCAACTGGGAGTCACTGTAGACGATTAAGTTTTGTATCTCTAAGCTTCGGGCCAACCTTAATCAAACTAAGATGGTCTTATACTATGCTTCATTATTGGTGGCTTTAAATTGGAATCGGATGGTTTGTTGGACCTTGAATCCTTCGGGACTTGTCAGTATGACCCCTGCACTGCTGACTTCAGAAGTTGATGAGCCGTCTACATAAAGCGTCTATGAAGTCTTCACGTGCTGTGTTTCCGTGACCGATCCCACATCCGGTTCCGTGAACGAGCATTCCACAATAAAGTCTGCTAATTCCTGTCCTTTGATTGCTGTTCGAGGTAGATGTTCTAGTGCAAACTGTGTCAGCTCCATTGCCCACGCAGCTAGCCATCCTGATACCTCTGGCCTGTGCAGTATTTTCTTTAATGGTTGGTCCATGTATACCACCATTGACCGACCCTGGAAATAATGCCGAAGTTTCCTACTTACTATGATCAAAGCGTAGGCAAATTTTTCCATGTTCGGGTATCGGGTTTCTGCTTCTCGAAGTACATGGCTGACGTAGTACACCGGGAACTGATTCCCCCCTTTATCCTGAACTAATGCCGCCCCCACTGCCATCGAGCTTGCTGTCAAATACAAATACATAGGTTCTGAAGGGATCGGCTTCATCAACAATGGTGCACTGGATAAATATTTTTTGATTCCTTGGAACGCATCTTCGTACTCCGAAGTCCACTGAAAGCTCTTCTCATTTTTGGTCCTTTCAAAGTGTCGAAGAATGGTAGGCATCTCTCTGCTGACTTCGAGACAAATCGTCGAAGGGCTGCGATCCGACCCGTCAATCTCTGAACATCTTTATACGACTTTGAGGATTTCATATCCAGGATCGCTTGAATCTTCTCTGGATTTGCTTCGATTCCCCTTTTCCTAACTAAGTACCCTAAGAACTTTCCCGATCCCAATCTGAACGTACATTTGGTCGGGTTCAACCGCAAGTTACGTCTTCTGACTATTTCAAAGCAGTTTTCCAGATCTTCAAGATAATTACTGACCGATATACTTTTGACGATCATGTCGTCCATGTAGACCTCCATGCTTCTCCCTAACTATTTCGCGAACACGAAATTCATCATTCGTTGATACGTTGTCCCGGCGTTCAACAACCCAAAGGTCATCTTCCGATATGCATAAATTGCCCGATGAGTGATGAAACTAGTTTTTTGGATGTCTTCCTTATTCATTGAAATCTGATGGTACCCTGAAAATGCGTCCATGAAGCTCAGCATGCCATATCTGATAAGTAGGTTTTATACCTACTTATCTGGTATCTATTACTTGAATTAGTTGCTTAAACCTATGTTTCTTAGTTGCTTTTCATACATTTTATGTTATTTTGTAGGCTATGACATAACATTAGCATGAAGAAGTAAGGGAAAGCAATTCGGACATCTTTTGGACCAAAATACGCAAGCAAGTGCAAGAAGGGAATATTGAAGGACTTTTAATACCAAGTGGGATGCATGTTCTTGGCTTGAAACTTGGATTTTATTATAGATCTTCTTCTTAGCATTTTGAAACATCTTGAATCATCCCAATCAGAGTTCGGATGCGAGAGTTATGACCTTTTTATCAACAAAGATCAAAGATAAGAGTTGTCATGCTTGCCATTTATACAGCATCTACTTCAAGCTTGATTTCCGCCTTGCTCCAGCTCGAATCTATTAATTGTTAAAAAATGAAAGTTGTAGATCTCGTCGATATCTTCGATTTGATAGGTGACAGGCCCCGTAACTCCAAGCGGATCAAAAGTTATACCTATTTTACCAAAAGACGTCGCAACAGAAAATAGAGTACCGCGGACCGCGCTAGGGGCGTGATAGGCCACCAGATTTTCTGACCCTGTAGCGCGGGGCGCGCCCAGAATGGCTTGGGGACAGCACGGGGCTCGCTAGGCGACGGGGAGACAGCTGTTGTGGGTTATTTGGTGTCCAATTTGAGCTAGAATAAGATTCTGAGTTTGCCTAACTTTCTTGGGTGTCCATTAGAACTATAAATACATGATGAGAGGCATAAAAGAGAGGGGGGGATAGACTAGTTTTGGAGGATTCCATTAGATTAGATTAGATTAGAGTAAATTAGATCAAAACCCTAGTTCTAATGAGTTTTGGAGATTGAATCAACTTGGAGACCATTGAAGATTCAAAGTAGGAGCAAGGAGGAAGCATCAAATCTGCAGACAATAGATTCTATCTTCTTATCTTCTTCTATCTTTGTCTTTTAATGATTATTCAATTGTGGATTCTTAGTTTTAATTCAATAATCATGAACTAATTCTTTGTTTGAGATTACAATGGATCTTATTGTGTAGTTTATTTTAATATGCTTCGCTATAAATAATTATGTTCTATTGTGAGGATTGTCTATTATGATTTGGACTCAATTGTTTAATTGATTGGCCATCAATTACCATGATAATCTATATGAACTCGAGAGATGAAGTATTGATTTAGATATTATCATGATAACATGTGTTCATGATTTTGTGAATAGCTTAATCTTGATGAATGTTAAGGTAGAGATATGCTTGACATCGCATGTAATCGGATAGAGAACTTATTCTTAAACTTTCTTCAATTGTAATTCACATAGAGATATAGTGGGTTAGTTGATTAAGATGTTTAACGGATTTCTATCTTAATTGTGGATTGACTTTAATACGGTATTAGTGCATCGAGAGGTGGTTAATACTACTTTCGTGTTCTTGATTAACAATTCGGGATAGAGAATAATTGATAAGAAATGTGTTAACTTAAATGAAGCAATAAGTGAGGTTGTGATCTTAAATCTCCATAATCTTAATTTAACTAGTGGTAATTAGAATTAGTTTACTTATAAATTGAAATTCATTCGTTTAAATAAGATTGAGTTGGTTATATGTTAGTACTTGGTAATTCTTGTTAACAAATTCTCTGTGGGAACGATACTCAACTTATCACTTTATTACTTGTTGACCACGTATACTTGCGTGTCGTGCGTAACTAGATTTTACCCAACAATGTCCCGAAGTGGCGTCAATCAACTGGTCTATGTTAGGCAAAGGGTAGAAATCTTTTGGACACGCCCTGTTCAAATCCGTGTAGTCAATGCATAATCTCCACTTCCCGTTCTGCTTCTGGACCAAGACTACATTGGCCAACCACTCCGGGTAATCGATTTCAAAGATGAATTCGGCCTCCAGGAGCTTGGAAATCTCCTCATCGATGATCTTCTGTCTTTCTGGGGCGAAAACTCTTCATTTTTGTATAACTGGTTTTTTGTTTGGGTCTACATGTAGCCTGTTCAGTGCCACCGATTCGTTTACTCCCGACATATCACTAGGTTCCCATACAAAGATGTCGGCATATACTCGGAGCAGATCTATCAGCCCCGTCCGAAGAGGTTCTGCTAATCCCGACCCGATCTTGATCGTTTTCTCTGTATTTCCCGATACCAGTTGTACATCTTCCGTTTCTTCGGCAGGCAGAGCAAGTAGCTCTGTACTACTCTTAGTGAATGGCTCTATTTCTATATCCATTGTTTGTTTCTGTTTACTGACCCCGACCCCCGAAGAAATCAAACTGTTCCGATACCACCTTCGGGCAATGTCCAAGTCACCTTTTACCTCCCAAATCTCGTTCGGTGTTGAAAATTTAATTTTGAAATGGGGTATGGAAGTCACTGCCTGTAGGGCTGTCAGGGTTGGCCGTCTGAGGATTACATTGTATGCCGAGTCTACCTAGACCACGAAAAATCTGACTAGGATTTTTGCCTGTTGAGGGGCGGTGCCAAACCTGACTGGCAACTCGATGGTGCCCGAAACATGCACCGGGTCTCCACTAAAACCGTACAACGGGCCTTCGCCGCCTAGCTCCATCTTCTTTCCTTCCAGATCCAACCTTTGATAGGCGTGAGTGTACAGTATGTCGACCGAACACCCGTTATCGATCATCATCCTTTTCATGTCGATAGGTCCGACCTGAGCCGTTATCACTAATGCTCCATCATGTGGCTCGATGGGGTCGGTAGGGTAATCTTCGTCCGAGAAAGAAATAGAGACTCCCGAGTAAGCCCCGCCTTTCCTAGGAGATGAGTTTGCTATTGACAACACGGCTTCGAGATGTCCGCTTCTTTTCTTTTCGGTTACACGCCCTACCAAACCGCCCGAAATTACATCAATCACACCTCGGGGTTGCGTGTTCGATTGCGACTGTGTTTCCTGGGTCGGCCCTCTGTTCTCCTCCCGAGGTGCCTCTGAACTTTCCCGACCGACCACGTACTGCACTAATTGCCCATTCTGAACGTTTTTCTCAATCAAGTCCTTCATATCGTTACACATCTCCGCCGTGTGCCCGCGACATTGATGGTATTCACAATATTTGTCCCGACCTCTCTTGCCAGGTTTCTGATGCGTCGAACATGGCTCGAAAAATGGTTTGTTCCGCATTTCCTCTAATATCTTTTCCCGGTCAGTGTTGAGGGCGGTGTAAACTTTGTTGACATTTCTGTTCGCGAAGGGTGGTCGGCCACTTCCCGAACCCCCACCGTTATTACTTTTCCTGCTGTAGTTATCCGACCTTCCCTGGTTGTCGGACCGTTGATAACTTTGTTTGTCTCTCTCTTTGGACTTCTCATAAGGTTGGGAGCGTAGTCTGAAGTTCCCCATTGCCTCCTCGATTGCTATTAATCCCTCGGCTCGATGGAAGGCTTCTGTCAAATCTGCTAGAGGGCTGATCACCAGGTCCTTCATCAGTTTTTTCGACGTGCCGATATCTAAGCCAGTTGTGAAGAATCCCAAGGCCTGTGGGGAGTTCAATTCTGCTACCGACCCCACCGCCTCCCGAAACCTCTTGATGTATTGGCCTAGGCTCTCATCTGACTTCTTTCGAACCTGCATGAGAGAGACTATGATCTTTCTTCACCTTCTGTTGCTTCTGAACCGGGCATGAAACTTCTCCCGGAGATCGTGCCATGAATTAATCGACCCGGCCGCTAAGGTTCCCATCCACTCTCTGGCACTTATTTTTAGAGTTGTCGCGAACATATGACACTTGGTAGCGTCTGAGTGTCCGTAGTATGTCATTAATCTATCATACCCGTCTAAATGGTGGTACGGATCCCCCAACCCATCGTATGTCTCCAATGGGGGCATCTTCTTTTTGGGATCGGCGGTAACATGATTTATCTCGGACGAGAAAGGTGACCCTAGACAAGCCAAAGGTGTCCCCATCGAGTTCTTCGCCACCAACAGTCTCTCCAATTCAGCCACCCTTCAAGCGAGGGGGTCGAACTCCTCTTTACGAGGGGACGATATGGGTCTGTCCCTCTCGTATTCGGGAGACGCCTCCCTCCCCCCTGTCCCGATCTGCCCAGCTGCTCCGATCTCCATTCTACCGAACGACTCCTTCTTTGGCTTCGACCTTCACGGGATTGACTCTTGTGCTTGCTCCTTTCTCTTCTTGCCTCTCCCCGTCGAGGTGACCGGGATCGGCTCCGATGCCTGCGCCTTATCGAGGATACCTCTTGTTCCCCAGCCATCTTCGCCATCTGCTGTTCGAGCTCCTCCTGCTGAAAGCGTAAGACCAACATAACGTCTTTGTTTTGTTGCATCTTCTTCTGCAAGATGAACTCTCGCTGGTCTTGGCTGTCTTCACCTCGGTCCTTTCCTCGCAACTCTAGTGCCCGAGAGTTGTTTTCATCTGCATGACTAGCCTGATTGGGCGTGTGCTGGCTGTCGTGGAAGAGTTTTCGCCAGAGGGAAGCAACCGGCTTCTCCTAAACCTCTGGGACTCTAGAGCCCAGACTGTCCTTCACCGAACCCCTCACCTGGGTGCTCTGGTGGGTCCTCGCCTTCTCCTGGTTAGAAACACTGGTATCCCTGCTCGCCATGCCTTACCGGAGAAGCTGATTGCGATTGTAAAAAGCACTAAAAGCCCCTCCTTCTAGTGCCAAATGTTAACGCCAAGTTTCGCCGGCGCGTCCAATCACAAAATCCACGCGCTTGAACCTGCACAATAACAGATCACACACGAAGCTTGACGGCTTGGGCCGCCGGGGGATAACTCCGGTGTGAGAATAAGTACAGGCCGTTCACAAGGTTTAACAACGGAGGCTTTAGTATTTAGTACTTAAAGATGTCATACCTGTTAAGTGTCGTTAAGCCTTGTATTTATAGTACTCTTATCACCCTAGAATCCTTCTCCGAGTCGGTTTAGGACTCCTAGTTATGGTAACTACCATAATTTGGGTCCAACACAATCTTCTTAAAAGGTGGAAGTGAAATCCAATCCAAACACTACCTTTGGAGCAACCTTATTCAAATACTGTTAGGGTTTCAAACTCTACACGCAGGATGGCCCACTGCACAGGCCTAACCCAACCGATCTCAACATCGGGTCTGAGCTTCGGCCCAAGGGACTCGAGGGCCCGACCCCGAACACCATACCCTAAGGTAAGGCTCCGGCCCAAAGGACTCGGATGCCGAACCCGAATATCTTCAGCTTCTCCACGGGCTTCGGCCCAATAGGCTCATAATCCCCTTCCAGTGTCAGGCCTTTGGCCCACATGAGGGTCGGTAAAACGCTCCCGAACAGTGGGAATCAATTGTTAACCTGTCTTCTTGTCCCATTTCGCTAATGGTGAAGTCGATGATGTTTTTCATCAGCTAGATCAAATTTGGCACGATCAATATGTTGGAATATTGAGCAAAATTAACGAGAAGAAAAGATAGTAAAATTTGGCACCAAGGTTTTCTGGTTGGAAGTCCAAGAGCCAAAACTTAGCCCAACCCAATTTCTTAGTCAACCTCAATCATTTTATTGAGTCAAAACTATAATGTACTAATATACACAAGGAATGTTTTCAAAATAGACAATGTGTGACTTTTCCAAAACTAAAAATTTTGAAACACAACGAACACAATATACATGGTGAAGGAGATGAGATATACTAGCTAGACGGGTGGTGACGCAATAGAATTAACGCCAAAGCATCGAACGAACACAACTCCGTATAAGAAATTGGATCCGACCCGCCGAAGCCTCGAGGAAGTCGAATAGAAATTGCGGCATGGTTGTGACAATGAACTGAACTTCGCAGAGGGTCTGGTATAAATTTTGGTGATGGATATGATCATTAAGCCAAGGGAATTTTTGGAAAACTTCTCGTGAAAATTTCGTTGTGTGTATTTCACTTTGCGCTGTCGTATGCGAGATATAACATAACCCTTGTGAACAACATGAGGTGGTGTTTGACGCTGAGTACTGGAGAGGACAATATCAACAAATTCCTTTTCATTGCTAACAACAACAGTTATTTTCTTAAAATTATACTGAACCCACCATAACTACTTGAGGTTTTTGCTTATTCGGTGCTCAGCTTCCTCTGTGTTTACAGTCCTTGTATGAGCAAGATCACACTTGTTTCCAATAAGCATAATAGACATATTTGCATTTGCATGGTGCCTAACATCCTCCAACCATCTTGCAAAGTGATTGGAAGTTTCCTTCCTCTTTAAACATTGTATGGCTGCCCAATACAATACTTAAATCACAAAAATCTTATTGAGTAAAATTAAAGAGATAAAAGATTATATAAAAGCATTTCACCATGTCAAAGAGTATGACAATATGTGAATGTGCGGTCAACTTTTGACAAAATTGTGTTTTGTTCAGTTCAAGACACATCGATAAACTTATATATGTATATAAAAATTGGGGTTTAAAATTTCAAGATGAATGAAAGACTGACATATATACGTCTACGAAAAAGTCCATAACATGTAAACCAATACATGAATTAAGTTAAGCTTAATGACAAACTTCTATCAAATCATGTCAAACATGAGAACAATAAGCCCATTGCAGTATCTATCGCTCCTTTTTTTTTAATTCATGCAACTCAAATAAATCCTTACAAAAATAACAGTTTTTTGACAAACCCCATTTGTGATTAATTGATTTCTCTCGGTATAGAAAAGCAGAGTATAAACACCAACTCTTTTTTTTTTGTTGGCCTTGCAAGTGGATAAGTGGCATTGAGGCTGCTTAGGTTCCGCCAGTGAAATTAACATGCTTATATTACACAGGAGGCATATATAACTCACGACTACCATAAAGGTAATACCCACCATAAACGAAGTGCAAATAACTTACTAACGATTTTAATATTAAATCGAGCCGGTTTTAGCAAATTGCCTAGCAATCACGAGTATTTAAATATTAATAATGTAACATAACATGCAATCATGCATAGATCGGGTCTACCATGTATTCCACATATCAATGCATATTATTTTATTTATTTGAAAAATAGATAGAGATGTAGACTTAGCTTTTGGATGCAAGTCTGTCGAAAATAAGGGCAAAAAACATTTTTATTTTACTGTGGTCTTGACTTGTAAGCAATTGACAACTGAACTTTAAAAATATGTAATTAACCCACAATGCTTTTTAAAAAGTAAAATTCAGGCCATTCCGTCTCATTTTTGTCACAGACGTTAAAAAATCAGTTGTGTTTTAGGTGGCTTTTTGAAGAAAAAAACATAACATGTGTATTTGCTGATGTGTGCATTAAGGTCAATTAGTTTAGCATGCGTGGAGTTGGGCGAGAGGAAGATATAATCAACAATGAAGCAGTTGCAGTTGGAAGGCATAAAAGAAATCGAGTTCGAGTTCTGAGAAGAAAGCGACAAAGTTGGAATCCATGTCAGGCGAAATCGAGTGGGAAATAGTCGATTGAAGGAGAGAATCCATGTAAAGGTTCTTATCGTATGTTATACCAGTGATTGAAGTGAAGAACTGAAGAACTAGGGTTTAAATTTCTCAGCAAAATTGCAGACAACAAGTGCACGAAAATTAGGGCTTCTGTTTGATAACTGATGTCGAGGTAAGTGCGAAGTTATCGTGCATCTAATATGACTTCATCACGATCTAGATCATTGTCAACCACTTCTGCAGACATGCACATGTGTTATTATGATGTACCAGTGCGAACTGTGTTTCGAAGAAAGATAGGTCAAAAGGAAAAAGGTTTTATGACTGCCAGAACTACGGGGTTAGTTTCCTCCGTCCAATTTGTAATGTGCATTTCATCCCTCTCTCTATTAAATCATGTTTGCTATGTGGCTCTGCTTTCACTTTGTGATACCAAATTTGATAGGAATCTGGGAGATATTATGGATATTTTGAATGGGTTGAAGTGCCTTCCATTGTAGATGAAGCAACGAGTGCGATGAGCAAACCAGTTGAAAAGGTGAGCTTAATGATGGATAAAAATACAAAACTAAAGTAGAAGTTGAAAATTTTGAAGAAGGAAACACTGATAAAGGAAATGGAAGTTGATATACTTGATGAGGGAATCTCAAAACTTAGAATTTGTCGTGTGTTGTCATGGATTGTCATTGCAATTATAATTTTGACATGGATTTGCATGATGTAATGGTAATGTAGTGATTGTACTGGATCTTTTGTAGTGTAATGCATTATGTATTTTCATTTTCATGGATTGTAATAGGGTGATGGTGATAGGAAAGATGTAATGGTAATGAATTGAAATGCAGAAGATGTTAATGTTTAAAAATGTTTGTCATGGTTAAATTGTGTTTTTTTTGTACTCCATTGGATTCATAGCAAAAATTAAGAACAATTATAGCCAAAACACAATAGTAGCCTTACTCAAAATAGAACAAGTCCTCTGCCAAAAATAGAACAAAGAACAATTGATCCATGGCAAAACAGAACAAAAAACTATTCATTCAAGTACGTACCAATTGCTTAATACAACCATACATGCCAAAAAAAGAACCATTCATTCAAGTACCAACTGCATAACATAACCAAAGCACAAGTACCAATCAAAACTGAAATTGGTCACCAAAATATACCATTAATAAATTGTCATCAAGTTAGAACAACATAGTACTGATTAATACATTCATACATCCACCTTCAATGAAGATTGCCAAAAAATACATACATACTAGCATTCAAAGCCAATTAATAAACCACTGTTTAATACCATAAGTATTATCAAGTACATAATAGGTTCACTTTAATCACTCCACTCCCAATGGACATGAGTTCTTTTACTTTTTCCTTTCCACACACTTATCTCACTGATTGATGGTCCACCTTCACTTGTTGCCCTTCTAGGAGTATCACTTGCTGACCTTCTAGGAGTTTCACTTGCACCTAGAGATGGTCCACTTGCAACATGAGATGGATTGTCGACACTTGGTGTCATTCTTGGAATTTCCCTTACCTACATGCACAATTGCATTTAGTCTTAGGCATTAAACAAGCATTGAAACACTTATAACTTTCTGGAATATAAATACATGTTTACTACTTTTTGAACATATTGATTTCCACTACCATACTTTTTTCCTTGACACATTTGTTTCCTTTTCACCTGCATAATAGAAAAACATTTAAAATAATATGCAATCACATCATTGAAACTATTAGAAGGATTGGTTTTAAAATAGCTTACCCTTAGCTTAGCAGGCCTTGGTTCAGTCCTAGGTTGTTGTGGAGTAGGTTGCCTTGGTTCTCCAGTAGGTTGTGGGGTAGGTTCAGTCCTTGTTTGTTCAATTGGTGTCATCTTATAACCTAACTTGTTATGCCCATACTCCTTGCGCATAGAGAAACGAACAGGTGTCCCTTTCCTAGATGACTTGATCTTACTCTTAGGCTCTTCATTAAGATCTTTCCTCCTATTTTTCTTAGGTCTGCCTGCTACTCTCTTGGTTGATAGAGGCAACAATATTATCATGTTGGCAGGAGGCCATTCATTTGAACCCCCCATTGGACTTAACAAGTGGTTATATGATTTCAGATAAGTTTCTACATAATATCAGGAATCAACATAATTCTCAATTGGTTGTTCTATGTAAAGGATTCCAATTACTCCATGGTGGCAAGGAATGCCAGATAACTGCGATACCCCGCATGAACAAGTCCTAACCTCAATGTCTACCTTGTATTTCCTACTCCTATCAGACACTTCAAACTTGTGCCCCCCATCCCAGTTATAGTCACAGTATTTGGTTAACTTAATGGCCTTATTAACCTTTGTCATAATCATAGGACATAACTTTGCCTCTATTTTTCGCATCTCATCTCTCTTTGAATGAATTCTTCCCATGACTTGTGTTTTTATATCTTCAAACATAGTTAGTAGTGGTTTATACCTAGCCTCTAAGATCCAACTATTAAAACATTTGGACATGTTATTAGTCATAACATCACATTTGGTTTCACAAGAAAAAAAATGATTTGTTCCACTGCTTTGGAGGAATATTTAAAAGATGAGTGTGAGTATCCTTACTCTCATTCCTGATGTCAACCATTGCCCTTCTAAAATCGTGAGGATTATTGGCATTGGCTGCTCTTCAAAACATAAATTTAAAGCTGCTCCTGGCAATTTCTTTCTCCAGTTAGCATAGATGTGTCTTGTACAACATCTATACTCTGCCTCTGGCAAAAGCTTTTGTATGGCAGGCACCAAACCCTTGCGTTAAAACAATAAAAACTAGTTTAGTACAAATATAACATAATATTATAACCAGTAATATAACAGATATTTCAATGTTAAAAATAATTTAGTAAATTATACCTTTTGTTGGTCAGTTATCAAGGTCCATCCTCTACCTAATTCCAGGTCAACATCCTCAAGCAATAGACTCAGAAACCAACTCCAAGAATCCTTGTTTTCACTTTCAACCACTGCACAAATAATTGGGAACATTTCATTGTTTGCATCCTTACCAATAGCAGACAACAACTCACCCCTACAGTATGTCTTTAAGAAACAACCATCAAGCCCTATTATGTGTCTGCATCCCTCCAACCAATTCTATTTCACAGCTTTAAAATAGATGCACATTCTCTGGAATCTAGGTGGAGTGCCTCCATCACCTCTAATTTGGACTGTGCTACCTGGATTTGTAGCTAGAATCTCATTCCCATACTCCCAAACTTTAGCATAATGCTCCTTCAAGGTTTTCTTAATTTCACTTAAAGTCACTCTCTTTACTTGTCGACACTGAGGTAATGATGATTGTAGTCCAAACCTTTATTTAATTCTAGCCTGCAATTCCCTCAGCCTCATATTTGATTTTGCTCTTATGGTACCCCCAAACTTGTCAACCAACCATCTAGACCTAACAATCCTAATCCTTGTTTTCCTCACAAAATAATGCTTCTCATTGTATGATTTAATTTGAAACACCTTCTCCCTCGGTACATAACTAGCCCATAACCCCCATGGACAGTTCTGGGCACACTTAGCTTGTATTCTTGTTTTCTCATTTACAAAATAATATATTCCCTTTCCATAACCAAATGCATAATTCACAATAGCTTCCCTACATTATTCAGGTCTAGTGAATGTCATATCAACTTTAAATTTTATCTTTCTAATTAGTGTGTTGGGATTATATGTTGGAAGAACTCTTTTCACTTTCCTCTGTGGCTCCTCTCCTTCCCATTCATTATTACTACTAGAATCACCACTTGGAGGAATCTCATCATCAAAATCTTCTTCATTTTCTACCCAAGGCCCCATTCCTTTTGTGTCAAACCCCAATTCATCCTCATCATCTGCAAATGTTGGTTCAACTTCAACCTCTTCAACCTCTACATTCTTGGTTTTTCTAGATTTCCAAGCCTTTTTTCCCTACTAGTGCTCTCTTGTGTACTAACATCCACATTTGGTTCAGCCACTGTTGCTTTTTTAGCCTTACATGTAGTTGATTTGGAGGATACATTACCTTTAGAAGTACTTGAGGCCTCAGGCTGCTCTCTTGGGATAGGTGGAGCCCCAACCTCCTCAACTTGTAAGTCACCAATATCAACTGTGTGACAACCCCAAAATAGGTCCATTCCATCCAACCTATTCTGAGTCGCCAAATACATGGTACAGAAAACAACTACAACTTTATTACAATAATTGTCCTGCAAAATACAACAACACATATGCTGTGAGTTTGAATACAAATATATACCAAATGTGACTCATGTTCCAACCGTGGACATCACCTCACAATGACACCTTACATAAAGGTATAGTCAAAAAATGTTTTAGAAATTAGAATATTTGGGAAGTGCTCAAGGAAACCTTCGTACATGGGAGACCATGCGTCTAGGTTATGATAGATATCATATGGCCACAGAATTATCCTTGGTTGACCCAATAGACCCCAAAGAAAAACGAGAAGATTACTATCATATTCTTTCCAATGGTGAGACTTCTCTTGACTTACCATTATCTCCACTATCTTTAATCGAGAGTTATACTTCAAACAAACACAAAGATTATATAGGTAGTGCTCGTATATATACTCAGCAAGTGGATGAGCACATCCCTGTCTTATGATGACACGAGGTTGTATGTCGTTAGACATCTTGTATGATAGTGGCAAAACACCCTTCCAACGTTGGGTACACCTTACCCTATTGGATTCACCAAATAAAACTACTAAATGAACTTTTCTATACTGCTTCGGGAGAACATCCACAGCTAGAGACCACCATTCTATTTTCCCGTTACCCTCACTCGACCCTGCTACATTCTTATTACCTAAAAGGAATTGTGAAGCAAATGGGTGAGCACAACTAGCTCAGTAAAGAATATCATGACTAAAGATAATTAAATTATCAATAGCCTTCATCAATAATAAATCAGAGATTTAGAACATATGGTAAATGATAAAAATTTCAACCATAGTTGCAGCGGAACGAGCAATCCATTAGAAGAGTCAAATAGACTATAAAGTCTATTATATTCTCCATGTTAAAAATCCACCAACAATGTTTTATCCCTGTAACATCAATCAACAATTCTGGTCCACAATCATATGAATAACTCATAATCATAACTGTAGTTCTAAATTCCTCTTCTCATCCAGGACGAAGATAATTTTCATCACCTATCTTTACTTGAAACATCAAAGATCATGATTACACCAAATCACATTTCCTGTTCATAATCATACTAATAACTTCATCTTTGCACTACGGCCAAAGATATTCATTTGTATCACCAGTTGGTCATGTTCATCTCAACATCTGTTCATCTTTGCACTACTGGCCAAAGATATTCAACAACATGCCATCTTTGCACTACGGGCCAAAGATATTCATCAACAATTCATCTTTGCACTACAGGCCAAAGATATTCATCAATAATTTATCTTTGCACTACAGGCCAAAGATATTCCTCAACAGTTCATATTTGCACTAACGGCCAAATATATTCATCAACAGTTCATATTTGCACTACAGGCCAAATATATTAATATCTCAAAGAAATATATAATCATTTCAGAATTTATATAAACAATAATTATAACCATATTGATCAATTCACATTTACACTTAAGCTAAAGATATTCACTTATAAATTCAATGGTCATGATCATACCAATCAACAATTCAACTTTGCACTACTGGCCAAAGAGAACTCATAGTCATGATCATACCAAAAATCTACCCATCTTTACACTCAAGTCAAAGAGAAATATCATCATTAGGGTTATAAAAATGTTATATATAATAATAAAAATAATATGATCAACATATAGTTTTAATCTCAAGAGTAATATTCGTAAATCAACTATAATTTGGTTAGAAAAAGAAACCAATTTTTTCGTGAATAGTAAATCGTGAATAGTAACTCATAAATAGTAACTCGTGAATAGTAACTCGACACAAAAAGGTAAAAATTCCACAATAAAATACAAACCAATATTTCGGTATAATGATATTGAAAGAATAATATTTCTTAAGCTTATAAACAATTTATTTTAATTGTTTACACTTTACTAAATAATACATTTAATCATCCTAAAATGCCAAACTCATAAGATTTCATCACCAATAACCAAAAACCCTCATCAAAAATCTGCATATACCTCATATAGGATTCTCAAGCCATAAAATCCTATTTTCTAATTTTCTTACTTCACAAAACATATTTAATTCATTTACTCATAACTAGACCATTTTCATGAAAAATACCGAATCAGTTCCAAAAATATTTCTTTTCTGAGATTTAGCATAATATAGTCTCATAGTGAACATATATTTTTCTCAGAATTTTTAAAAGTCATTTACTATTTTTCATATGGCCAAAATAGCCGAATATTTAGACATTTATCAAAAATCATACTTTTATCTAAAAATTTTGAAATTCACAGAGTATACTTCTATCATGTTCATGTACTCCCAAAAAAAATTTCATCAATTTTGGAGTTAACCACAAGGAGTTATAAGCGGTTACTTTTAAAATAGTCTTTTCTCATTAAATTCATAACTCTTAATCTATACATCCAAAAATCACCATTTTTGGACACAATCAAGAAAACTCATCAAAAAATCATTTCAAATTCTTTCAAAATTTTTGAAGGTAAGAAAAATTATGAAACCGAAAAATATAACAACCCTTAAAATCCCTTACTATCCCTTACCTCAAAAGAGCAGTACTTCTGATCGGTATAAGGCTGAAGAAAACTTCCACTGATGAATAGAAACTCACAGAGTATCTAAATACTTACAAAAAACACTCAATAATCTAGAGAGAGAAAGAGAGAAAACTTATGAATTCTGGTGTGTTTTTCAATTCTAACTTAGCCCTCTATTTATAGGAAAATGTTAGCACGCCGAATCAAACTTAACCTGTAACCCGATGGCTTTACCTGCTACTATTCCCACCCACCACATTTGAATAAAAATCTCAGCACATTTCTTCACCAACCAAGAGTGGGGCCCACCAATTCTAGAATTTTCCACCAAAATGATTAACTCTGAAAATTTAACAATTTCTGAACCAGTCATCTCGTAAAATTTATAACAAATCATACGTTCATTTTTAACGGTTCAAAATTTGTAAACATATACTCAACTTATATATGTATAACATATCCAAATATTACCACGATCCAACGGTCAGATTAAAAATTATAACCCCCGCAATATATCTCAAAAATCCTAATTTGATTTTCAATACCCCCGTTCCGACAAAAATACAGATAAAACACCTCAACATTAACTCCTTCATTTTTAACCACAAAAATATATCCCTCATTTATATCCATATAAAATAAATATTTCCTTATCATATGAATCAATAATTAATTATTCACAAATAATATTACAGAATCACATTTATGACAACCAGGCCGTTCTCAGGAAAGAGGGGGCTTTCCAATAAGAATTTCTCCTTACTGGCGCGCAATTAGGTGACCAAACCTCTCCTTAGACAGAACTTTCTAGACATTGCCAATAATGTTATCTAATAATATTATTCAAATAATATGAATTATTGATCTGATAATGGAAAATACTGTGCAGTAATAATTATTGAAACAACAATAATATAAAAATATCAATACAGCAATTATTGAATCAATAAAATAAAATATTAAACAGTAATTACTGTGACAATTATTCAGTAGTGCCTTCTTACGTAAGAATCAATAATTTCAAAAATACTGTACAATACCATGTGCTACTGTGCAATAACGCGTATTACTGTATTTTAACCACCGGGTATTCTAACAGTGTTAACGGTAACAACTACGCCGTTATTTGTAAAAACTCAAATTTGTCGTTTTCTTCATCCGATAGTTATTCTGTTATGGGGCCCACAAATGGCTGCGCCGTCGTACGAATATTCCCCGATAAAAAGAATATTTTACGACCAACCGAATATTCCCCGACAACAATGAATATTTTATAACCACTTGTGTATTTTGAAAAAAAATTTCATATATCACCCTTAACTTTAACATTTATCAATTTAACCATTTATTGAATAATAATTATAAGAAAAATTGAATACTTTTATTTCATAAAATTCGGGGTCTTACAATCTCCCCTCCTTATGAAATTTCGTCCCCGAAATTTACGTACCTGGTATTTCAAAGAGTTGAGAATACCTTCCTTTCATTTCAGATTTCATCTTCCTTGTCATCATAATTTTTTCATTGTGCATCTCCTGTATTTTAAATATCATTCTAGAATACAGCTTCAAAACAAGGGATAATTTATCAAATTAACATATCACATAATATCCTGATATTATGACTGACCAACAAATAAGCTTAGGTAGGACACACTAGCGAAGGATTTCTCATCTCTCCCCTCCTAGTTGTATTCCCCGATCTCCGCCAGAGATCATATCCCTAAGCTCTGATACCAAATGTGACAACCCCAAATAGGTCCATTCCATCCAACCTATTCTGAGTCGCCAAATACATGGTACAGAAAATAACTACAACTTTATTACAACAATTGTCGTGCAAAATACAACAACACATATGCTGTGAGTTTGGATACAAATATATACCAAATGTGACTCATGTTCCAACCGTGGACATCACCTCACAATGACACCTTACATAAAGGTATAGTCAAAAACTGTTTTAGAAATTAGAATCTTTGGGAAGTGCTCAAGGAAACCTTCGTACATGGGAGACCATGCGTCTAGGTTATGATAGATATCATATGGCCACAGAATTATCCTTGGTTGACCCAATAGACCCCAAAGAAAAACGAGAAGATTACTATCATATTCTTCCCAATGGTGAGTCTTCTCTTGACTTATCATTATCTCCACTGTCTTTAATCGAGAATTATACTTCAAACAAACACCAAGATTATATAGGTAGTGCTTGTATATATACTCAGCAAGTGGATGAGCACATCCCTGTCTTATGATGACACGAGGTTGTATGTCATTAGATATCTTGTATGATAGTGGAAAAACACCCTTCCAACGTTGGGTACACCTTACCCTATTGGATTCACCAAATAAAACTACTAAATAAACTTTTCTATATTGCTTCGGGAGAACATCCACAGCTAGAGACCACCGTTCTATTTTCCCGTTACCCTCGCTCGACCCAGCTACACTCTTATTACCTGAAAGAAATTGTGAAGCAAAAGGGTGAGCACAACTAGCTCAGTAAAGAATATCATGACTAAAGATAATTAAATTATCAATAGCCTTCATCAGTAATAAATCAGAGATTTAGAACATATGGTAAATGATAAAAATTTCAACCATAGTTGCAGCGGAACGAGCAATCCATTAGAAGAGTCAAATAGACTATAAAGTCTATTATCTTCTCCATGTTAAAAATCCACCAACAATGTTTTATCCCTGTAACATCAATCAACAATTCTGGTCCACAATCATATGAATAACTCATAATCATAACTGTAGTTCTAAATTCCTCTTCTCATCCAGGACGAAGATAATTTTCATCACCTATCTTTACCTGAAACATCAAAGATCATGGTTACACCAAATCACATTTCCTGTTCATAATCATACTAATAACTTCATCTTTGCACTACGGCCAAAGATATTCATTTGTATCACCAGTTGGTCATGTTCATCTCAACATCTGTTCATCTTTGCACTACTGGCCAAAGATATTCAACAACATGCCATCTTTGCACTATGGGCCAAAGATATTCATCAACAATTCATCTTTGCACTACAGGCCAAAGATATTCATTAATAATTCATCTTTGCACTATAGACCAAATATATTCCTCAACAATTCATATTTGCACTAACGGCCAAATATATTCATCAACAGTTCATATTTGCACTATAGGCCAAATATATTAATATCTCAAAGAAATATATAATCATTTCAGAATTTATATAAACAATAATTATAACCATATTGATCAATTCACCTTTGCACTTAAGCTAAAGATATTTACTTATAAATTCAATGGTCATGATCATACCAATCAACAATTCAACTTTGCACTACTGGCCAAAGAGAACTCATAGTCATGATCATACCAAAAATCTACCCATCTTTACACTCAAGTCAAAGAGAAATATCATCATTAGGGTTATAAAAATGTTATATATAATAATAAAAATAATATGATCAACATATAGTTTTAATCTCAAGAGTAATATTCGTAAATCAACTATAATTTGGTTAGAAAAAGAAACCAATTTTTTCGTGAATAGTAACTCGTGAATAGTAACTCATGAATAGTAACTCGTGAATAGTAACTCGACACAAAAAGGTAGAAATTCCACAATAAAATACATACCAATATTTCGGTATAATGATATTGAAAGAATAATATTTCTTAAGCTTATAAACAATTTATTTTAATTGTTTACAGTTTACTAAATAATACATTTAAGCATCCTAAAATGCCAAACTCATAAGATTTCATCACCAATAACCAAAACCCTCATCAAAAATCTGCATATACCTCATATAGGATTCTCAAGTCATAAAATCCTATTTTCTAATTTTCTTACATCACAAAATATATTTAATTCATTTACTCATAACTAGACTATTTTCATGAAAAATACCAAATCAGTTCCAAAAATATTTCTTTTCTGAGATTTAGCATAATATAGTCCCATAGTGAACATATATTTTTCTCAGAATTTTTAAAAGTCATTTACTATTTTTCATATGGCCAAAATAGCCGAATATTTAGACATTTATCAAAAATTATACTTTTATCTAAAAATTCTGAAATTCACAGAGTATACTTCTATCATATTCATGTACTCCCAATAAAAATTTCATCAATTTTGGAGTTAACCACAAGGAGTTATAAGCGGTTATTTTTAAAATAGTCTTTTCTCATAAAATTCATAACTCTTAATCTATACATCCAAAAATCACCATTTTTGGACACAATCAAGAAAACTCATCAAAAAATCATTTCAAATTTTTTCAGAATTTTTAAAGGTCAGAAAAATTACGAAACTGAAAAACATAACAACCCTTAAAATCCCTTACTATCCCTTACCTCAAAAGAGCAGTACTTCTGATCGATATAAGGCTGAAGGAAACTTGCACTGATGAATAGAAACTCATAGAGTATCTAAATACTCACAAAATACACTCAATAATCTAGAGAGAGAAAGAGAGAAAACTTATGAATTCTGGTGTGTTTTTCAATTCTAACTTAGCCCTCTATTTATAGGAAAATGTTAGCACGCCGAATCAAACTTAACCTGTAACCCGTTGGCTTTACCTGCTACTATTCCCACCCACCACATTTGAATAAAAATCTCAGCACATTTCTTCACCAACCAAGAGTGGGGCCCACCAATTCTAAAATTTTCCACCAAAATGATTAACTCCGAAAATTCAACAATTTCTGAACCAGTCATATCGTAAAATTCATAACAAATAATACGTTCATTTTAACGGTTCAAAATTTGTGGACATATACTAAACTTATATATGTATAACATATCCAAATATTACCACGACCCAACTGTCGGATTAAAAATTATAACCCCCGCAATATATCTCAAAAACTCAAATTTGATTTTCAATACCCCCGTTCCGACAAAAATACAGATAAAACATCTCAACATTAACTCCTTCATTTTTAACCACAAAAATATATCCCTCATTTATATCCATATAAAATAAATATTTTCTTATCATATGAATCAATAATTAATTATTCACAAATAATATTACAGAATCACATTTATGACAAACAGGCCGTTCCCAGGAAAGAGGGGGCTTTCCAATAAGAATTTCTCCTTACTGGCGCGCAATTAGGTGACCAAACCTCTCCTTAGACAGAACTTTCTAGACATTACCAATAATGTTATCTAATAATATTATTCAAATAATATGAATTATTGATCTGATAATGGGAAATACTGTGCAGTAACAATTATTGAAACAACAATAATATAAAATATCAATGCAGCAATTATTGAATCAATAAAATAAAATATTGAACAGTAATTACTGTGACAATTATTCAGTAGTGCCTTCTTACGTAAGAATTAATAATTTCAAAAAATACTGTGCAATACCATGTGCTACTGTGCAATAACGCGTATTACTGTATTTTTACCACCGGGTATTCTAACAGTATTAACGGTAACAACTACGCCGTTATTTGTAAAAACTCAAATTTGTCATTTTGTTCATCCGACAGTTATTCTGTTATGGGGCCCACAAATGGCTGTGCCGTCGTACGGATATTCCCTGACAGAAAGAATATTCCACGACCAAACGAATATTCCCCGACAACAATGAATATTTTATAACCACTTGTGTATTTTGAAAAAAAAATATTCATATATCACCCTTAACTTTAACATTTATCAATTTAACCATTTACTGAATAGTAATTATAAGAAAAATTGAATACTTTTATTTTATAAAATTCGGGGTTTTACAAACTGGTTCTTCATCAATGTTTACTTTGAAAGTAGTATGCATACAAGTCATTCATGTTGATGATAAAACATATACTTTGTCTTATTCGTTTATTAAGAAAAGTATTCATTTACTAAAGGCTTTAATTTATCTACATGGTGTTATTTTAATAATATGTGATAAACCCATATTTTTAAGCAATACTTTTAGAATCATGATGAGATCATGCTAATAAGATCTAAATTTTTAGATAACTTAAAACTAAAATTGTTCCCAATCGTTGGATTACTAAAAAGGGGATTAGTGAATCCGGATAAATTGGTACATACGTTGCTTGCTCATTGAATGAGGATGATTGATCTCATGATCGTTTGTGTGGAGACACTAAAACAAGTATGTTGGTGCTTATTGGAGAATAAGTTCACTGAACGTGGCTCGCTAAGAAATACCAAATGGACTTTTACTTGCCTGTCAATAGAAATTCCTAAAGTGATAGTAGTACAAATGATCCTTAGACTTAAGATCATCATATTATCTTGTGTATAATGAATTATACTTTAACTTATTTTTGAAGACCCATAGAATATATCAAAGGGTATGCTTGGGGTATAATAAGTTATATATGGAGATAATGAATGATCAATAAAGAATCTACCACTTCTAGTAAAAGAAGAGAATGTTCTATGTGATTCGATAAATAACAACCCATTAGTCATTGACCAAGGTAGAATGAAATTAGAAAGTAGTTTCTAATTTGTATTATTTGGAGTTGTGCATTTAAGAATCGAAATATATATAATTAAATAAAATAAAACTTGACAGTAATTTCTTGTCTTATATTTAATTGGGACATTGTATGGTGGAAGGATTGAATTTTACGGTAACTATTTAATCAAAAGTTCTTTTATGATTAATGTTAAAATCTATATTATTTGAAAAGTCGTTGATCGCTAAGGAGGTTTCCTTATTGTAGAATAAATATTATTTATTTAAATGAATTAATAAATTAATTTATTTTTTAAAATAAGATTAGAATTGTTCTAATTGATTTATTCACAACCAGTTTAATGTGGAGAACCTAAAGTGTCACACCATAAAAGGGAGATTATTTGTTTAAAAAGTAAATGACTTAATCATAATAATAAGTTAAGTATATTTAATTTAATCTATGGTGATAGAATAAATTAAGTAGCTTAATATTTATTATTTATTATTTTAGAAATATTAAATATAAATTAATAAGAGGGGTCTTATTATTATTATTATTATTATTATTATTATTATTATTATTATTATTATTATTATTATTATTATTAATTTCTAAAGGAGTTTGGGAATTAATTAATAAGAGTACTCTCATATATTCCTATTAAGATTAGGAGTCTAATTAATTAAAAGAGTCTAATTAATTATTCCTAATAAGATTGAGAGCCTAATTAATTAAAGGAGTTTAATTAATTAAAATAAAACCCAATTTCTTAATTGTTAAGGAGGGTTGCCTACATCTATAAATAAGAAGAGTCTTATTATGAGTGAGGGTTGATGTTTTCACAAGACACGTGAATGATTTTTCTAAGAGTTAGGAGAGTACGCATTTTCTATAGAGATAGAAAAACTAGGGTTTTGCCAAACACTCATTTTCTTGAATACTTTTTCTTCCTTGGTGGATCACCTCTAGAGGCCAAATACTTGGGTGGCTAACGTTGATGAAAATAAGGAATCAAACCCGGTGGATTCAAGTTGAACGCGAAAAGAATTTGGAGGTGAACTTGTACCTGAGTAAGCTCGAATCTTCAAGGGTATAATTTTTGTTCTTCATCTTTTCGTTTAATTAATAATTGTGCATAAAGGATGATCCGGGTATATGGTTTGTAAAATTTTAAAACTCTATTTTTACGTTTCTTCTTTACTTTGATGCAATTTGATTGTGTACGTGGGTCTTACAAACCTAACATACTTCACACTGCACAACCAACTCTTGTTCCCATCATCATCACTAGCATCACTTAACTCCTCGTCACTATCATTACTTGAATCATCATATGTATGCTTTGGTGCTTCCTCATCTCTGACATAAACCACATCCCCTATTGCAGGTGCTTCTTTATTATCCTCATGGTCACAATATATATCCATCTTCCCAGTTTTTAGAGCTTCTTCAATTAACAGTCTTACACTATTGTCATCATGAAGAAGTTCTAGACCATTCTTCAAACTAAACCCTGCCAATTTGAAGTACATAGCAAAGTCTTTTTTATACCCTAAGTGTTTTACCAACTTCACCAACCAGTCAACATTCATGTAATCTCCATTAGCCCCCTCATAAGTTTCTTTCCTTCCACCCTCATAAACATATGATCCATCCTTCTTAGTAACAAACTGATTTCTATGGCACAATTCAACATTAAAGTAGTTCATGTTGCATGAAACATAATGCACATTATCAGTACCATGCCCATTAATCGAATAAAAATAGTAATGACCAACATTAACCAGACTGAGTAAACAAAGTAATCACCAATATTAACCAGTAAGCCCTAATCTCAAATTAAACATAACTGTAAATATTAAACAAATTACAAATTACAGAGCTTACAAATTAAACAATGAACACAACTGTAAACATTAAATAATGAACACAACTATAAACATTAAACAAATTAAAGGGTCACCCAATGAAAACAATTGTAAACATTAAACAAATTACCGAGTCACCCAAATTACAGAGCCAACCAATCTGAATTTGTATTCCCACTTTTATACTATGTAAACATTAAAGAAATTAACTACTCAAAATCTGAACACAAACGACATTACAGAGTCACCCATTTCACTTTATTCACTGTTAATCGACGAAACCCACTTTAAACCACAATAATATTAGTTTAAAAAAGTGCAAGAACAACTTAACTCTAATAATATTAATTTAAACAAGTGCAAGGACAACTTTTGTACCAAAACCCCACTATACCTTTGCTTTTAACAAAAACCCATACGAAAAGGAGTGTAATATTTAATTTATCAGACAAAAATAGGTGCAATCTAGACAAAACTTACATGTTTTGTAGAAGATCTAAACCCTAACTTTCTTGAAATGGTCCCCCACCTTCTTATTCACTTTCTCTCACTTGAGACCCACCTTTTTCCTCGATTTCTTCTCGGATAAAAGTTAACTTTTGAGCCCTAGATTGTTTATTTCTCTCATTTTTTTCATTTGATGTCGATTTCCAACTCTCTCGATCAATTCTTTATAATATTCCTCCCGCCCATTCCATGAATGGTTAACTGATTGGCCATAATGCACACATCAGCAAATACACGTGTTTTTATTTTTTTCTTCAAAAAGTCACGTAGGAAAGAACAACTGATTTCTTAATGTTTGTGACAAAAATTAGACGGAATGACCTGAATTTTACTTTTTAAAAAGCACAGTGGGCCAATTACATATTTTTAAAATTCAGTGACCAAATGCTTACAAGTCGACGACCACAGTAAAGTAAAGGTGTTTTTTGCCCGAAAATAAGTCTACAAAAAATGGAACCATCCTCCTTTAGTTGCTAACTCTCATAATTATATAATTAATAATGGGTGATTTTGATTCAACACTAGAACTAGGCCTCCTTCTAGCGCCAATGTTAACGCCAAATTTGTACGCCTGATGGAATCACCAAAATAACAGCCAAAAAAGCGCTAATAATTATTGGAATACTGGATTGTGTTTATTGTGAACTCAAACTCTCGAAATACACTCAGTTAAACATATAA
The DNA here is from genome assembly GCA_016801055.1 of Panax notoginseng. Taxonomy (NCBI): domain Eukaryota; kingdom Viridiplantae; phylum Streptophyta; class Magnoliopsida; order Apiales; family Araliaceae; genus Panax; species Panax notoginseng. The sequence continues at coordinate 29,800,118 of CM029015.1, read as the reverse complement.
AGATATACAATATGGACACATAATTTTACGTGAAAATCCAATTGGAAAAAAATCACGGGAAGAGATAAGAAATCTACTATAAAAATAATATGAAGAGTACAAATTATTTATTACTCTATTCCTTCTCCGCACACTCCGTATTTTCTCACTTTTCTCTGTTGTATGTTATTGTGTTCTCCCCTTAATCTCTTGTGTATTGCTGTATTTATAGATGTCATGTCTACCCGTATCCAATTAGGAGTAACAGTCCTTTTTGGAACCACCTTATAACTGCAATTAATGACTGATCAATTCTTTCCCAAATTAGATCTCCTTATCTCTCCCAAATAAGGAAATAGAATCTTACTTTAATAAGGACTCCCATTATTTGAGCAAGCTGTTAAAATAAATGTATAAGGGCTAACACCGGATCCGAACCATTAAATAAATTGGGCTACACCTTGACCAGACCTAAATAATTACATCCCAACAACAACCATCTAGTAATAATCCACCGTTCCATAGTGCTTATTCTTATGCCAAAAACACATCAAATTCACAAAACACTCAAATTAAGATCTTTTTCCATATTAAAATACACATTTCTAATTAATTAAAACAAATGATAAGAATTTTCCTCACCTGCAACTAAATACACAACTGATGCACAGAAAACCAAAACGGAAGGAAGAAACACAACCATCCAGTAATAATCCACCGTTTCCTGGTCTAAACGATAAAATGCCCTAGGAAAAACATCTGAATCGCCTGAAACACTACTGTCGACGTCGGGAAAATTTTCCTTTTTTTTGGAATTCCTCTTCTAGCCCTTTTTATTTTCTATGTGTTGAATTTTATTTGAAAGGACTATTTTAAAAAGAGTCCGACATAAAACGTCGACGATTTGAAAATTCAAAGTCGCCAGTTGGTAGTAGTGAAATGGTTGTACCAACTCAACCGAATTTGAAAAGGTTTATACAAAGGCCCAATTATTGAACTCTATTTAACAGGCCTTGGAAACTGAGATTCATAGAGTTTGGGGGCTTGATTAAGCGGGGGAAGGTGTTAGGCACCTCCTGACTTTCGTGAAAACACGGTTACTGTAAGACCCCAACTTTTTTATAAATAAAATCAAATTTCCTTTAATTATTATTTTGAATAATAAGGTGTTAATTTGATATAATGCTTTGGTTATGGGTGAAACGTGCAAATTTTATAAAATAAGCAAGTGGTTATAAAATATTCATTGTTGTCAGAGAATATTCGTTTAGTCGTGGAATATTCTTGCTATCGGGTAATATTTGTATGATGGCGCAGCCATTTGTGGACCCCATAAAGGAAAACAGCTAGATGAAGAAAACGACAAGTTTGAGTTTTTACAATTAACAACGTAATTGTTACCGTTAACACTGTTGGAATATCCGATGGTTAAAATACAGTAATACACGTGGTTGCATAGTAGCACACGGTATTGCACAGTATTTTTGAATTATTGATTCTTACGTAAGAAGGCACTACTCAATAATTGTTACAGTAATTACTATTCAATATTTTATTTTATTGGTTTAATAATTCCTACGTTGATATTTTATATTATTGTTGCTTCAATAATTGTCACTGCATAGTATTTCCCATTATCAGATCAATAATTCATATTATTTGAATAATATTATTAGATAGCATTATTGGTAATGTCTAAGGAAGTTCTGTCTAAGGAGAGGTTTGGTTACCTAATTGCGCGCCAGTAAGGAGAAATCTTTATCGGGAAATCCCCTCTTTTCTTGAACAACATGGTTGTCATAATTGTGATTCTGTAATATTATATGTGAATAATTAATTATTGATTTATATGATAAGAAAATATTTATTTTTGTGGATATAAATGAAGGAATTAATGCTGAGGTATTTTATAAGTATTTTTGTCAGAATAGAGGTGTTGAAAATCGTCCGTATGTGGATTTCAGTCAATTTTCTTTTGGATTTTAGAAAAACTTAAATCTACAAAGTTGTAGAGAATTAATTTCCTATCAAATTGACATGAGATTTGAATTTTTCTGATAAAAGAGCTATTTATTATGAATTATTGAAGTTGCTGATTATTTAAAATATTTTTGAAATTTCTAGAATGGGTGGGCCCCACTTTTGGTTGGTGAGAAATGTACTAAAATTTTATTTCAAAAGTGGTGGGTATAAATAGTAGCAGGTAAAGCCATCAGATAGCAGGTTAGTCTGCTTTGGCGTTCTAAGCATTTTCCTATAAATAAGGTGCTTAGTTAGAATTGAAAATCATACCAGAAACAAGTTTTCTCTCTTTTTCTCTCTATATTATTGAGCGTATTTTTATGGTATTTAGATACTTTGAGAGTTGCTATTCAGTACAAATTTTCTTCAGTCTTATACCTGATATTTCAGCCGGAAGTACTGTTCTTTTAAGGTAAGGGATGCAATTTTCTTCGTAAATAATATTATTTTCTTCAATATTATTATGCCGAAATATTGATATGAATTTTATTGTGGAATTTCTACCTTTTGTGTTAAGATTACTATTCACGTATACGAAACTATTCAAGTATACGGCACTATTCACGAATACGGCACTATTCACCGAAAAATAAAATTTTTCCTTTTTGTCCAAGATGTCTATTATGGTTACTATCTTTGATTGTATCCATGTTTTGATCTTTATTTTTGAATTCTTCTCCACAATTGATTATTATGAAGTATTATTGATCTTGGATAAATTGTAGTACGAATCCCTAATATTTGTCCTTTTGTCTCACTGAATTCGTTTCTTTAAAATATTTTTCATCATCCTCAGTCCTAAATGATGATATTACTAAATATCTTTGGCCTGTAGTGCAAAGATGAATGATTAATTGATGAATATCTTTGGCCCATAGTGCAAAGATGAACATGTATTTAGAATGAACATGACCAACTGGTGATACAAATGAATATTTTTGGCCTGTATGCAAAGATGAATATTTGATTCAAGAATCATATTTATTGATGTTTACAGGGATAAAATATGGATGATGGACTTTTAAATCTTAGAAGATAGTAGAATTCATTC